>OU343064.1:11259562-11859562 GCA_910593695.2 Ocypus olens
ACTTTCTGTTTTAAGTCGTCTGATTCGTACCATGACCCATTGGCCATGCGGCTGTAGGTCTTATAATGTCCAATGTCATCCTCGGACAACTTCCGAGCGTATCTTGGAGCATCGTAGTGAATTACACAGACAAAGCTGTATTCGTTGTTGTTATCTGTGGAAACGGTTATTATCTGGGGTAAATCCTTAAGTTTAATTTTTTTTTATCGTGTAACTCCCTGCGGTGACGTCTAGTAATATCATTGGTCCTATACGAATACAGAAATCAATACGTCAGTTAGATGGACTATGTAACATTAATTTGTATACAACTCATATAATTGTAAAACGTACCTATGTTGCTGACTTGCGTCGAAACTTCTCCACCGCATTCGCTGAACTTGCACGGTCCCTCCTGGCACTTCCGGAGAATGACTGCCGATATCTCCACGTCGATCTGGGCAAAATTAATATCCGACGTCATTGTCAGAATCGAGCTTTCGACGTTGAACGAGGGACATCCAGCCGAACACGTTTTGGTCAAAACCAAGCTGGGCAGATTAGCAAAAAGACGCTCCGCCAGATCACCGACGTTGGATGTAGCAAGGACATGGAAGTCGTAGTCCGTTAGTTCGCGCACGGTACTTGAAGGGTCGTTCATGAGCACTCTTGCTCGGTTTTTATATGTTTTCGAGGTTATTCCTTTTTCGTTTACGTCCTTTATCATCTCCAGGAAGATATCGCGACTGACTTGCGGAAAAAACGGCTCCTCTTTGTCCGCTATAAATGCGAGTTGGAACAAAGAATCAAAAGCGCACGTGTTGCTGACCGTGTACTTCTGCCCAGCAATCGCGACAGGCATTCGGCCCAGCAGGTTTCCATTCTGAATGATTGGCAAGTTCTTCAATTTGGCGTGCAGGACAAAATTCTGCTCGTTAAAACGACCCTTCACGTAACGAGCACGCTTTTACGGAGGTTCCTCAGTCACCGAATCCTCGAATGATTCATTGGCTGGAATTTTCGCTGCTGCTTCGGTCGACCCGGTTTTCAGAACTGTAACCGAGTCAACGGAGTCGTTAGCTGGAACTGTCTCAGGCTCCTTGTTTGACTCATCGGCTTGAACTGCAGCTGGGTTCTCGATCGACTCGTCTGCTAGAAGCGAATCGAACTCCTCGTCAAATTCGAGAGCAGATGTGCTGGCTGCGATGCGGGCTGGCGCTGCAATCTTTCGTGGGGCTGCCTCTTCTCCAAAGCCCCCCCAGTTCTCAACTTCCTGGGAACCTAAGATCTCTGCAAGGGCTCTGGGTCCCATTTTACCACAACTAGCACATATTCTCGTCTCCGCGTAGCCTTCTTCTTCTCCTGGTAGACCAGAGGAGCACCCGTCGATTATGTGCACTGACTTTCCACAAATCGTGCACTTGTGAGCGGCTCCGGGAAGGTTGCCATCTCGGCATGCTCGGCATCCATTTATCGGTTGGTCCTAAAACAAGTACACATTTTTCGCGTTTGTATGTAATTAAATTCGACGTTAATTCGATATTAACTAGGGTAAATGTATCAGTGAATGGCTTTCGGATTAGAGGAACAAGGATGACAATATATTTTTAATGAGTGGCCATTTACTGGTACATTCCATAGTACATAATATAGGTTTGTGTTGACGTACCATGCCGTTTGATTGCGTTCCTGAGTCCTCGTGCACGCTAATCAACTTTCCGCGGTTCTGAATATATTCTGCATGCTTTTCAACGAACAGATCCGCTCGCATGGGCAGCCGTCCTTTGAAAACCCGGTTCTTGAGGTTTCCAAACTCGGACTCGACGGGAGCGCTGCTCGCTGGCTTGCGTCCGTAGCCGAATTTGTCGGTCACGACGCACGACCACATGACGATCGTGGCACAATATTTGACAATCTTGTCGGCCAGCGCAGTGTCCATGTGCGCGTTCGCATCTTCGCCCTCTAAATCCAGCGTTGCCTTAACCTCGTCGTCGATGGCCCGGGCCCACTCATAGCACAACGAATGGACCGCTGCGTCGTCCAAGTCTTCGAAGACATCTGTAAACATATGTTAATATTAAGAGAGACATAATAAAACTGACAGCAGTAATATACAAAACTGTAATATAATAAACACTGACCGAAGTTTGCTTGGCGAGTTCTCGTTAAGACGCTGTCCACGTCTTCGTTCCCCGTCAAGTACGACTCCGCTCCGGGATCTTTCAACTGCTGCTTTGCGTCCGAGCAAATAGAATGAGGCCCCTGGTACTCGCTGCGACTCACAGTCAGCAGCAACCTGAGAATTCGCTCTGCCTCCTAGAGCGACTCAGCCATAATGAGCAGCCCTACTGCGCCCAGGTAGAGGTTTCGAATGCTCGCGTGCTTGTTTTTCAGGAAGTCGCTGTATATCTTCATGGTGTGGGCCACGTCGATGCGCACGTAGCAATCAGGCAATGGGCCCTTGAAGCACGAATTGCAGTATTCAATGATCGTCTTGGATCTCGTGAAGGCGTTGATGAGGGCCAGTGACAGCGCCTTGCAGGAGTCGCTGACGGCTTCACGTGGAGGTGGAGCGAAGTTCTTCCACTCGTTCAGCCAAAAAGTGATGTTGTTGGTGGCCTGGCGCGCGGACAGCATCTGCGTGACTGCAACTCCTCTCGAGTTCCTGTGTTCACGGCACATTCGTACAAAAGGATTTGCGCAGACTTCCAATTGTCCGGGCCCTCAACTTTTTGACGCATCCGCCGGTAGCGTCTACAACTATAGTTGGGTGGACGACTTTGGTTGCGTAGGTCCGGTACGAATTCAGCTGGCTGTTGTCGAAATAGTGCACAAAAAAGGGGTAGGCCCCTATATTGTAGAGAGTTCCCTTCATAACTAGCTCCGACTTGGCTTGGTTTAACACCTCCCTTGTAGGAAGAAAAGCCGGCTCCCGTGGATCGCCTACCTTCATGCGTCCAGCTTTTTCCACCCTATAGGCTGATCCCCCTTGTCCTACAAGTATAAAATAATCATTTGTTATATATTTATTGCTTTATAATATTGCGTACATTAATACTAGATTAACTAAAGCCATTGCTTATGAGAAATGTAATTATTTATAGCTAAGAAGCTGTATTGGTAGGTGAAATTTATTGAATAAAAACATTTTATAACGATTGTTTCATTTATTATAAAGTAATGGGGTTATCCAATTCACTATATATAAGTTTATAGTAAGTTATCAGTGGCAAAGAAAATGTCAAAGATATAAATGTTTGTTATCTATAAACTACAATAACAGAAAGTACTTGATTTTGATTTTCGAATTGAATCATTTTGATTTCGAATCGAATCGTCAATAGCGTTTACATTCACATGTATAGTGATATAATTTCAATATCTGTTTGTCACTTCCAGTAATTATTTCGAACGTAGCTAACGTTCTGGTCGCATTCAAATGAAATGGGTTGCCATGTGCACCTTTTTGGATTTAGTCTTAGAACCCAGTCTTGAAATCAAGAATACATTTAAGTTGACATAAAGGGATGATTTTTGTGTGAGATTACACAACTTTTAAGGCAATTATAAAGATTAGTGAAGGGAAATATTGAATACAGAAAAAAGCATGGTAAATTGGGAGATCTGTGGTAAATACTATTCGATAAGTTTCTGTTATGATAAATGATAATTGAAACGGTCGTATGACTCTGCTCTGCAAATGTATGACAAATTCTATTACCAGTTTGAATAAGGTGTTCTGCGACTTCCCTCCGGATTTCGCCCCTTAATTGTCTCTTCCCACACGGGTCTCCGGTCGTGCCTTTGGTAATAAAGCATGTGGCGCGGACCACTTCCGTCTTCAGCGTCAAAATTTGTCCTCGCATTGAGTATCCACAGTCACATTTGGCCTGGAAAGTCGCGCTATCTGATGTCGGATATATTTTGTGGGTCTCGAAGTGGAATGTACACTTAATTCCTTTCGCGTCCAGTCTTTCGATCATCAACGCCTGCCACCTGTCTTTGACAAACACCTGGTATGACCTGTGGGTGATGTCGCGCCTCTTTGCTTCTTTCCTAAATAAATAAAATTAATAATCAAATATACAACGTAATAATAAACATTACAAAAACATTGCCCTTAAGTTCTTAACTAAATTTCTTGGATAAAATTAATCCAGTTTGATGTTTTGTATAACTTGAATCATTTAATAAATGAATTTGGAAGGATAAATTATCGTTGAGATGACAATAATTATAAATTACTACTGCCAGATGACACGATGAAAACAAAATATTAAACATTTGAACTTAAATAAACAATTGTGAAATTCTGGACATTATTTAAAAGGAAAACCACTTTATATACGCAGAGAAAAAATAAACCACTCAGTGTAGAATAGGACAGAAAACTGTAACCCCCAAAGACAAAATGCCATTTTCATTTTTATTATCATTGTTAAGCTTTAGACGTCTTAGTGGTACCCAAAAACTCCGTAGTTTATACTTTTTTTCGTGCATAAATATAATCATAAACTGAACTTACCTATTGTACGTTCGAGTCTCGAGCAAGCTTTTGAACTCTACCTGACTGATGTAAATGTCGACTTCAGTTTCATCGATGGATACGTTGATCGATTTCTCGTTTGATGAAAACGATTCGCCGTGCATTGAAGTCATCGAGGCATTGTTTGGCTTCTCGATTAGCTCGTCTTTAATCCCGCCCTTATTATTAGCAACGTGTGCGTATAATGCCGTCGCACTCATATTCACTGTGGCACCCACTGTTTCCCATATTTCGTGGGTTTTCGGCACCAGCGAATTTTTTGTGACCAATTGATCTTTTTCCAGTACAACGATGCCTCTAATCCACTCATAATTCAATTTTCGAGGCCTCCCAACGCGATAGATGTTCACTTTCTATTAACAATCCACGCCAAACAGCCCATTTCAAGAATAAACACGATATGCAAAATTCTAGTGCGAACCCGAAGTACCAACCGTTGCGAGAAATAACCACTGATTTGAGTAGAATTGTATTTCGGAACACATACTCTTTCTCTCTCCGCCGCGTAAGCTTCTGTCCCTCAATTCATTTCCGCGCGCTTGTTGGCAAGATTCATAGTACTTTTAGACACACACAACAGTTACTCAGACTGCACACTGTATTTAATGATTACAAATTATGCATAAAGCATATTTACATCAATATTCGGTTTCATATTTGAATACTATGACCTTCATTGATTACATTTCAGTTTCAACAACTTAAATGGCATATATCCAAATATATACAATAGTTTTAATTTGTATTGTTTATTGAATACACTTTCATTTAATACAATGGGCATAAAACTTAATATAATTTAAATTCATATAAGAGACTCAATTTTTGCAACAAACATTTAGACATAATTTACATCACGTAATCTCGTAATTCTTAAAAATTAGTTTCGTTTTCAGACTTTAAGAATAAATTATTGCTTCTGAATTACAAAACTGAAAATAATTTGCAAAAAAGACTAATTAACCGATCAACTGAATTTACTCATTAATTGAACTGAATTTTGAGATGGCTACAAGTGTCTATACAACATGACATAATCGATGTATATAATACACTACTGTTTGGGGTGCTGTGGCTTCGGTAGCAACAGTGGACTGTATACAATTTCGCGAGAGCTACCGACAGCGTATGGTGATCAATTAAATGCAGTTACATGTCGGGAAAATGGGAGTAAAGACAAATTAGCCGACTAACCTGTTGATGTGGTTCCTTGGCGTCCGTCTCCTTCCCTGGAAGTACTAAATGCCCGACACTTCGTGCAATAATTGAATTTGGCGATGGACGATTTGGTGATGAGCAAAGTGATAAGTGAAGCACAATGCGTGTGAGTCGCGCGGTTTCTTGGACGACTCTCTGTTCGCACCAATTATTCAAATCGGCTAATTCTGGGCGAGGGTTAACAAAAACGGGAAAAATAGTGCGCATAGAAATAAAGGATGGAATGAAATGGCAAATAAATGCATTCAAATAAACTATCAATTCCTCTCGCGTTATTTGCATCGAACATACCCCCCACCCAAAATGAGAGATTTTGTAAAAACCCATAAAAAAAAATGTATAGATCAAATATCTATCCCATAATGAAACCCAAAAGAAAATCGTGGTACGTATAAAACAAACAGAAAAAATGAAAATGTGATTTGACTACTAATTTAAGGGAAGAGGTACCACTTTAGTGACTGGTCTCACTACTTCCCCCGTGGCCGTCTTAATATGGACCACCCTAGTCACCCCGTCTGCGCCCGGTTTTAATCGTGTAATTCGACCAACTGGCCACGAAGTATGTGGAACGCCCGGACTGAACCAAAACACGACGTCTCCTTCAGAGAGGGTTCGCGAGGGAGTATTCCATTTAGGACGATGTAACTGCGTGTGGAGATATTCGCGACTCCACCGCTTCCAAAACGATTGAACCGTTTGTCTAGCTAACTGCCACCGATCGAGTCTACTCACAGGCAAATCTAAAAGATCCGCTTCTGGTCGTGCGAGAATAGGACCTCCTATCAAGAAATGACCCGGAGTTAGATAATCGACCCCATCGTCTGGCGAATTCGACAAAACACAAAGTGGTCGAGAGTTTAAAATGTCCTCGATACGAGCAAGTATCATAGCAAATTCCTCAAATGACAGAATTTGGGAACCTATTTGCGTCGAAGATGGTGTTTGACTGATTTAACCCCAGCTTCCCATAAACCACCGAAGTGCGGAGCATAGGGAGGGTTAAAATACCACTCTATATTTCTGCTTGAAAAATAATGCGATATGGCAGGATTATTTTCATCAAAATATTTAGTGATTTCAGAGATTTCGCGGGCAGCACCTTTGAAATTTCTTTCTTGATCGGAATAAATGCGAGCGGGTAAACCACGACGAGCAATGAATCTGTCTAATGCTGCTAGACAGCCGCCCGTGGTTAGATCGGTTACGGCCTCCAAGTGAAGCGCTTTTGTAACCATGCACACGAATAGTGCCATATAACATTTGACTGTCCGGGTTGTCCTCAATAAGGACGCTTTAACGTAGAAAGGACCGGCGAAGTCAATTCCAGTATGCGTGAAACATCTTCCAGGTTGTAAACGATAAGATGGAAGATCAGCCATTGGAGGGTGACTCGGTTCAGCTTTGAACCGGTAACAAATTAAACAGTGAAAAATACGGGAACGAATTAAGCTACGTGCCGAGGGGATCCAATAATTTCGATGAATAAGAGATTGTACAATGGTTGGTCCTCCATGTCCCGTATACAAATGATAGTGATCAACCAAAATAATTGCTAATCGACTATTATGTGGTATCAAATATGGATGGTGTGAATGTTCCGGAATCATAGCCATTTTGAGTCGACCCCCCACCGTTACAAGTCCATGGGGCGTAATAAATGGTGATAGACTTCGGAAACGTTTTGAACATAAACTTCCCTTAGCTAATGAGTAAATTTCTTTGCTCAAATGTTGATATTGGGTTACCCGTATTGCTAATAGAAGAGCACTTCTATATTCTTGCGCCGATAGCGGCCCCAGGCCCCATGTTGATCGAGGTTTTCGTCAAATATGATTGAATTGGCAAGTCTTTGATGTCTGGAAGATTGGCCGACTGAGATTCAAGTAAATCAACTGGCCATTCCCCTGGAGAACTATAAAGAAAATTTGGCCCGTTCCACCACAATGAGCATTCCAATAATTCGGACGGAAACAAACCGCGACTTGCAGGATCAGCTGGGTTTTGTAATCCTGGGACAAATCTCCAAATGGCGTCAGTAGCGTACTCGTGAATTTGTACAACTCTATTTGCAACAAAAGTCTTCAAGCGGTAAGGAGGAGTTCGAATCCACGCCAGTGCGGTGGATGAATCAGTAAAACAAATAGGTGAGTTCAAATTTATAGTTGAAAAACATGGAACTGTGGAGTGCATTAGTTTAGATAACAAGTGAGCAGCACCAAGTTCCAAACGAGGTATAGTCCAGGTTTTCAAAGGAGCAACTCAGGTCTTGCTAAACAACTACTAAACTAAATTAATAAGTACCGACTGATTTATTTCCAATCTTAAATAAATGACAGCTGCCATTCCCAACGTGCTCGCATCCGAAAATCCAACTAAAACAGCGTGAGTATAGTTAAGTTGCATAATGCAACGAGGAATACAAATATTCTCTAAAACAGGTATTTCAGTGATACTGCGATTCCACTGAATTAAAATATCAGCAGGCAACTGATCGTCCCAACCAATTTTAAGCAGCCATAACCTTTGCATCGAGACTTTAAGTGAATAAACAAAAAAACTAAGATAACCGTTTACATCGTACGTTCTAGCAATGCGAGAAAGAATACCTCTTTTAGTAGGAACTTCATCAGAATTTCGCATTAAGTAACGAAAAGTGTCAGCTTTAGAATCCCAACATAATCCCAAGACCTTAATAATACTGTTTGAAATAGGTAGTTCGTGTGGTTTTATGCCATCAGTGTAAACAACATTATCGTTGGAGCTTGCCCATTTACCCAGTTCAAATCCCCCTAATTTCAAACATTCAATTAATTGGGATTTTAATTCTAACGTAACATCCTCTGAATCGGCTCCGCATAAAATGTCGTCGACATAAATTGAAGATTTCAAGGCTTTAGTTGCAAGAGGATAACGTGAACCTTCATCTTCAACCAATTGCTGTAAAGTTCGCTGAGCAAGAAATGGACTACTAGTCGAACCGAATATTAGACGAGTATGTTCCCATTCTGATATGGGCTGATTAGGAGAAGAACGCCAAAATATGTGCTGAAATTTGCAGTCAGCTGGATGAACTAATATTTCCCTGAACATTTGTCGAATGTCACAGGTGAGTGCTATTTGGAAAATTCTAAAGCGAGTGATAATGTGTCCAATATCGGATTGAAGCTTTGGTCCACTTAAAAGTGTGTCATTTAAACTAACCCCATTCTTATCTGTCTCAGCAGGATTAAACACAACTCTAATATTAGTAGAGCTAGAGCCCTGTTTTACAACTCCGTGATGTGTAAGAATATATTGCGATTGGCGAACAGCAGGAATTAAATGTCCTTGGGAAATATAATTTTGGATATTTTCTGAATATAAATTGAAGTATTCAGGATGTCGTTCAAACCGACGTTCTAGTTTTAAGAATCGATTAAGAGCGATTTCCTTGTTCGTGTCGATGCAAGGGCGAGTACCACCTTTGAAGGGTAGTCGTATGATGTAACGACCGGTATCAGTGCGAGTCGTTGTGTCTCTAAAGTAGTTTTCACAAGCAATATCTTCGGGCGAAGAGTGAGAAGAGCAAACAACTTCTTCAATTTCCCAAAATGAGCGAAGAGTGTGATTCAAGGAAATTTCAGATTCTAAGTGTGCGTTCAAAGCAACCAGAGATGTAGGATTACTATTGGGAATTGAGCCCATAATAACCCAGCCTAATGTGGTAAGAATGGCACTCGGGCTGCCCTTGATGTGAGAAGGTGTCGAAGGGGTGATATCAAGGACAGAACCTACACCGAGCAATATGTCTATCGGCGCGGGCCTATAAAAATCAGGATCTGCCAAACTTAATGACGAAAATTTGTCTCTAAGCTCTTGAGACAGTGGGAGAGTAGGTAAATCTGAAGTTATGCGAGGCAAGACAACTGCTTGGAAACTAATTGGGGATGCCCGAGATGATAGCGGAGCAATGTTGCAATTAACAAGTCCCTGTGCTTTTCCTAAAGAAGCCTGACCCACTCCTTTAAGATCGTAATAACACTTGGAACGAGACAAATTCAATCGAGTAGCAAGTGATGCCGTAATAAAGTTAACTTGGCTCCCTGAGTCAAGTACTAAACGACAATTGCCATTGTCCAGTTGAACTTAATATCTGTGCTTGCGCTGTGCCCAATATGGCGTGAGTACCCGTATTATGCAAACACGACTTAGTTAGAGATACAGAAATGGGACTAGATTCCACTTCAATGGTTGTACCGACAGGGGTTTCAGTCGTCTGAGCTGCAGGGATGTCACTTTTATAATCTAAATTATTTTCAAAGTGTAAGAGACTGTTATGTTTTTTACTGTTACAAGTTTTACATGTGTATTTAGATAAACAATTTACAATATTATGCTGTCCGAGGCAAGCATAACATCGTTTGTGAGATTTGACAATTTCATAGCGCGTTCTTGGAGTTGCTGCTAATAATGATGGACATTTAATTAATTTGTGAGCACCTCTACAACTCGGGCAAATTATAACAGAATGTTTATTCTGCAGAGCTATATTTACCTCTGGTACAATTATTGCCATTCGTTTATTTATTTTATTAGTAGCATTTAAGTTTGTATTAGATTTTGACGGAGCAACAGACATAAGTTCATTTACTGAACACTGGTCACACAAGTATTCAAGTAAGTTATTAAAACTAGAGAATTCCTTATCCAAATGACGAGTTTCAAAGTGTTTCCTCGTTTTAGAGTCCAATAATCGAAGTGAAAGTTCAAGTAAGAAGTATTCGGCGAGATCGTTTATCTCTAGAGATTTTAAAGAAGTGACAGTAGCCTGTAAAATATCCACTAATTCTCGTAAACACCGAGGATGATCATTCTTTAATGGAGATAAATTTAAAATAGTCGAAAAATAATGGTTTGCTATTAGTCTCCGGTTTGTAAAACCTTTAACCAACAAATCATATGCGATTTCATAATTATCTGAGCTAAATGTAACAGTTTGAACGAGACGTAAGGCACTTCCTTCAACGTAGCTAATTAAATATGAGAATTTCTCGATGTTTGAAAGATCAGTATCATGGATCAAAGTGTTATAAAGTGAAATAAATGCAGAGAATTTTTCTGCAGAACCATCAAATTTAGAAATATTAATGCCCGGCAGCTTAGTACGAGATTTTGTGTGCATGGGAGTAGTCACGATGGTAGCAGTAGCGTTCGCGGTTGCCGCAGGAGCGGCAGCGTCAGCAGCTGCTTTGCGTTCATACTTCGAGTGAACCGCAACTATTGAATAATACAGTTCATCAAACGCAGAACTGAGAGGCACCGTGTCTATTTTAAATTCATCGTGTTTCACTGATAAGGCAGACAATTCATCGAGGATATCCATAAAATCAGACCGGGCTTGATGTATCTGCGAGACGCGCACTGAGAAAATATCGACTTTTTCCGGCAAATCTTGAATTAAATCAAAACAGAGTTGAACCATATTCCATAGCCGCTCCTTCTTTGTGTTAAGCACAGTAAACCTCAGAAGGTCTTTCGAGTTTGGTTCAGACGTAGTCATATTGAAATAAATAAATGTTTACAATAGCAAAGAATCAAAATGGTGAGTAGCGCACTGAATAAGAGCGGCGCGCTATGCGTGTACACAGCGTGACGCCGAGATGTGTTCCGTGGAAGAGCGTTTGTTCTCTGACTATCGCGCAAGCAGCGAGCGCAGATGGCGTGACTAGAGGGCACGAGACTCGAATCCACCCGATGGTTGTCGAACTGTTAAGCAGCACGACCAGCGCTAAACAGCCACGTGGAAAGCAAAATGGCGGTAAAAAAAATGTGAAATTTTAACAATTTTGAATTCAAACAAACGGGGGCCCTTAAAGGGCACGAATCCGATTCGAAGGACCAATGTTTGGGGTGCTGTGGCTTCGGTAGCAACAGTGGACTGTATACAATTTCGCGAGAGCTATCGACAGCGTATGGTGATCAATTAAATGCAGTTACATGTCGGGAAAATGGGAGTAAAGACAAATTAGCCGACTAACCTGTTGATGTGGTTCCTTGGCGTCCGTCTCCTTCCCGGGAAGTACTAAATGCCCGACACTTCGTGCAATAATTGAATTTGGCGATGGACGATTTGGTGATGAGCAAAGTGATAAGCGAAGCACAATACGTGTTAGTCGCGCGGTTTCTTGGACGACTCTCTGTTCGCACCAATTGTTCAAATCGGCTAATTCTGGGTGAGGGTTAACAAAAACGGGAAAAATAGTGCGCATGGAAATAAAGGATGGAATGAAATGGCAAATAAATGCATTCAAATAAACTATCAATTCCTCTCGGGTTATTTGCACCGAACACACTACTATATAAAAATTTAACCATTATGCTGAATTGGGTACAAATTAGTCTTAAATTCAGTTATGAAGGTTCTGCATTTTGTTTGATGATTCTGTGTGTCCTAATGGTGTTTGATTTGCATACGGTGTTTTAATAACCTCGTGGTGCAGTCATCAAAAGTATCGCGTAGTTGACAACAAAATGATTGTTTTCGCAAAACTAAGTTGGGTACAAATTAGTCTTAAATTCAGAGATTGAGATTCTGAAGTTTGTTCATTTGCACGCGACGTTTTTTCCAAAAGTATTAACTTGTTGACAACAAATTGATTTTTTTGCAAATCTGAGTTGGGTACAAATTAGTCATAAATTCAGTCATAAAGATTCCGTATTTTGTTTATTGGTTCTGTAATGGCTTCATGGTGTTTGATTTGCATACGGTCCTTTCATTACCCCGTGGCGCGGTTATAAAAAATATCAAGTTGTTGACAACAAACTGATTTTTTTTGCAAAACTGAGTTGGGTACAAATTAGTCTTAAATTCAGAGATTGAGATTCTAAAGTTTGTTCATTGGCACGTGACGCTTTTTCCAAAAATAGGAATTTGTGAATAACAAATTAATTTTTTTTGCAAAACTGAGTTGGGTACAAATTAGTCTCAAATTCAGTTATGATGGTTCAATTCGATGAAACTGTAACTCTTAATGGTGTTTTATTTGCATTCGGTGTTTCAATAATCACGTGGCGCAGTCATCAAAAGTATCAATTTGTTGACAACAAATTGATTTTTTTGCAAATCTGAGTTGGGTACAAATTAGTCATAAATTCAGTCATAAAGTTTCCGTATTTTGTTTATTGGTTCTGTAATGGCTTCATGGTGTTTGATTTGCATACGGTCCTTTAATTACCACGTGGCGAGGTTATCAAAAGTATCAATTTGTTGACAACAATTTGATTTTTTTGCAAAACTGAGTTGGGTACAAATTAGTTATAAATTCAGAGATTGAGATTCTGAAGTTTGTTCATTTGCACGCCAATTTTTTCCAAAAGTATTAATTTGTTGACAAGAAATTGATTTTTTTGCAAAACTGAGTTGGGTATAAATTAGCCATAAATTCAGTCATGAAGATTCTGAATTTGGTTTATTGGTTCTGTATGTCTAAATGGTGTCTGATTTGCAAACGGTGTTTTCATAATCGCATGGCGCAGTTATCAAAAAAATTAATTTGCTGAGAACAAAATGATTTTTTTCGCAAAACCGAGTTAGGTACAAATTAGTCTTAGATTCAGAGATTGAGATTCTGAAGTTTGTTAATTTGCCCGCGACGTTTTTTCCTAAAGTATCAATTTGTTAATAACAAATTAATTTTTTTTTCAACACTGAGTTGGGTACAAATTAGTCTTAAATTCAGTTATGATGGTTCTGCGTTTAATTCGATGAATCTGTAACTCTTAATGGTGTTTTATTTGCATACGGTGTTTTTATAATCACGTGACGCAGTCATCAAAAGTATCAATATGTTGACAACAAATCTATTTTTTTGCAAATCTGAGTTGGGTACAAATTAGTCATAAATTCAGTCATAAAGATTCCGTATTTTGTTTATTGGTTCTGTAATGGCTTCATGGTGTTTGATTTGCATACGGTCCTTTTATTACCCCGTGGAGCGGTTATAAAAAATATCAAGTTGTTGACAACAAACTGATTTTTTTGCAAAACTGAATTGGGTACAAATTAGTCTTAAATTCAGAGACTAAGATTCTGAAGTTTGTTCATTTACACGCGACGTTTTTTCCAAAAGTATCATTTTCTTGACAACAAATTGATTTTTTTGCAAAACTGAATTGGTTACAAATTAATCTTAAATTCATATATTAAGATTCTGAAGCCTGTTCATTGGTGTCGAATATCTTAAGCGATTTCCATGTGATGCAGTGATATACACGTGCCGCAGTTTTCAAAAATAGCAATTTGTTTATAACAAATTTGTTTTGGTATAAAAGTAAGTTCGGTGCAAATTCATCATAAATTTAGAAAGAGAGATTTTGCAAATTGTCTTATATTTCTTGGGCTGTAAGGATATGTTTTTCATTTCAGCGAAAATCACCTCTTAAAAATGTAAAAAAACATCGATTTGTTTATAAACAAATGTTGTTTATAAAACAATATTGGTCGTTCAAGTGGTTTTTGAGATGTAGTGTGAACGAACGGTGGAATCTGCTTAGCGTAATACGAATTTTTCAAATTTTGCAATAAACAAAAATGTTTATAAAAAAATGACGGTCGTTACAAATTAGTCTTAAATTAGTTCTTGCCAGTCGTCCATATTTCAACTCGATCACTGACAGTGGGGGTGCTGTCCTTACTAAAGTTAGCACCCCCACTTTTCATAGCGGTATACCGGCTAAACGGCGTGGGTACAAATTCCAATTTTTTGGGTACAAATTACTCCTAAATTAGTCCTAAATTATAGACTACTTTTTATGCAAATCCCAAGAAGTGGGGGTGCCAACTTTATGAACTCCGTAAAGCCCGCGTTTAGATACAACCGTAGGAAAATAAATTTATTTTTGCGCCGCGGTGCTTAACCTTCAACACAATAGCAAGCAATATTCGTTTTAATTTAATTTTTATATATTATAGTAAACATATAACTAAAATATACTGTTTTAACAATAAACAATAAAAAAAAAACAACTTACCTGTAGAATCAACTTATAAAAAACCAAACACAGAGGAACACATGTATATTGCGTACCAATTACGCACAAACCATGCGGCTCATATACTAGACACCCGTTCCCATAGACCTTGACAAAATCTGAACTCGCTACCTCCTTTTATTGATTTTTAAATGCGCATTTAGTTCGACGTAGTTGCTGGCTCATATATGAGACAGCGGTCTAGTTGAGAAATTGTTGCGGCTCATATACGAGACACTCGGTAGCGAACGTGTTAACTTTAACACTAACTCAGCCCGTGAGTTTAAATATGTTGTGAAACAATATATGAACAAAGCCATCTGCATATTTTTGTATATAAATAAAAAGTAACAAGACATGATAAACACCGAGACCACACGTCAATACATGATCGATTGGCTGAGCGCAGTGACACCATCTCTTGGAAATGCGCGCAACTACGTTGGGCGCTCAATCGAAACGAGGCAATATCTTCAAGGCTTGATGGACTCTAGTATTTTAGCCTCAAATGGTGCTTTGCTGCTATTGGTGACGCACAAATGAAATGTAATAGACAGAAAATTCGACTTTTTTAAATTTTAAATTCGACATATCGAAAATAAAACAATTCCCGTTTAGAAAAATAATATTGTAGATTGGAAATTCCTAATTTTATTTCATTTAAACTATTTTAAATCAAATATACGAACCACATTTAGAAATATTTATATCAACATTAAATAGGCTAGATAAATACAAGAAAACGAAATGTAGCCTGAATATATGAATATTCAACCTGTTCGTTACTCTGCAAGCAAAAAAAAAAAAAAAAAAAAAAAAAAAAAAATCAAGTCTTACTAAGACTATAAACAAATAACTTATTGAAACAACTACTTCCCTGGCTACTGCCACGCCGGATATTGAATGATACAAAAGAAATTTGCATGTTATTACTAGTACTACTAGATAATAACATTGGTTTTAAGATCGTTTATTTCTACATACAAGACTAACTTAGAAAATTATTCTGAAATGAAATGTGAAACTTTAAACTGTAAATGTTATTATTAAAATGAAAAAACCAGAAAACATTTTGACAAGGACACACAGTGCTAAACTTATCTAGTGTTACTAGATGAAACAAATTTAATAATAACTAAAAATAATACTGAATTAAAAAAATATATGAAAATTAAATAATTGGCCATCTGCAGACGCGTTTCGAGATTTATCTCTCATCAGTGCAGCTTCGCATTTAAATTAAATGTTAGATAATAAAATACACTTACGTGAAGGTGATCGTTAACGCGGAGACGTCGTAAACGACTGAGGAGATTATGAAAGGTTTGAACGGGTTTTATACCTGATTTTGGGGTGATTAGTGAAAGTACAGATGTGAAGAAATAAATGATTTATTATTAAATTTGTTTCATCTAGTAACACTAGATAAGTTTAGCACTGTGTGTCCTTGTCAAAATGTTTTCTGGTTTTTTCATTTTAATAATAACATTTACAGTTTAAAGTTTCACATTTCATTTCAGAATAATTTTCTAAGTTAGTCTTGTATGTAGAAATAAACGATCTTAAAACCAATGTTATTATCTAGTAGTACTAGTAATAACATGCAAATTTCTTTTGTATCATTCAATATCCGGCGTGGCAGTAGCCAGGGAAGTAGTTGTTTCAATAAGTTATTTGTTTATAGTCTTAGTAAGACTTGATTTTTTTTTTTTTTGCTTGCAGAGTAACGAACAGGTTGAATATTCATATATTCAGGCTACATTTCGTTTTCTTGTATTTATCTAATGCTTTCTGCAACAAGTAAAGTTGTTTCTAACTTGTTTAAATAGGCTATAAATATTGGATTTAATTAGGTGCTGCCATCGATCTTCACATTTATATAATCTGAAACTATTCTTTAGATCATACAATTGATGAATCTGATGTTTTGGATGTACACAGAAACAAAAATACGGACGGAATAATAAAATACCTGAAAAACCCGATTTTTGGGTACTTTGGAGGATTTTTTCTTCGCCTTTAGGAAAGGGTAAACCCCAATTTCGGTTATATTGACTTATTCGGTATTGATCTGGGAATACCAGAAACAAATTCAGCCAATTTGAAGCAAATTGAAAAAAGTTATTGGCCAGAATCTAAAAAAAAGTGAAAAAACGGCGTTTTGAGGTGCTCGGTGCTGCCTGGGTATTCATCAGAAAAATGTTTCAGCACATCTCCACAACTTTTTGGATGGAACTCTTTCATTTGAGATCCTAGAGAACGAAATCTATTTCTTTCGACCCACCCTAATTAACATCATCCCCCCGTGATTCGTGGCAATCTACTACCTGTGCCCGAATAATCTCACATGACCTGTCATTCTACGCGTAATTATATGACCTTTGCGAATTACGCCATCTTGTTGAGATCGCGAGTCGAACCACGGCGTAATTCGCGAATTAAACTCGCAGATCTAACTGGGCCTCTTTATTGCTGCCATAAAGCGATTTGGATGTTTTCGGTTGAAAGAAGCGAAGGCTCCTTTGTCTTCGTTTTCCGAACTCGAACAAAGGACCTCGCATTTCCAAATCGCTTTATTGTCCCAAGATGTTCAACACATTTTTAGCAAAACGCTTTTAATTTTTATTACCCGATTACTGTCATGTGGGCTGAACATTTTTTTGAAATTAGGCCACGGCGCTTTTGTTTAGCGAGGCAGGGTTTTTACGGCCCTAAACTCTAAACTGTTTGGGCCGCGTTCGCACGGCCACCGAGCGCTCGTCTGTCGGCCCGGACGTGGGTGCGCATAAATTAGCCAGGTAGCAGATCCTCACGAAATACTTGCTCATATGCCCTAATTCCCTAACCTTACCAAGCTTAGAGTTAACATATTTCCTATTATTTACATGATTAAAATACGTTTCGTCAATGTATGTGTTACGATCGTAACTCATTTTTAATAAACAAAATGCTTATGAAACAAATTATAAAAATTATGGTAATGAAAAGCGCGCGGTTTGAAATAAATTGTGAATAAGCGTTGTTACAACTTTCTCGATAGAACGCGGGTAACAGCTTTACTTTGATAATAACAATTGAATTGTTTTTGAGAATTTTTACAATCAGTCATCGGGTTCTTAGATGTAATCTCCGTAATAATAACTGAATGCAGTGCGTATCATCCAATATTTATCTGAAAACTTCGTAGTAAGAAACAATTTTATTAATATAAAATGCAATTTATACTTGTTCTGAAAATATATTCGTCTGGATAAAAAAAAATAAATTGGATCCAGGAATTGAATACTGTAACGTTTAGTACCAGTTGTACAATTGTAAACATAAAATAATAGTAATTTACGATACGAGTAACGTTATTTAAATTTGTAAATTTTAAATTTGTTATTTTAAATTTAATGTATTTATTTAAGTTACTTATTTGTAATATGTAATTTGACCTGTCCTAATATTCTATATTTATAATTTGGACCAATAAATCTATCTATCTATCTATCTATGAAGGTTTTTACATTACGAGAGAAAAGTTTAAAGGACGAGCGACGTAGGTGCGAGTGCTTGTATATTCTTGAGTAATGTAAAAGCAAATAACGTTACGTGTGTCGTAACACGATTTATTTTATCCTCTTTCTATTTTTTTTTTTAATAAAAAAAAAATGTCTAATGAAAACCGTCCAAAAGCGAAATCATGTTTGTTTGCCAAGATCTTCATGGCAACAAGTTGCGTTAAGGGGTTAGGCCACTGTAGAGGCCGAAAAAATGGGTCATTTTTGCGATTTTTTTTGGCGAACACAAACACGGTAGACGCAAGCGGTTTTCATCATTTTATTCATTATATGTTAAACATTAATTCCCCCTATTTTTGTCGTTGTAACATGCACCTAGATGGCGCTGCAGTCATCCATGTAAAACGTCTCCGACGTGAAGCGGTTTGCCGGCGGACGCGATGTGGAGCCTGAGATTGTCCTAGTACAAAATGAATAAAAAATTTTAAAGTAGGATGTTAAAACTAGTGAAGTACCTGGCCGATTTAAAAAATATTTGAAAAAGTGATCGAATTTTCAGGCAAAAAAGTGACATAAAATCGTTAATAACAAAAAAACTTTTAACGATAAAAATAAAAGCTCATGAAAAAAGTATGTAGATTAAATTGCAAAAAGATCCAGTCGGTTAATCAATTAGAAATATGACTTTCGAGTCCACCCGACTTTGAAAACATTGTTTCGAGAAAAACTCGATTAAAGATAAATGTAATGTTTTTGAATAGAATTTATGCAAATACCTTTAGTTAGCGATGCCAGCACCGTAGAACTGGCCTTCTAAAGTAACATCTTCTTCCGCAATCTTTTTCGCTTCTTTGAGGCTGTTCCTGGCCAATTTTGCGGGGGGAGTCAGCTGTCGCTCAGCCATCTGGATACGTTTCTCATTTGGCGCCGTGCAAAAATCATGGCATTTCGGGCCTATTCTTATGCCCAAAACTTCCATAATTTTCATAATGCTCGTTAAACCGTCGTTGAAATTGCAGACAGCAAGATTGGTGGCCAGATCCAAAACGCGTTTTCCACTTGATATAGATTTCGGTGCCATGGTCCAGATCACAGAATTGAAACTTTCATTTCTGTTCTGCGTGAATCCGCCCAAACAGCGCGTAAGAAGATCATCTCTGCTTAAATCTTCGTAAATCGGCTGGACAGCGTCGAAAACCATTTGCTGTAGAGGGGTCTTATGAACGTGTTTGGACAATGTACCACCGGCCTTTGCTTTTTGCCACGAACACCACGAAGCCTCTCCTGGCGGACATCTGTCATGTTGCGGGTACTGATCGGTCGAAATTTTATGATACAAAGTAGCCCAAATCTCAGTCTTCATTTTCTCGATTGAATCGTGGTTGCGGCGAATAGCTAATTCATAGAGTATTGACAGCTCGTCGATAAGTTTTGCGGTCAGTTTACCTTTTACCCCGAGTCCTTTCGTGTTCTGCTTCAACTTCCGAAGACATGTCCCCATTCGCTTCTGCACATGATCGATGCACTCCTTCTTGGAAACCTTCAGATTTTGATATGGCTCAGTATCCAAAATGTGCTTGAATGTCTTCGAATCTCCGATGTAGTTGCTGTATTTCGCCCCACGTAACTCTTCCGATCGCTGGAACATTTCGACGATTACATCGCATTCCATTTTGCCTGAGGAACCTTCATGATTATTCTGACAAACATCGGCGTGGGTTTCTGCCCATTCCTTGTACTCTGCTGTCTCTTTTTTAGTTTCCCACGACTCGCATGACTTGCAATACTTTGATTTGATAGATACATCGACAACCTTTCCAGTAGCCCAACCGATCAGCGAAACAATGAGGAGCAGCCATGTTTACGCCACGATCCATCGCCGGAGACTGCCAAACCTTCTGTCTTCAATCGGGAACACTCAGTTTTCTCCGTATTAGCTGCATTTTTCATACTAATTTTACAAACAGCCTCACTTGCTTTATGAATGGTGACAAGTAATGTGTCGTAAAAAGAATGAAAAATGAAACCCAAACCACGCTGGCTGGATTGGGTAAATTTTACGTTTGACTTACAGATCTTGCAACCCACTGAATCGGCTATTACTGTGAAGACTGAGATAAAGGCGAGAATGCTGTACCCCGTGGTTGGATCAACTTCAATGTCGTAGGCATTTTCCGACAATTGCAGCTTCTTTGCGGACGAACTAACAAACTCAGGATCCGGCTGCTCCAACGAAACAGGGTTTGGCGGCCGTCGATTTCGAATGTTCGGCCTCTTGTCCGCTGAATAGGAGCTTCTTGCACTTTTCCTCTCTGAGTAAACTTTCTTATCCTCTATGATTACTGCTGTTTCATTCAACACATGCGGCGTCAATATTATGGCGTTGAAGCGGTAACTGCCGAACTCAAACACGTTGGCCTGTTGTGTGTACAATGCGTACTATAGCACTGCCCCTAGCGGTTGAAATATGAAGTAGAAATCATCAAAAATACGTCGGTAAATATATTTTATGAGACTCGATCGATAAGGATTGCAGAAATCGACAATACAAGCACGCTCCAGCTCCAGCCGAACGCCGAACCCTGAAGCGCGCAGGTAGCCACCTAGTCTCCGCCGCAAAATAATACAAAAGAAAGTGTTCCCGGGTATAAAACTTATTGTCCCGTATTCTTTAGACTCTAAAGTACCATTTAAGACCAAACAAAAAAAATCTATTTTTTTAAGCCTCTACAGTGGCCTAACCCCTTAAGATAATATAACAACACTAGTGTTGTTAAAGGTACCTCAACGTTACTCGTTGCTAAGGTGTTATTGACATGTTAACGTTATAGGATAAAATAAATACACTTACCCATCAGAAATTTACCCACAGTCAGGTGTTACTATTATAGAGTAACTATTGTTTGAATATTATAGAAACTTATGATATATTATTTATATGATTAGACAAATAAAGTGAAAGAAAATAAATAATAGTCATTTATGTTAAGAAGAACTTATAAAATAATAAGGGTATTATTATAAAATATTTCCAATTTGGGTAACATGGTACTCCACCAAAAACCGACATCACGTTGAATTATATCTACGTACATATCTTTTGGCGTCCACACAATGAAGTAACAAAATTTTTGATTTGTTATTGCTAACTGCCCTTGGATCTGATAATATGTGTTATTAATTAATTTAATTAATTTAATTAAGCCCTTATCATTATATAAGTTTTTTTTAAACAGCTTCTTCAACTGTACTATGAAGAATGCTATATAGACATTTAATTTCCACTATAGCGTCAGTACCGAATAATCCATCAGGACTGGCTGCTAATATAGGATTTTCTGCACAAATAAATAAGCCACACTCTTCTATTTTTAATTTAAAAATATTTGCTAACTCTTTCTTTGCAAACAATTCATTGTCACGTCCCCATTTCAAAGCAACATGTTTAATATTACTAGACAATATTATTCGTTTTACTAGTTTATTTGGATCTGTTTGTGGCCTCAATTTACAAACAGCTCCAAAGTTTGAAGCTGTAAGCCGCAAATGCCTGTATTGTTTCCATAGAGGATTAATATTTTGGCCAACGGTTTTCCTTTCTATGTCTATAATGTCTTTATTCGATAAAGCAGAAATACTTAATGATAAATTATCTTTTTGTAAATTGTTTCTTCATCCAGTTCAATGACATTACGGTAATCTGCATCTGCATGTTTTATTGTTACTCGTTGCTTGGAACGAATTCGTGCTTTACATTTTTACGTTTATGTTTGCGGTTATTTGCATATTTATTTGTATAGGTATATATTTTTACACCTACTTCCTGAAATTGAATAATAATCAGCCTTCTTATTATATGAAATTGCTGCTGCTCAACACCGTGTATCATAACTTTTTTTATAGAAAAATTAATTTATTTACTAACCACAAATTTCGATACTACTGAGTTATATGATTCGGCAGCATTGTTGTTCATATTCAGCAATAGACTTTGAGCATTTTGGCATAGTCTACTACCACATAATTATATGTCTCTCAATGCCCCGCAGTCTTCTAACGCTGGAATCAGATTTTCCTCTCCACGCTTTGGACCAGTGTAAAAATATTTGTCACAATTGCTGTGGTCCCCAAACACATGGTTAGGACAATTTTTAATGTCTTCGGTTAAGTGATCAATCAATTCTACCATCGTTTTTTCTTCTTTTCGCCCATGTTCAACAGCCTTCTTCACTCCAATTTGACATGGAAGAATTCTTGAGGTAATTTCTCTTCGTAACGCCGCACAGTGGGGCCAAACGCCTGAAAACCTGGCCAAAATTATGAAATTTGCCAAACGATTCACAAATGGGCTCCTATTAATGGAAAAAGTATTTAAAAAAATATATCTTAACAAAGGGTGGACTATTAGGGGTAGAATGAAATATTATTATTAGACTTAATAGAACTTTGCAATTTTTATTAATTGTAATGTTGACAATGAAAAAATTTATTTTAAATAAACTAATCTTAAATAAACTAATCTTTGATATTTTTTTTAATTGCGCAGTTCTGATAATGGACAAATATACATATTTTAAAATTTAAACATAGAAAGAGATGGTTTTATAGTGATCACAATATTGTTTAATATTAAACATATAAATTTTCACACATCCATCCCATCCAATGCATCGGAATCGCCCGCACTTAATGATTCATTATCATCGCTGTCTAGGGAATATCTGATATCTGGAGCCTTTAGCAATGTCAGAACGCCTTTTTCAAAAGGTACTGCTCTTTTCTTTGGTAACCTTCTTAAGCTACTGATAAACGGATCAGATGTTATTAGCAGCAAATTGAGTACATCTTGATTGGCCTTAGTCTGTGATATTTTGCGGGAATAACATTCTCGGTACCTTTTGAACTCTTTATTGGGCGCTTCCTGAGCTTCCTCACTAAGTTGTCCGATTGGAAGAATAGCGTGATCAATTATTTTTGAACCATGTATAAGTACTTTGTGTACGGTTGGTGGCATCGGGTACCATGGATATTGCTCTATTGCTGTTTCTAGTGCATACGCATGGTACTTTCCCACATTTATTTCATGTCCACTTGAAATAGTTTGCAAAATAATTTTGAAACGTTTTATAATTTTAATATTAACGCCAGTAATATCTGCTGATATCTCGGAATTATAAAAAAAAACGTCTTGCCGTGTTACTGTCATTGGTACGTCCAAAGCTTTGGTTTATCTACTAATAAACCCAACTCTTTTCTAAATCTGTCCTGTATGTGCTTCTTAGTATTTGCAACAACTTCCTTGTTTTCATCTCCACGCGATTGCCACTTCTTAAATGGAAGTTTATACGCAAGATGCAGCACACATTCAAAAAATCTAATCCATGCATGAAGCACAGATAGTCCGAATTCAAGTCTTGAAATATCTACTATCTTTGCACATGACACTGTTTCAAAATTATTGTCCTTTGATGTTAGGCCACAAACAAAACATCTTTGAGTTGACGTAGTACCCGTAACAGCATTACATACTTTTCCGTCAACCATTGTGAAAAGCATTTTATAATTTACTTCAATTTCCATATTATTGAATTCATATATTAATGGACGTAATTGTTGTATTTGAGCTTCGATGTATTTCTTTTCTTCTAGAGACGATCCTTTGTCTCATGTTTAAATTGGAAGCGAATCGGTCTACAGTATCTAGTAGAAGAACTTCTATCGTTCTGCCAAAACACAATTTCTTCTTGCTTTTGAGGCTTCTTCTCCGATATTAGCCTTAAAAGGACTAAGGAAGATATAAATATGTTGGCATCACTAGCACTTGTATCAGCTTCAAATTTTTGCTTGTATTCCGCTTGTCCAGATCCGTCAAACCCCCACTTACAAATTAAAGTTAATTTTTGACATGTAGGACTGGTGCTTAGAACATCTTGCTGGACATCTAAAAGGCGGGACGCTGTGTGGTCGAGAATACCTTGCAATTTCAGCAACAGTTTCGTTGACTACAATATTTTCCTTTTGGGGATAACAATTCTTCTTTGCTGCTTGAAGTATTTTATAAGATGAAAATATTTCTCTATCGTGATGCCTTATCACGTTGTACTGATGCCTGGTAAGTTTGGCTTCAACACACATTGCAAGAGCTTGAGCTCCTGTCAGTTTTTTGTAAGAGGGGCACTATATTTCTTGTAGGCTGTTCTATATTTTGCTGCTCGTCTCGGCGATGTAGCAGTTACTTCTTTGACCACTTTTGAAGCTTCCACTTTACCCGTACATCGTAAACTCATATAAGTGGCGAAAGACAATTCTTCTAGTGAATCTTAAAGATTCGGTTTTCTTCCGCTTGGTTCTGTCTGAAGACGTTTCAAAGGTTAACTTTTTTTGACGAAACAACATAGTTTGTAAAACTTATAGAACCGTCTAGCCAGTTCTGGTTCTTTGTTAAAAATCTCTCATATGTTCTTTTCGATTCCTGCCATCTTTTTTTAAAATCGCAAACAAAAAATGAAAGTTTTTTGTAGAGTTCGGGAAGATCGTCTTTTGGACATTTTGTTTGCGTTTCGACGATTTTTTTAATAACTTGATTTGGTGCTCGAATTGTATACAACCAGATCCTCTCATGTTATTAACTAGAACTCTTCTAGTTAGGAAGATGGCCGTTACACCTGATCATAAATTTGAAAATAAAAACCAATTACTAAAATTTTCAACTGATTGGGACAGTTTTAAGAATATTTTCTTCAAACGGAGCAGATGTGGGCAACTTTTTCTTTAAGATATTATTAAAGCAATCCATAAAGATTTATTTAAAGTGAAAACGAAAAACATGATATGCCATGATGTCAACTAAAATCATGATTTTTGTTTTAAATTTCAAACTTTATCAACTCATTTTGTTAAATTATTTTGCAAATTATTGTAACATCCAAAACAAATAATGTAATTATAAAATAATGTACTAACTTGTAGGCAAGCCTTCCATGGTAGAAGAAATGAAATATTGATAAACACTAAAGAACACTTTGAACACAATCGCGGAGTTGAAAATCGTTGAAAGTCGTCACAAACACTGATGCAAGCAACCTGAGTAGCCCGCGGACGGAGGGCCTGGAAAGGGCGACGCCAACACAGGTACTGGCGATATTACTGTGTTCTGGGATGGGAATGGTTTCGGTGGCGGTTAACAAAAACGAGTGTAAGTGTGGGTGCTGGATTTGCAGCTGGTGCCTCTAACAGCTCTTTTATGTGAGGGTTCTTTTCGGGCTAGATTTGTTTTTTTTCCTAACCTGCTGCGTGTTATATGGTACAATGGCAGCTTGTTCCCTCTTGCTACCTTTATACAGAGACGGCGAGAGAGGCTGAGTGTTTGAGTATAACTGTGGGTGTATGCGCAAGTTGTATGTGTTTGTGTGGTGTATGTGAGGAAGGAGAGACGACAAGGTACTCCGACCTCAAGGGGTGGGGGTGGCGATGTAGTTAGGGGAAATGATGCGCCGGCGAGCAGCGGGGTCGCGGCAAGCTTGTGCCGAGATGGCAGGGTAAGGTAGTTTGCGACGGGGATTGAGAGTGGGTAAAGTATGTTGGAAAGAAGAACAGCGTTAAGGGGGTTGAAGGTAGCGGATCTAGTGGCGAAGTTGCCGGTGAACTTCACCAACCTAGATAGAAGAGGGGGAATAGAGGCTGCTTCGTAGATGTCGGAGGAAGGAAAGTCAGGAGGGAGGTCGCAGTAGCCCCGAAGGAGGCGACGCTCGAGAGAGAGGACGGGAGCAAGTTGGGCGTTGGTGGCACAGGTAAGGAGGGAGAAGGTGAATTCTAGTACGGGCCTTATGAACCCTTTGTATGTGCGCAGCGGTGTGGCGCGTCTGCAATCAGGCAGGGTGCATTTCAGGGCCCGTACTAGTTGGTTGCGTTGCGTTTTAAAACGCGGGTTCGGGTGGTAGATATGAAGGAAGAGGGATTCAGGGTGAAGGTAAAGGTAACGCCAAGGTACCTTACCTTTTTGACGGGGGAAATAGAGATGCCGTTTACACGATGGGTGAGAAGAGGAGAGCTACGAAGCTGCGGTTTGTCGCTGTGATAAAAAAGGATAAACTGGGTTTTGGCAGGATTTATGACAAGGTGCCACTCAGACGCCCAGTCGGTGAACAGGTCTACGTCCTGTTGTAGTTTGTCCCGAGCAACGGCCGGGTTGGTGTGAGTGGCCCACAGGGCGGTGTCGTCGGCATAGGTTTGAAGGATAGAGTTGGAGGGAAAGGGAACATCGTTAGTAAAAAGGGAATAAAGAAAAGGAGATAGAACAGCGCCCTGGGGGACGCCAAAAGGTAGGGGGCAGAAGAAAAGCCTCGAAAGAAGACGGAATGCTGACGGTTGGAGAGGAAGGACTTGACAATGCGAAGAATCGCAAGATCCATGAGATGGAGTTTGTAGAGGAGCCCATCGTACCAGACAGTGTCGAACGCCTACTCGATGTCGAAAAATACGGCCGCCACGGACTTTTCGCAGTTGACAGCATTAACCGCCGTAGCGGTGAGTGCAAAAATGCTGTCGTGTACGGATCGTCCGGAGAGGAATCCGTTTTGGTGGTCGGGGATGAATTCCTCCCCGGCGGTTAAGAGTTTGGTCAAGATCAGGCGTTCGAGCAACTTGCCCAGCGTGTTGAGCAGGGAGATGTGGCGGTAAGAGGAAGGGCTTGAGACGTTTGGAGATTTTTTAGGAATCATGATCACCTTGGCTACCTTCCAAACAGGTGGGAAGTAGCCGCTGGTGATGCATGATTGGAAGATTGAAGTAAGGAAGTGAATATTAGAAGGAGGGAGTCGTTTAAGGACCTTGTTATGTATGCCATCGGGTCAGAGTTTTTGGTGGCACGGATGAGGGCATCCACAGTGTCAGGAGATATGTCCTGGGCACTGGGCTGGTGGGGAGGAAAGGAAGACAGAGGGTTGACGGAGGGGCTGGCAGCACAACGCTTCGCCTTGGCATCAGTAGATTTTCTCCCTAATTTGGAGGAATTATGAATTTTATCCAGCTAGTTGGCGAAACATTGTGCTTTGTCAGCTGGGGTGGTGAGGAGGCGACCTGAGTGGTCGATGAGGGGATGGGAGCGAATGGAGGAAGGACGTGAGGTGAGCCACCTGAACGTCTGCCAGAAGGTTCGCGGTTTAGTGGGGTCGAGCGAGTCGACGGCTTCGACCCACTGTTTCTCTTTGTGAGATTTGATTAATTTTGAAGTGTTTACTACAACGACCGGGATAGACTGACGTTTTTTTTTTATTGACGTGAGAGGAGATCTTCAAAAGACACCCCTCTAGTCGGGTAGTTTTGGATTCGCCGGGATCGCGCCTACCAACTAAAACCTCTCCTCATATGCTCGATGCTAGGGCTAGTCTGACCAAAGGCCTATTCTAGCGTGACAAGATGTTTGATCTCTGTGAAGCGAGTAGCTACCGGCGCGGCGGTCCGATCCCAGCCACCCTCGAGGACTGTGAGGGCAGTGGGGGGACAGAGGGTGTAACGCTGTGGTGGCGAAACAAATTAATTTTATATTAAAGTAGGGTTTTGGGGTTTCTAAGTTTTACCTTAGGATATCTCTGGGGGTATGATGTTTAGCATTTTTATACCTAGACGGTCTGTCGTACTGTGCGAATGTAATTCCCGATGGTGGGTCGTTGTCCAGCCTTTCAAAGAATTTACTTGAGAGCTCTTTGATGTGGTCCAGGACACTGGGCGTTTTAGTGTCTCTGTGCAACTGTGAGTTGCGCATGTATGAGGGTGCTCCTAGCACCTTTCTCTGCAGGACGTATTGCCGGTTTTGGATCCCATTGATCTTAGTTTTAGATCAGTAAGCGAAGGCTTGAGAAGCGTAGAGCATCTGTGGTCTCAGGATGAGTTTGTATAGGCTTGCCCGGTTCTTGGTGGATAGCCTGGACTTTTGTCTTATGATAGGGAACAGCTCGCGTAGGGTATAGTTCGCTTTGGCGATAGCGGCATTTATGTGCTTGGCCCAGCTTAGGTGCTGGTCAAGAATGCATCCCAGGTACCGGGTGTGGTCCATCGGGGACTCGGCGATTGTAAATTTGAGAGGAGGTATCGGGGATTTGGTGCGTTTCCGTCTGAAGTGCACGGCCACGCTCCTTGAGGGATTTATCGCAATGCGCCATTTTTCGGCCCATTCCTCGAGGGCGTCGATAGCCGATTGAAGTTTACTTTCCATGACCTTGCGATGCTTGGGAGTGATGGTGCGACCTTGGTACAGAAGCGCCGTGTCGTCGGCTTATTGGGCGACCATGCATAGCGAGAAGTCCGGCATGTCGCTCACATAGATGTTGTAGAGCGTCGAGGAGAGGCATGATCCCTAAGGAACCCCGGCTTCTACCTGTCTCACTGTGGAGAGAGTAACTTTGCAGTTGTACCGTCGCTGAATCACGAAGGAGTGAATGAGTCGTATTACGTACTCTGCGTACTCAAGAAGGATCATTATCTAGATTAGACCGTCTGGCCAGACCTTGTCAAAAGCCTTGGCAACATCAAAGACACAGCCGTTTCCTTCCTATGGGCGAACCCGTTGGCGATGTATTCAGTGACTCTCACCAGCTGATAAGTGGTGGAGAGACCTGTTTGGAAGACAAAGTGATAGTCCGGGATGATCTTATTGTCCTCCGTGAAGTCGCGGAGGCTTTTGAGAATTACTTTCTCGACAAGTTTGCACCGAGTACTTAGGAGACTGATGGGTCTGTAACTGTCCGGGAAGGTAGAAGACTTCCCTTGCTTCAAGATGCTGGTTATGTCAGTTAGCCTCCAGGAGGTCGGGAAGTATCCTAATCTCATTGACACGTTCGCGATGTTTAAGATAGCGACTCTACCTTTTCCGCCGAGTTTACGGACCATGGTGGTGCTAATACCGTCTGGGCCCGGGTCCTTCTCGAGTGGGAGACATTTGATTAGGTCATCGGTTTTGGTGGCGGGGACTATAGTCCACTGGCCATTGTCTGCTGTTAAGTATGAATTAACAGCGGATGTTATTTCATTCTCAAAGTCGAGATCTTCGCTGGGGTTTAGCATAAATTGATGTTCGAGGCGAATGCTTCAGCCTTCTCAGCATCTGAGTAGGTGAGATCTCTCTCACCATGGATCGCAGCCGGACCAGGTGGTTTGCGTCTTAGCGCTTTAGTTAGCCCCCTGAAGATGTTGGAGCAGGAATTCACTGTGCTCAGGCAAGTGCGTGCTATGCCACCTGTAGCGAGCCGGCTTGCTCTTTCGGATCAATTTAAGGACTTCCGGCGAGATATTGAGAGGCTCGGGACTTGTCGAGATTCTCGTGGTCGAGGACTCTTCAGCGGCCGTAAGTATGGCGGTGGTAAGACTGGCGACTGCGCCGTATAGGTCCGCTGTTGACTTTATGCCTGGAAGAGGAGAGAGAAGTTTTTCGACCTTTTGCCTGAAAAGCTTCCAGTCCGTATTCTTGATATAATGGGGTGTGTTGCTGACACCCAATGCGGCGTGCATTATTACAGGATTATGGTCGGAATCTAAGTCATTCTCGGCCCAGATATCATACTCTGCGTTGACGTTACTTAGTAGAGCAATATCAAGAATATCGGGTTGGAGGCCGCGGTTATCGAAGTATGTAGGGCCCTCTGAAGCCGCGACAACTATCTCGTGAGGCGATCTGTCGATGTAGGCTTGAAGAGTTCCACGGCATCTGTTAGTAAATCTGCTCTTCCAGGCAGCGCTTTTGCTGTTTAGATCTCCTGCCAAGATGGTAGGCATGACATCGTTGAAGATGCTGTCGAGATCAGCATCAAGAATCGTCTTATTGGGGGATTGATACCCTGAGATGATTTTGAGCGGACCGTCTATAGTGTTGAGGACCAAGGCAGTGGATTTGAGGTTGGTCAGGCCGTCCATAGGGAGATGTGAGTGGTCGAGTCCTCTTTTGACGTAGATAACAGTGCTACGCCCGGTATCAGTTCTGGTCAGGAAGGGAGTCTGATACCCATTGATCTTAGTAACTTGACTTGCACTAGGACGAGTTTTGCTCACAAGTACCAGATTAATCTTGTGCTGGTGGACGAAGTGCTCCAACTTGAGTATCTTGTCGCGCAACGCGTTCGCATTCCAAAAAGCAATGCGGACGAAATCTATGGGAGAGTCAGAGTTGTTTGTGTTATTCATAGTGGGATGATGAGGGAGTGGGAGGCGCCTAGGCGACGTGGAAGAATCGTGCGAACGACACTACGAAAAGGTCACGCTCTTCCTGGCTGGTGGCCGTGATCAACGGTTCCCATAGCGCAGTGGCTAACTTTGGGTTCCAGTTTGCAGGTAGACGGCTCATGTCGAACGGCGGCGTTGATATGCTCTGGGCGGGTGCCTTTGAAACGGGTGCCTAAGGAGCGGGTGCCTATCGGGCGGGAGCCTGAGGGGCGGTAGCCGCCCTCTGAGGTGAAGGAGCAGGGCTCTGAGTGTCGGCACTTGCGTACGAGGTGCCGGGCATTCTGAGTGATAGCCTCGTCGGTGCGGGTGGGGGCCCAGAGGGGGTCTTTGCCTGTGGAGTCGGGTGAAGGCCGGACAACCTCGAAAACTGGCCACATGTGGGCCGTCGCAGTTTGTACAGCGAGGTTGCGAGTCGCTCGTATCCGAGCACTCCGCTGATGGATGGCTGCCGGCGCATTTGACGCAGACAAATGCGGCTCGGCAGTGGGCCTGAGAGTGGCCGACTCGCTGGCATCGGTGGCATTGATTGCCCCCGGATTTGTGCTTCGACTCCACTCTAATTGAGAGTCCAGCAACACTTCTTAGTTGGATTTTTTTTCCCTTCGTCATTCTTGGTAACTTGGACGTATACCAAGGGGATTGGGCCCTGACGGTTGGTCATTCTTGTTACAGAATGAACCGGAATATTCTTTTCTCTGAGGGAGGCTTCCACCTCCTCCGCAGAGATCTCGACGGGGACGGTGCGGAGAACCACCTTGAGGGTGTTGTCAAAAGTCAAAAGACGTATCTCGTTCCGCCCTCCGCGGCCAGAGCAGTTAAAACTCGCCCTAGCTACGGAGACATTCGCCTCACTGAAAAAATATACAATTGTAAACTAACAGAAATTAAATTATATTATGGCGGCAACTTAGCACTGGGCAGGTTTTCGCCGAGTTGCGGGCAGTGAGGGGTAGTTAATAACTCCCCCTGTCACCGAACACGACTAGACGTGCTGCAGGTTAGGGTGTTGTGAATTTAACCTGGTAAGCCGGGGTGGGCCAGGAGAAAATTCGTTCGAAGAAAAATTCCGAGCGCGGGTGGAAGAATTTAGAATTCGCAAAAGCAAATGCAAATACGCCGTGAAAACGGCGATTTATCAGTCTCGAGGAGCGCGAAGAATTCTGAGCGTGCAAGCTGGAGCGTCTGAATGTCTCGGCGTCTGGATCTCGACTGACTATTTTCAAAACGACTGTTTTTGGATAGACTGACGAAATGCATGACAGCATTGCCATCCACACGCAAGCATGCTTGCGGTCCAGAAGCGCCGCCTACAAAAATACAAAACGATTTGATTTCTTTCAAGCATGCTGTCAAGCCGCAAAAATACTCTCAAGCAACACCATCCACTATCAAGCATGCATGACAGCATGCAATGCTTGTCAAGCATGCTTGCGTGTGGATGGGCCGCTTAATGGAGACGCTGAGACGCCGAGAAATCGCCGACAACGCCCAACTTGTTGATTCACGTTTACGTTGAACGCATGCTGGATGCTGTGTAGGTGCGCATGCTTGCGATATGGGCAGTGAATAAGGAATGGGCGCACAATTAGCGCGGCAAATCCGTATATCAAAATAATATTTTAATCCGATATTATGTTGCAGCTATTTGTATATTAATATTTCTCCAGACATGATAACGACCACTGTTGAAAAACCCCTTTGTGATTTAGTAAACCGAAAGTAAAGTGTAAAACTTGGTGTTCATTTTTCCAAATATTTTTCTAAATCTGATTAAAATTAAAATATATTTAAAAATTAATTGAAGATAATGAAAACATAATGAAATGTTTTTTTTTTATAAATTCATTGATAAAAGTATAATAGTATGGTATTAAAAGTAAAAAAGACAATTATTGTGAAGAATGTTACAATTATAAGAAATTATAAAGAATGAGTTTTTTGAAATCCCACTGATTAAAAAATTGATAAATATCAAATATGTCACAAAAATTCTTTTCACTTGAAAATCGGAAAAAGTTTGTCATATCAACATTTTTTGTTCCAATTTAATGTGGTTATACTAAATTAGCATCTTTAATACATGCAAAAATTGACAAATAATATTAAAATAATAAACATACAAATTAAACATGTAAATATGGAAGTTAATTATACGAATATAACATGTAAATAATTAATGTATTCATATACCGCGGAAAAAAAGATCACAGCAACGTTTTCAACATTTTCGGGATTTAATTTTAAATTGACTTTACGTAATCTATCAAGTACTTTAGTTAAGTTATTATTGTGATTTTGTAGACAATTGCCCTCATTTACTTATTAACCAATAAAATCGAATAACGTTGATTAGATGATCCAATAAAATTCTAATTACGATGCGTAACAGACCACGCTGCATACTATGCATGGCAATTAACCCTGGGTGGTATCTAATCAGATAATCTCTCATGTTGGTATTGCCTAGCAACGCGTTGGTTCATTTTATATAACGTATAAAACATCAGTTATTGCCGGACTTTTAAGCAGTTTGCTCCTGAATTCGATCTGTTTGTATTTTCGGGTGAAGTGTTAGTGCTTTCATAAGTAATAGTATTCATAGGCATTTCTCAAAATCTTGGTAAGCTCATTTTTATTATAATTATTGTGCTGCAAATTAATACACGTCTGACACTTGGTGTCACTAAATTTAACTTTTCAAATTATGAAGTGTGAACTTTTTATTCGGCCAATTGTCTTCCCGAATCTAACTCGTGACTGATTTTTCCTAGGCAATTATTAGCGTCTGTATCACTCTTGCTTGTTGCTTCTAGAAAATCGGCACTCCTGCTTCGCAGTCGTGCCGATTTTCGTCGCAACAAGCAATCGTGATCCTGCCGCTAATAATTGCCGGCAAAATCATAGGCACTCGTTATATTACTGTTGATTATTTCCAAAAACTATAAGATCGTCGAGATACACAAAAAAAACTTCATAATTCAAACCTGACATAGCTATCGTCGTTACCCTAGAAAATGTACTTGGACTAGTTTTTAATCCCATGGGCATTCTTGTCATCTGGAATTGTTCTTTACTACTTTATTCTAGTTCTACCTGATAATACCCCTGAGATAAATCTAAATGTGAAAAATATACTGCACCCGAGAGTGAATCTAGTTTATCTGTTATATTTTTTAGAAGGAAACGATCGTGTTCTATTGATTTATTCAACAATCTATAATCTAATTAATAATAATTCTCCATTTACGATTTCCGTCTAAATCGACTTTTTTCGGTACAATTGAAAGAGGCGAAGACCAGCTTGACGTGCTGTCTTCTATGATGCCATCTTGTAACATCGTATCTATTTGTCTGTCAATTTCCATTTTTGTGCATGTAATAATCTGTATGGTTTAACGTATACGGGTTGAGCTCCCGTTTTCAGTTTAATATTAGCCTTATCGATATTTGTTACTGTGACTGTATAATACATGTACTCTAACATAAATACATCTGAGTATTTCGCACACAATTTATGAACTGAATCTTTCTCTTCTTCATTTAATCCATTTACATTAATTAGTTTTAACAATTGAATTACCCTTTCTAATGAGCTCTGATTATTCTCAAAATTATAAATCTCGTAATCCGATAGTGGTTGGTTCGAAGTTTCTGATTTGAATTTCTGTGTTATTGGTATTTAAAATCCGTACCGGAATCGTTTTATTCCTTGGCCTTGCAACAGTTGCTGCCGTGAAAACACTGTCTGCAATTTCGCTTGACCAGACAATACAATCGTCAGCACTATTCGTATGAAAATATTTAATAATTTCGCAACGCGGCGGAATTACTTCGTACTGTTTATAAATAGATTCTACTGGTGTTAATATTTCCTGTGATCCTTTCCAAAGTGAAAAACAAATTTATCGAAATTGATTGTTGCTCGAAATCTCATAGAAAAATCTGATTCAAGTATACCGTTCATTTTACATTCAATATCGTTTAAAATAAAAAAATCATGTCTAATTATATGACTGCATAATCTCAATGGTAACTGTACTGAACCTTTTGATTGTGTTGTGATCGCAATACCTTTTATCGTAATTATTTTGTTATAATCGACTATTTCGTTCTCATGTATTGAATTTAAAAAAATTACACTAATCGAAGCCCCTGTATCCAATAAAAATAATAATTTAGATCCCTTATAATCCATCCTTACATAATTTTTTCCGTTCATATTAAATACTGTTCCACACTTAGTTCCGAAAAAAAAACAATTTTCTGCTGTTTTGTTTTCGTTTTGTGCTTCGTTCGTGCTTGACTTATCGTTTGACGCGAGAAAAAGCTGACCTTGTCTTGCACCCCGATGCTGATTATTTATTCCTGATCTACTTGTACCTCTTTGCCATTAAGTATTTCGTCGATTCCCCCGAAAGTAACCCCTTGAATTGTTATTATTGTAATTATGATTACCCCGAAAATTATAATTACGAACCCCAGCATTATTAAATCGTGTATTATTTTGCCTACTATTGTAATTATTTCGTGAGTGGTTTTATTGCCTCCTCGATGTGTAACATGGAAACATTTGTCAAGTTACGGGATTATTTCTATCTTCGTCAATTGCAAAGTTAATTGCTTCCTTGACAGTTTTACAATTACGTGATTTTACTAGTGATGGGCCGATTCGGATAAAAATAATCGGTGACTCCGATTATTGAAATAATCGGTGACTCCGATTATTAAAATAATCGTCGAGTGGCGATTATTTTTAATCCGATTCGAAATCGTATTCCGATTCGGACTCGTATTCCGATTCTGAATCGTATTTCGATTCGGAATCGTATTTCGATTCGGATTCGTATGCCGATTCGCATTCGTTTGCCGATTAGTATTCGTATTCGGATGCCGATTCGTATTCGTATTTCGATTCGGATTCGTATTCGGATTCCGAATATTATTCCGATTCGGATTAATATTCGGATTCGGATTTGCGTGGCATATCAACAGTTTGTCACTTCATGGACAGTAGACGCAGTGTTTTTGCGGTACTAGAGCGCATCATGGTCCTTCGGATTTCGTTTTATTGCGTCTTGTCGGGTCGATAATAAACGTAGAGAAAAAAGCGGCGCGTTTCTGTTATTTCTGAAGATTTAAGTAATTACAATTCAAAAAAATATATCTCAACTGTTAGAAATAGGATTAGGATTCTCCGTCACGAAGTACGAGATTTAAATATCAAATATGACCGGTAGGGGTACAATTTTCAAGGGAAGGCCTTTTTTTTGTTTTCTTCGACTCTCCGATTATTTTTTTCCGATTTCGTTTATTATTCCAATTCCGATTATTTTTTTATTTTTCCGATTATCAAGAGATACTCCGATTACGATTATCATCCGATTATTTCTGTCATCCGAATCCAAATATTCCGATTATTAAAATCATCCGATTATCCCATCACTAGATTTTACTATTGTTCGTAATTCTTGATTTTTTAATCCGTTGCAAAAAGAATTGATTTCAATTTTCTCGTTAATTGGACGCAATGCGTTTAATAACGATTGATCTCATTTTCCGATTGTGCCAATGTTAAATCACTCATTAATCGTTCTATTTCTAGCACGAATTGACTCACCGTTTTATTAATTTGTTGACACTGATGCAATTAATTAGAAAGTATAGTAGCAGATTTCTTTGTCACAAAATTGTCTTGAATGTCTTTTAACAGAAATTCTATAGATCCATATGTTTCCCAAGCGTACCTAAGCATTTTCAAACAAACGTGTTCTTAAAATAAATTCAATTAACTTAGTCGCATCTAATAACTTTTTGGTGGTGTCTTCTTTTCCATCCATTACTGGTAAAATACTTACCGCTGTTTTTAAATCAAATGACTCCTATATTACATTTAACTTTTAAATCGTTAAGCTTATTGTTAGAAAATAATTAATAAACTGGTACAAACGTGCTTTTAAACTTTATTTATTAAAACAACTACTTATTCAATATTATAACTAATGTACGACTCGCCCAGATGATATCTGGTAGTCAACTAACTCCCCCTTCTCGTCACTTCCCCGCTCCAGACGTTATCGCCTAAAATGCATGCATCGGCACAGTTTCAGCATGGGTGATTCGGTGATTCGGTCATCCTGACGACGGGGATGCCCTCAGCCCCCAACCAGCAACTCACAATTCCTTCAACAAAATGAATTAACACTAAATAATTCATACCTGATTCATTTTTCCTCCATCTTAATTGTGCTGTTTTAGCCCTTTACTCGCTGACCATTTCAATTGACACGGTTTAGCCCTTTACTCGCTAAACATTTTAATTGATATGGTTCAGTCCTTTACTCGCTGACTATTTCAATTGACACGGTTTAGCCCTTTACTCGCTAAACATTTTAATAAGCAAGGCAGTACAGACTGATCTCCAAAACACGACAACTCTGGTGATCAATATCAACACCAAGTCATCAACAAGGAAACGATCTGCTTCGCGCCTAGACTTATCATAGCGTTGTTTCTGCTTCACCTGTTCTTTGGAGATGTGGGTTTTGATGGTGGCTCGAAGATTGACTAAGTCAATCCTATCAAATTGTTCCTGTATTCCTGCCAAAACTTGAGATTCTGCAGATGGACGCGGTGCATATCCTAACAAGGCTTCCGAAGGGGTGGTACCGGTAGCTTTGTTGTGCGCGGTATTTAATGCGCTTTGAACGTCCTTTACACTTTAATTTCATTTGTCGCTACTAGATCCCGCACTTGTAGTGGCTAGAGAGTGAACTATAGTTTTATTGTATCGTTCGCATTGTCCGTTCGCACGTGGTGTAGCAACTGCATTTAATACGTGTTTAATCGCATACGAGTCACAAAAGAACTTGAACGCCCGCGACCTAAACGCGCTTCCTCTATCACTTATAATACGCGCTGGTGTGCCAAATAAACACATAATACTTTGTAGCACTTTTACAACTGCGCCAACCTTCTGTGTCTTTACCGGCTCTATGGTCACAAATTTGGTAAAAGCGTCCACAATCACAAGGAGAAATTTATGCCCCTTTGCACTCGTTTAAAATGGTCCAACGTGGTTTATGTGTATTGTGTGGATTGGTATGGCAACCTTTTCGAAAGGGTGGAGTTTGCCTTGCTTCTTCCCGGGGCAATGTTTGTAATAGAAGCAACTTAAACATGCTCGTACGTATTCGGTTACAATACGACGCGTCTTGGCAAACCAATAGTTTTGACAGATCCGTGCAATTGTTTTTTCTACTCCTAGATGTCCCGCTTGATTATGACAAAGTCTACAAATTTGCCACCGAGCTGCTCTGGGTACCACCCACAAACTTTTATTGTTTTAGAACTTCCTGTATACGATGTCATTCTCCAAACAATACTCAGCAAAATATAATTTTGTATCATTATTGTGGATCCCACTCATGAGAATCCGCTTGATCCTTGCTATTTGATCATCCTAAATTTGAGCTAGTATCCAGCAAACTTCAGTTAAGTCTATTTGATGTACATCTGTTATGCTCATAATGGGATATCTACTCAGAGTATCTGCGTGTTGCATCCTGGCGCCTGGTCGAAATCTGATTTCGAAGGTAAACTCCTGAACTTCTAGCCACCACCTAGCAATCCTAGGTATTAAATCCTTTTTGGAAAATGCCATTCGTAATGCATTGCAATCCGTAACTACCGTAAATTCCAATCCTATCAAGTACGAAAGTTTCTTAACGAATAAACAACAGCCATCGTTTCTAACTCATATGAGTAGTAATGCCGCTGATCATTTGTCGTCTGTTTACTATAATAAGCAACCACCCTTTGATTATTATCATGGGTTTGTAATAAAATGCCACTTAGCCCTGTAGAACTTGCGTTTGTGTGAAGTTCGGTTGGAAGTGATGGGTCGTAAATCGCCAGTACTGGTTTTGTCGAGAGCACTCTCTTGGCAGTTTCAAAAGCATGCTGATGCTCAGCCATCCACATCCAAGTGACATCCGAACGCGTTAAACTTGTCAATGGTTTGACCATTGCAGCATAGCCTTAGATAAACTTTCGGAAATATCCCGAAAGTCCTAGAAATTGGCGCACCTGTTTAACAGTTTGTGGTGATTTCATGATTTGGACTGCTTCTATCTTCTTCTTAGAATCCGGCCTTACTCCTTCCTCACTTATCTCTCGACCCAAATAATCAATCTTCGTATGAAAAAATAAACATTTCTTTAAATTAAGGGTTAGATTGTGTTGTCGAAAGGCTTCCAAAATGCTTCGCAACCGTTGCAGTCCATCTTCCTGGTTTGGGCACGGAATGATTACATCATCGATGTAAGAATATGCTATGTTATTTTTCAGTTGGCCCAAGACATTATTCATGAGTTGTTGGAAGACAGCCGGAGCATTTTCAAGACCGAATGACATCCTCATGAATTCATAATGCGAATCGGGTGTAATGAATGCTGTCTTGGTAATAGAATCTTCGGCCATCGGTACTTGGTAAAATCCAGATGCCAGATCAAGATCAATGAAATATTTACAACCTCCCAGTCGATCGATTTGGTCGGGTATTTATTTTTTATAGTCACTGCATTCAATCTTCGATAATCCACACACATTCGATAGTCTCCTGTCTTCTTCTTTACCAGTAGAACCGGGCTAGCCTATAGTGAATTGGACTCGCCAATGATTTGATGGTCGAGCAATTCGTGTATTATTTTCCTTAAAATATCTAGTTCGTATGCAGGCAAAAGATATGGTCGATAAACAATCGGTTCATGGGTTTTACACTTTATTTCCATTTTTGTAGTATTGGTTTTCCCTAGGTTAGCTAACGATGATGTAATCGTATCTGAAAATTCCTGCAGTATTTCGCGACATTTTGATTTTAACTCATCAGGTATTTCACCAAAAGAAAGTTTCTCTCCTTGTAGCGCATCAACAGCAAAACAATCAAAATCTTTTATGTCCAAGTCGTTTAACTGTCTTATTACTACTCTATTTCCTATCTTTGAAAACAATATATTAGGCAGATCCAAAAAATTGCGGCCAACAATAAACTCTTCGATTATACATTCGTCGGGGACTATAATGACATTAACTATAGCTTGTGCTTGGCCAACTCGCACTCTTATGGTAGCTCTTCTGGAGCTTTTTACGCAGCTGCCCGAAAAACTTCGTAAGGGTTGCTCGAAAGCTTCGCCCTCTCCTTAAAATTTCGACTGAGTTTAGTGGTATGGCTTGTTTGTAAGTTTGTTCTCGAAAGCGGTGAGTTTTTTCAAGTGTTGTGTCTTATCATGAGCCCAGACTGGGCAGGCGTATGTTAGTGTAGGTCTGATAAAAGAGGTGTACATTAATGGTCGTGTTTCAGTGTTGAGGTGTTTTGTTATCCAAGAAAGTTCTATAGTTTTCCTGAAAGCAGTTGCCTTAACGGTGTTGAAATGGTCCTCAAACCGCAGTTTCTCATCCAACTGGACACCGAGGTATTTTAAGGACTGCTTCCAGGGAACCAGTGCGTTATTGTGTGTTAAATCTTGGATGAGTGGTGTGCTGAAATGGTTCTTGAAGGCAATCGCCTCAGTCTTATCATGATTAATTTTCATCCCCCATCTCTCGAGGTGGAATGTAATGGTGTCTAAGGTGTATTGTAAAAGTGTGTGTACTAGTTGTTGTGATCGTGATGTGGCTATGATTGCAGTATCGTCTGCAAACAGGGCAGTAGTTACTCTGGGATCCGTGTTAATGGGGATTGTATTAATGAAAACATTTAACAATAGTGGTCCCAGAGGGCTGCCCTGCGGTACGAAACAGTGTTGGTGTTTTATGTCAGAGAGTGTGTTGTTGACCATGACGGAAAACAGCCTGTTGTGTAGGAAATTTTGTAAAATTTTGATTAGGTATACAAGGTGGCCAGAAAAGGTGTGATAATCTTCAGGTAAAGTGGTTCATTGATTAATTTCAAACAGAAAATTTAAGTAAAAAAATATTGTATTGTGGCTTATAACTCCTCACGAGCCAATTTAAAGAAATGTAAATTTGGCAACAATGGATCAAACAAGTGTTTAATTTAATAATAATCATAAATTTAACAAATCTACAAAAATTAATATTTGAAGTATACATCAAAAATGAAAGATTAAAGTAAATGTTCAAATTGATAACCATCCGTTTCTAAACAGATCTGGAGCCGTCGTGGGATAGAATTAATTACTCGGAGCAACATCTCTTCAGTAATTAATTCCACTGCAACACGAATTCTATTCATGACGTCTACATTGTCCACTGGAGGTGTTGCATACACCTTTTCTTTTAAAAATCCCCAAACGAAAAAATCAAGTGGATTCATATCCAGCGACCTTGCTGGCCATAGTACGGGTCCATTGCGCCATGGACCATTCTCTTGAAATTCTTGCTGTATGAGGTGGTGCACCATCATGCATGTACAGCATGTTGTTTACTAAATTTAGTGGAACATTCTCCAAAACTTCCTCTAAAATATTTACATAATTTAAGGCATTTAATCTTTGATGAATAAAAAAGGCCCAATTACACGTAAATTTAGAATACCAAGCCAGACGTTAACTGAAAATTTCTCTAACCGCCCGAGGATTTTCTTCTGCCCAAAAGTGATAATTATGACAATTAAATACCCCCTCTAGTGAATGTATATTCATCACTCCAAAGTATTTTAAATAAAAAATTTGGTTCTTCTCGAATTTGATCTAAAATCCTGTCACAAAACATACGTCTACGCTCGTTATCATTTTCATACAGTGGTTGAACTTTTCTTGCATGAAACGGACGCATTCGATTTTTTTCAATACTGCATGGACTGTTGTTTTACTGGGGACATTTAACTGTTGAGCCATTTGTCTCGTACTAATATTGGGATCTTCTTGAACTGCATTCAATATCTGTTCTTCTAGGTGAACAGTGCGACGTTCCCTAGATCTCCCTCCATCTATGTTATTATTATCTGTTATTATTATCTATGTACGTAGCCTCTAATTTTCTAAACGTATTTACGCAGGGCTGTTGGCGATTTGGATATCTTCTTTGGTACTCATCTTTGGCACTAGTTGCATTACCATTGCAGAATCCAAATATCATGTACATATCTGCATACTCGTTGAATGTGTACATCTTCAAAAAGTTTGATGAACTTATACAAACTTACACAAATAAATTATGACAAGTATATGTCCAAGTCAAGTGAAATTTAATAAGGTTACATATGAAAATACATAGTTGCCAGGTCTATTTTTATTAAAAAAATGCTTCTGAACAAGTTATTAATTTGTTAAAGTTTCCAATTTATTTATCACCTATGTCATTTAAATTTTATAAATGTGTAATTGATTGTAAGTTCTATTGATTTTTTCCAAAATATATAGAAAATAACACCAATTTCCAGAGATACGTTTAATATTTTAACGACCTCGTGAGGTGTTACGAGGAAGAAATACAATATTTTTTTATTTAGATTTTTTATCCAAAATTAATCAATGAATCACACTACCTGAAGATTATTACACCTTTTCTGGCCACCTAGTATAGGTGTTTTAATTTGATGTAATCGATAAAGCAGCACGTCGTGCCTCACCTTGTCAAATGCCTTCTCTATATCTAGAGTGACCATGGCGGACTGGTGTTTGTTTGCTCAACCGTGATTACCCGCAAAAGTTGTTGTGTAGTGGAGTGTTCTGCCCGGAAGCCAAATTGTTGTGAGATTAATGTGTCATTGTCCAAAAGGTGTTGTGTCAATTTTTGGTGAAGAATTTTCTCCAGAATTTTTCCAATTGAGGGTAATAAATTTATGGGTCTGCAATTTTGAGGTAAATCGGGATTTTTGTTGGCTTTGTGTATAGGAATTATTATAGATTGTTTAAAAATAGCCGGAAACGTTTGCGTCTTTAAACAGGCTGTGAATAATTTCGCCATTTTGGTCAACATGTGTGGGTGTAGGTGTTTAAGTGCTAGATTTGGTATGTTGTGTATGCCTGGAGATTTGCGGATTTTAAGTTGTTTAATGATAGGTGTAATGTGTCGTGTATTACGGGTACAGTGTCGTCAGGTGGAAGTGATGAAATTTCAAGAAGATTATTGTTTACAATTTTGAGGGTGTCATTGTCTAAAGGGTTTGGTGTAAAAATTATCTCATATGTGGAGGCCAACAGGTTGGCTTTCTCCGAGTCTGTACAAGCAGTTTTCTGAGCCGTCCTCAGGAATCGTATTGGCGTGCGCGCAGTGAGTGTGTTTTTAGGTAGTCTAAATGGGTTTGTAATTTCGTTCTCCTCAATTATCTCTGCCCATTTCAGAGAATTGAAAGTTTTAATTTCGGATTTAATTTGATTATGAAGTCGGTTTTTAAGTAATTTAAACTCTGGATCTAAAGTGCGTAAGTAATGCTTGAAATAACGGTTCTTTTCCTGAATCATAGAAATTATGTGCGGTGGCAGTGGTTTAATGTGTCTAGGTGTAGACGGTGTGGGCCTTTGCATATATTTGAGGATCCGTTTTAGAACCTCAGTGATTACCCCAACTAGCTGGGTGGCTGCTGTGTTTACTCCTTCAGGTGTGTGCTGAATGTCTGTCATTTTTATTTTCTGTCAGATGTCGAAAAAGTTCCCAGTTCGTGTTCTTAGCTGTGTAGCGCAAGGCTTTTTCTACTGGTGCTGTCGAAATGCTAAGAGGAATTGTGAAGATGACTGGTACATGATCTGAATTCAGACCAGGTACCGTGTAACAGTTAGATATTTCTATGTTCTTGTGTATTATTATGTCTAAAATGTTAGTGTCTGCTACACCATTTCTGGTGTAGATGTGTGTAGGGTCTGAAGGAGCCGTTATGTTAATGTCAGTGTGTTGCTCGGAGAACCTCACCTGCCTGTTGCCTGTGGGCTTGTTAGTGTGAAGGTTCCAGATTGTGTGGTGTGCGTTGAAATCCCCAGCTGCAATTTTGCTGGGTGGTCTGTATGTGCTAATGATTATGAGTACTGTGTTGTTGTGTGGAATTTGGATTATTGTGTTTTCTGTGGTGGATTCAAAATGTGGAATGTTAGTGTGAGAGATGGAGGATTTAATCATCATGGCTGTGCCCCCAATCACCTTGTTGTCGACTGATGTTGGTGTGTTTGTAAGGTATGTTTTATAATTTGGGATGTTGAATGTGTGTGTGCCATTCAGCCTGGACTACGTTGCCGTAAAATGCCATTAGCATTAAATGTCAGAATTTTCAGTGCATTCTGGTGTAAAGCCATTACGGGAAGAGTTGACTGACAGCGTCGAATACAATCGACATTTTGTCGAACACGTCAGTGCTCTTCCTTAATTTGGAAATGGTTGTAATAATATTTTTGATTTCCCCGAGGTTAATGCCTGAGAAAATGTCCTTTAATTCCCTCAACACTGCTCCCAGTGAGAGGATGTCTGAAGGTGAAGAAGAGGTGGAATTTGAATTTACTGGTTTGGTTGGGGCCGGATTTGGTACATTTTCGCTATGCACCCTACTCCTTAAAGCTGTCACTTCACTTATATAATTTTGAGATTTTGCTGCAGCAGCATACGACACTTTTTGACTATTTTGACTTAAATTTTGAGTATTAGTTTTACAATTTAGAGCCAGGAAATTCATATTATTTAATGAAGGAGTGGGTGCATTGACCTTCGCTGTTGTGGTTGTCGTTTTCTTCGCGCGTTGATTTTGTAAAATTAGAAGATAAGGATGGTCCGGTTGCAGTGGCGGGGGTCGTCGTATGGAAATCCAGCGGTGTAGCGAGTGCTTTAATGCACTGAGGCATTAGCCTGACCCTCCTCGCAGAACAGGGGCGCAGGTCCAAAAATACGATGAGTTTAAACTGTTCGCTAACAGAAAACTGAAGGCACGTGAAATCCTCACGGTTTAAACACGGGTAATACTAGCGAAAATACTAATTATTCGGGAGCACGATTAAATGTCAACTTGACACGTCAAGGGCGACACGATGACTGCCTGAAACGTCAACTTGACGAGTCAAGGGTTACACGATAACTCTTTTTTTTACTCGTTCAGTGTTTTTATTATAAAAATAATTTTTTGAAGTACATTTTGCAACCTTACTTCAGAATTAACTTACTCTATTGTGGTGATTGTGATTAATAATTTTGAATTTATAATTTCCGAAAGGGCTTATCCTAATTTAACTTATATCTAATTCCTAATCCTAATTCCTAACCTAACTAAACCTAAATTAACAGAACTAAACTAACTGATTTTTTTTTTAACTAAACTTCTCACAGAGGTTTCACAGAGTGTAAAAATAATAATAGAATAACAAAACATAATATGAAACATAACATATCAACATAGGATAACAATAAAAATAACAGGGGGTGCTTAATGATAATTATGTGAATATAAGTTAATAATTTCATGACGTTGCACAGAGGTCGTTTGACGCATTCTAGCTGAACATTTCAAATTAAAGAATAATAACGTGTTTTATATGTTATACAAAGGTAAAAAATGTCATTTTAAGAATAAATCTATGTATTTTATTAACATAAATTATACATTACGTACATTGAAAAGATTGTTATAATTCTAATGAGATAAATCGGATGAATGAGAATCAGCCGATGTATTTTCAATTACTGGTTCTGACAATAAATCCAATACTCTCTCTCCAAACATTTAATATTATACGGGCGTTCTATGTAATTTTTTTTTGAAATACTTGACACGTACGGATCAGATGAATACAGTAATGTATGAAATAGATCAGTAATGTTTAATAATCGCGAAAATTTTCTTGTATGCAATTCCCTATATTTTTGCATATCTTTATTTCGAGCCTCTAAAGCTTCTCCAGAGAACAACCCGATTGGCAATATTGCTGATTTCATTATTTCGGCTCCATGTATTAAAATTTTGTGCATGCTGACAGGCATGTAAAACCACGGATACAGCTGTATATACATTTCCGCCGTTTCTGCTGCATATTTTTTAAATGCCTCAATATTCACTGCATATCCGCACGATGAAGTTTGTAAAATAACTTTTAATCTTTAAAAAAAAAATCATCTACACCACGAATTTTAGCAGACACTTGATAGTTTTCAAAGAAACGGCTAGCGGTGTTGCCATCATTGGTTGTTCCAAATCCTGGTTTGATGATATCCACTAATAGACCCAGTTCCGCCCTTAATTCTTTTTGTATTTTCAACTTGGCCTGCTCCAACTTTTCTTTATCGGCCTTTTCACGAACCTGCCATTTTTTTATATCCTGACGGTAGGCTATATAGAGCACAGACTCAAGGCTCCTTATCCATGCATGCAATGAAGAAATTCCATATTCGTAGATGCTAGTTTTTTTTGGCAATTGCTTCAGTTTTTCCAAATTATTCATCAGTTTGGGAGAAGCTCCACATATTCCACATGTTTGGGAAGATGACTGTGTTATAACGCTAAAGGTTTTCCCATCTATCATGGTCATTTTGAATGTATGATTTATCCGAAATTTAATTTCATTCAAACATATTTCAGTTGGCGAAATTATTTTAATTTGGTTTTCTATAGCCGTTACAATCATTTCTGTCAATTCACTTGTTTCTTTTTGGAATAGTATTTTTATTGGTCTACAAAATCTTGTTGATGAGGGTTTCGGATTCTGACACACAATTTGATTGTTTTTCGACTTTAGTTGTAGAGGCACCGTGCATGCCGAAAAGAGAAAAGCGTCTGTTTTAGATGTTCCATCATCTTCCGAAAATGACTGCTTATACAAGGAGTGTCCTGAACTTCCATTTATGTACCATAATTAGTTCCTGGCCGAGTTCACTATAGTTTTACGTGACAACTTCTTTTAAAGACTTCATTAATCTATTGGAAGTATGATCAACGAGAGCTTGTAATAAAACCTCGGCAGATGTTTCGGTAATTTTGATAGTTTTTTCATCAGGATAACATGCTTTTTTCGCTTTTAGTATATAGGCGTAACTAGGATAAATATCGGCATGGCGAACTTTGGCGCCAGATTGCATTAATCTGTAAGAATTTCTCGTAAATCTATCATCTATGTACAAAGCAAGCGCTTCCTCAGGCGTATACTTTATAAGTTGTTTAGGTGAAGACTTCCACGCCTTTTTTATAACGGTTGCTCTTCTTGGCGAATGATCAGCAACTTCTTCTACCATTTTTGCACTATCTTTACGTCCAGATGATCGTAAACTACTTTGTGTTGCTAATGGTGACTCTTCTTGTGAATATTTCTCAAGCAAAGGTTTTATTTTCCTTTTGTTCGAAGTAGACGACAAGTCCGAGAAAGCTTTATACGGTCCTCTTTCCTTACTAGTGGACGTACCTGGTTGTGGATCAGATGTATTTTTAATATCAAATATAGCTTCTTTGGACATCCATTCCGAGAAACTAGATTTATAAGCCGGGAGATGACGACCTGATTTCTTCCATTCTAAAGCAAATTTAGATGTTAAATTTTTAATTTGCTGTCGTAAATTATCCCAATTTTCTAACTGCTGGCGAGTCATCATAAATTGATTAACGACGAATGAAAACACTGCAGTGTTCTTTTCTTGCAATGAGTTTTCTGAGCGCCAAATGTCAAATAATCGTTTACGCGGGATCGACACGCGACCTAAAAAAAGTAATCAATTTGTAACCCGCAGTTTTCCGCAAAAACTTTTCATTTCGTCAATAAACGAAATGGTAGTATTACACAAAAAAAAATATTTCAACTCGAATCTGGACGAATCTAACATACTCTTTCAATTTTGAATATTGTTCATTTTAGTTATTATAACAAGCGCATAACATTTATTTCAATTAATTATTACCATAAATTGACCGATTTAATTTACAAAATTAAAACTCATATATCATGTACAAACCTTTGTGATAAGTATCCATGATTTTATAAGAAACTTTAACACGACACAACACTACAATGTTGACATAAACTCCGCTAGCGAAACACGAATATTTCGAGTGATGAATTTTCACAGGAGAGCGCCTACTTTGGGCACTATTTACAACCGTACCAAACGGGCTAGGGATTTTATGATACTACCTCTCCAATAACACGACATTATTGTAATGATATTTACATAAATATGCCTCATCCCTCGAAGTTCATTTTTCGTGAAATGATTAGGTAGAATAGCAATTACGACCACTGTGCGTTGTCGTGAAATGCCATTAGCATTAAATGTTAGAATTTTCAGTGTCTTTGCATTCTGGTCCAACACGTCAGTGCTCTTCCTTAATTTGGAAATAGTGACAAAAATATTTTTATTTGATTTCATATCATAAACTTACATTTATTGTACTAAAAATTTTGTTTTAAAGTATGTATTTATCTCCGCTGTCAATGACAACGGAGATCAAAACTTTACAAATACACATTAAATTAACATATCAATTGCTGCTTATTTCGGATATATTAATTGTAATATTGCAATTTTCAAGATTGTGGTGGAAATGCATGCACGCTATATCGAAACCGTTGTTATTGCCAAGAGAATATTCCATTGTGGGGGAAATTGGACGTCCAGAATCTGATCCAACAACAGCCTCTCCATGAATTTGTTTGGCAATTATAATTTTGTTATTAACAGAATCGGCAATATACCGGTCCACTATTGAATCAGTTTTCCAGCCGCCATGTTTCTCGAGTATATTATTGCTTGCACCATTATTAGCAAGCATAGTAGTGGATGTACGTCTTAAAGAATGACCGGTATATAAGCGACTCTGAGGAAGTTGTAAGAAATCGGCAATACGTCTGGGAACATCTTCCAATTTATGGATTCCAACACGCTGCTTTGTGCATTTATTTTGTTGGTAATTAATGAAAAATTTCTGGTGGGGTACATTGCTTGGTCTTAATGCTGAATACTTCTGGAACATACTGACTGCCGGCCAGTCAGACATACTTATAATAGTAACAATTTGATCACTATGTGTCTTCGTGTCTCGAAGTGTCCCAATTATAATATCTTCGCGAACTTCAAAATCGGAAACCAACAATTCATACAATTCCTTCCCTCGAAACCCTCCAGCAACTGCAACTACCGCGGTAACCTATGATGCACAATAGCTAGTGAAAATATGAACCCTCCCAATGCTATTACATTACCTTCTGGAACAAAAACTGATCGTCCGGTGCCTCCTTTAAAAATTTTACAAGTTCCTTACGTTCAAAAACCTTGGCCTGTTTCGCTTTATGATGTACATGATAATTTTTTAATAGCATAGTCAATTTATGAAACCTCTTTATATCTATTCCATCATGAATTCGCAGCGTTGCTTTTAACATGGAGTAGAAACTCCAAAGCGACGAGCTCTTATAAGTCTTAGATATCTCACCAAAGTAGCATGACAGAACATTTTCAGTAATACCGTGTACATTTTTTGACAGCCTCCATTTGCTAAATTTCTAGTATTCTTTCTCGTACGCAGCTTGTGATTTTACAGGTAACAGCGCACTATCTAAAAGACGCGCTTGATTCGCAATTTCATCAGGGACAAACATAAATGCCGTTTCTTCTGCTAAATCAACCATTTTTGCACTGTTAAAAATTGTAAACAATTCTCCATGGTTATGGCACATAAGGCCAATTTATTTTTTATCTATAAATTTAAATGCACACGAAATTCGAATGAATGTATTTTCAGCCAATGAGATGCAATGAAATCCATAGCAGCTTGCAGTGATCATAGGTTATGGTCCTGTCAGAATTCCAAACGTTAAAATCGACTACCGACTCGTCGAGGTATAGTTTAGCAGTGAAATCAGTGAAACAGTAAACAGTGCGACACCACACCGCGAGGAATCACAATAGTGGCAGTCTACGGAGTTTTTGTGCTGCATAAAACCACAAACTTAATCAAAACACTGCAATTTGCAAGTTGCCATCAATATTACAAAACTGTATTCATTCTATTCTAAATATAACTCGTGTTACGATTATTTATATCTGTGATATTTAGTGTTGAAATCAAAGCAGTACAGATGCACCAGTTAAATTTGCAGCACAGTTTCAACTTCAAAATATCATCGATAATAATCATACTAATTGTAATATTGTGGCTTATAATAAATTAGACTTTCAAAACGAAATGAAATAAAAAATCGTATGCAACACGGAGATCAAGCTAAGTTTAAATCTTCGGAGATTTATTTACAGTATCTCCTCCAGATTTAAACTGCCGCTTGATCTCCTAGTTACATAATATTTATTAATTTCCCCGAGGTTAATGCCCGAGAACAGTTCTTAAATTTCCTTCAGCACTGCTCCTATTGACAGAATGTCCGAAGGGGAAGAAGTTACATTATTGGATTTTGCTGGGGCCGGATTAGGTACCTTCTCAGAGTGCACCCTACTCCTTAATGCTGTTACTTTATTTATATAATTATTCGATGTTTTTAGTTGGCACATTAAGATTAACCATATTTGGTAAAACAGCACAGTCAGTCAAACCGTTTGCCAATTTAAAAAGAAAACATAAATCTAAATAAACTCTTCTTTCGTGCAAAGATCTCAAGTTTAAATAAGAAATGATATAGGATCTGCTGTAGTTCTCCCGGGTGATACCTAACTTGTACGAAATACTAATGAGAAATTTATTTTGTACGCGTTCAAGTTGGATTCTTTTATTATTAAAATGAGGTGACCAAATACATGAAGCGTACTCTAATTTAGAACGAACTAAAGATAGATATAATATTTTCTGCGTACTTATAGAGAAGTGTTTTGCAAACCGTTTTATAAACCCCAGAGATTTCATTGCTTTACAACATATACTATTAATATGTTCTGTAAAAGTAAGTTTCATATCAAAAATCACACCTAAATCACTTGTTGAGCGTTTGCGTAATAAAACAGAATTATACAATGTGTAATAATTAAATGGATTATACTGACCTCGGGAAAATGTTATAATTGAACATTTATCAAAATTTAATTCAAGACTATTTTCCATACACAATTTGTGCAAGTTAATGATATCCGTTTGAAATAGAATATTGTCAGAATTTGATGATACAGTTCTAAATAATTTAAGATCATCTGCAAAAAGCAAAAACTCACTGTTCTCAATGTACATATTAAATCATTAATGAAAAGTAAAAAGAGAATGGGGCTACTATGTGAGCCCTGTGGCACACCAGATGTCACCGTTACTTTACGAGAAATGAAATTATTAATCTTAATAAATTGTGAACGCTGGGATAAAAAGCTATATAACCATCTTAATACTAATTTTCCAAAACCGATATTTTCAAGTTTTTACTTTCTCCGTTACGAAGTACGAGAAAGTATTGTGATCGTGATTTTTTTTTCAAATTTTTTTTTTACGGAAATATCCGTTTCTGGGTCCCTAGATGCCATTTCAACAATTTCCGGAAAAAAAAAATTGTGTCTGTGTGTGTGTGTGTGTGTGTGTGTGTGTGTGTGTGTGTGTGTGTGTGTGTGTGTGTGTGTGTGTGTGTGTGTGTGTGTGTGTGTGTGTGTGTGTGTGTGTGTGTGTGTGTGTGTGTGTGTGTGTGTGTGTGTGTGTGTATGTGTGTGTCTGTGTGTGTGTCTGTCTGTGCGCGCTGTATCTCAAAAACTAATAGAGCAATTGATATGAAACTTTGAACATACGTCTTATACGTCTTATTTGATAATCTGAAGAATTGAAAAGCTTTTGGTAAAATTTCATACATCGGAAGTGGGCGTTTACCTCAACTGTTTTTTGTTTTTTGCCAATATTTTCTTAAATATGAAAAATATCACAAAAACATTTAAACAAATTTTGAAGACAACAAAGAAATGAACATCTTTTGCTTGAAAACAGATTTTGAGTAAATTGAGTTTTTATATTTGAAGTATAATTTTTCCATCTTTCATAATTTTGACATTCTAAACGTCAGTTTCCTCCGAGTTTACAAATTGTACATTTACATTTAAAATTGTACATTTAAAATATGATTCAAATTGAAAATAAACCATGAAAGCGTAAATAAAATGATACCATTAAGTCGGAGAAAGTAACATGATGGCCACATCACTATTTTTTTATTAAGGTTTTATCGCAAACCCGATCGAATGCTTTCGAGAAATCTGTGTATATAACATCAACTTGAGTACCTTTCTCGACAGCATTTAAAATATATGATTGAAATATCATAAGATTTGTAACCGATGACCTCCCTTTTCAAAATCCGTGCTGTTGAGTGCAAATAATTTGTTTGCAACTCCATATTAGTTGGTCAGATACAAGTTTATCAAAAATCTTTGGAATTACAGATTGAGTACAAATCCCACGGTAGTTTCTTTCTTACATTTTCACGATCACCATTTTTAAATAGAGGCGTGATATAGCTTTCTTTCCACAATGATGGAAATACACCACTGTTTAAAGATACTTTAAAAATTATATTTAGCGGCTGACAAAAGGAATAAACACATCTCTTAAGGAAATAAGATGAAATACCATTAGGACCTGCAGAACATGTGCCGGGCAAAGAGTTTATTACATTAAATATGTCTATGATTTTGACTGAAAATTGATTTAATATTGCATTGTTAGGTGAGTTAAAATGTTCAGGTTCATCACATAGAGGCTGCATTTCACTACTACTATAGACTGTCTCAAAATGGTCTGCAAACTAGTCTAGGTGTAGGCGGAGTCGGCCTTTGCTTATATTTGAGGCTCCGTTTCAGAGCCTCAGTGATTACCCCAACTAGCTGGGTGACTGCTGTGTTTACTCTGTCAGGTGTGTGCTGAATGTCTATGTCATTTGTATTTTCTGTCAGATGTCGAAAAAGTTCCCAGTTCATGTTCTTAGCTGTATAGCGAGGGGCTTTTTCTACTGGTGCTGTCGAAATGCTAAGAGGAACTGTGAAGATGACTGGTACGTGGTCTGAATTTAGACCAGGTACCGTGCAACAGTTAGATATTTCTATGCTCTTGTGTATTATTATGTCTAAAATGTTAGTGTCTGCTACACCATTTCTGGTGTAGATGTGTGTAGGGTCTGAAGGAGCCGTTATGTTAATGTTGGTGTGTTGCTCGGAGAACCTCACCAGTCTGTTGCGTGTGGGGTTGTTAGTGTGATTGGTTCCAGATAGTGTGGTGTGCGTTGAAATCCCCAGTTGCAATTACTTGCCCTGGGAATCCCAACATGTTATTTAGTGTGCGTGTGGAGAATTTTGCTGGGTGGTCTGTAAGTGCTGATTATGGTGAGTACTGTGTTGTTGTGTGGAATTTGGATTATTGTGTTTTCAGTGGTGGATTCGAAATGTGGAATGTTGGTGTGAGGGATGGAGGATTTAATCATGATGGCTGTGTCCCCAATCACCTTGTTGTCGACTGGTGTTCGTGTGTTTGTTAGGTATGTTTTATAATTTGGAATGTTGAATGTATGTGTGCGATTCAGCCTGGAATCTTGTCAATGTTTTTAGTGTTAATGAAGTTAATAATTTCGTGACGTTACCGTGAAATGCCATTGGCATTAAATGTCAGGATTTTTAGTGTCTTTGCCTTCTGGTGTAAAGCCATTACGGGAAGAGTTGACTGACGGCGTCGAATACAATCGACATTTTGTCAAACACGTCAGTGCTCTTCCTTAATTTGGAAATGGTAGACATAATTATATTTTTGATTTCCCCGAGGTTAATGCCCGAGAAAAGGTCTTTCAATTCCCTCAACACTGCTCACAGCGAGAGGATGTCTGAAGGTGAAGATGAAGAAGTGGAAGTATTTGGTTTAGGTGGGGCCGGATTGGGTACATTTTCACTATGCACCCTGCTCCTTAAAGCAGTGTCCTCGTTTACATATGACTGGCTTTTCGCTGCAGCAGCATACGAGGTCCTGTTATTTTGATTGGAATTTGGAGTAGCTTTGGATTTTAAGACCGGAAAATTTGAATTTGTAAAAGTAGGAGCGGGTGCATCAACCTTAGTTGTTGTGGTTGTTATTGGTTTTGTAGCGCGTTGGTTCTGAAGGATCTGAATGTAATTTTTATGGGCTACGCACCCCCTGTAGTTTGCCCGGTGTGCCCCCCAGCAGTTGACGTACTTCGGCGACTGTAGTTCAACCGTGCACTTGCCCTCATGTCTGCCAGCACACCGGACACACCTCGGCAACATCTGACAGATGTATGAACTGTGCCCGAACTGCTAGTACTTATGGCACCGGGGGGTGGACGTTGACCTGAACGCCTCTGATTTAATATAAACTCCGCTTAATTTGATTATTTTGTTCACTTTAGGTGCACTTGTTTTATTGGTTGGTAATTTAATTAGGGGAACTTCATTGTCCCTAGTTTTTAATTTCGCTAGGGAAAGGACCATAATGTCCTTCCCCGCAAGTTCCTTTTTTAATTCATTGAGGTCAACGTCCCTGGGCAGATGTTTAACCATAATTTTGATAGGCTTCTGCTCGTTGCTGCCATACGAAAAGAATTTTATTTTATTATGCATTAGAAATCTCATGATTGATTTGCTGTCATCGCAGTTTTCAGGTTTAACGGTAAGAAATTTTGATGTAATTCGGATATTGGGGGGTTGGTCTAGTATTTCTGTTAATTTTTGGATAAGTTGCACTTGCTTATCAGTTTTTACATATATCGCTGGGTAATTAATTTTTGCATCTAGAGTGTTTTTTTTTAATTTGGGAAACGTCACTTTTGACGTTTCCCGGATCGATATCGTCCTCACCCTCGGACAGCATCCGATCGTCGTCCGAGAGCGGCTGGTATTTGTTCTCTGTTCTAACCTGGTACTTTAACTCCATCCGCTTCCGTTTTGGCTTGGAGATAGCCCGCGTAGCTCACAACCTCGTCCACGTCCGAGTCCGGGAGTGGAATGACTTCCATCTCAAAGTCAGGGATGTCCGTAGCGTTGGTACTCAGTTGGTGATTGGGGATGTGGGATGGTCCGGGTGCAGGGATGGGGGTCGTCGTCCAGAGGTGTAGCTGGTGCTTTTATGCACACAGGCATGTACCAGATGCTTCTCAGGTGCTAATTCACCTGAGTCGCTAATCAGGGGTGCAGGTCCAAATAAATACGTTTATCTACGACCACTACTGTAAATGCCCATTATCGTACAATGCGCGTACTGCGTAAATACACCAAAACACCCACGTATGTTAGAGCCCGCTTGTAAATTAAAGGTACTAGTGAGTTTCGTTTACGAACTTTTGATTGGTTGAGAGTTGCGCGTTTGTTCGTTTTTATTAAATATAGTAGTCCGCGATTGTTAAACGTCACATCACGCACCCCGAAGCTGTCACTTCGCTATTCCGCACATTCTCATTCAAATGCAATGATATCCAGAAGTAAGTACCAAATAATGAGGTATGTAACCATTGTTAATGAAACTCTTTTCAATTCTTGCAAGATAAATAATGTCCAGTAACAGCAACAACGAAAATGATTAAATAAGCGGCCAACAAGTTTCTCCCTGCTACGCCTCGCGATACAAAAATGTTTAAGGAACATTTATGGACTGGAGAATCAAATATAAATTAAGGTGAGAGTGGTCGTAGATAAAGTATACTACATAACGCGAGTTGTAAAGCAATTACGCGCTCGTGAAATTGCGTTACTCGCCGCTACGCGGCTCGTACGCAATTTTTTCACTTGCGCGTAATTTGCTATTTACAACTCTTGTTACGTAATATACTATTAAACTGTTCGTAAACAGTAAACTTGATGTTCGTGAAGTCCTTACGGTTTATTATAGTCACGAAACTAACGAAAAAACTATTATTTCGAAGAGCTCGAATATGTCAACCTGACAAATCAAAGGTGACACGATAACTCGACTCCAGAACCGTTCAGTGTTTTTATTTCATAAATTTTGAAGTACATTATTTACAACCTTACTTCGGAATTAACTTACTCTAATATGGTGATAATATTTAATAATTTTGAACTTATAATTTCCGAAAGGGCTTATCCTAACATAACTTATATCGAATTCCTAATCCTAATTCCTAACCTAAATAAACCTAAATTAACAGAACTAAACTAACTGAATTTTGTTTTCTTTTTTAAAACTAAACTTGTCACAGAGATAACAATTGGGTTTAACAGAGTGTAAAAATAACAATGGAATAACAAAACATAATAATAAACATAATATATCAACATAGGATAACAATAAAAATTACAGTGGGTGCTTAATGATAACTATGGGCTTATAACTACCACTATTAAATTTTGAATTTTGATGAAGAATTTAGACTAAAATATAGACCATGCAGTGTGAGGGAATTAAATTTAGAGAGGCCGCAGTTGTTTTAGACGAGAATTTTGAGATGAGCATTTGCTTAAACTCAGGGTTGTCCGAAAGCTTCACCCTCTCTTTCGACTGAGTTTAGTGATATGGCTGGTAATGGCTTTGCGGAGTCGTGCTGTTTCGTGCAGTTGAACATTGTTCGTGTAACGTGGCGTGCGATGTAACTTCCGGAGAAGTTTGTTTTCGAAGGCGGTGAATTTTTTCAAGTGTTGTGTCTTGTTATGAGCCCAGACTGGGCAGGCGTATGTTAGTGTAGGTCTGATAAAAGAAGTGTACATTAATGTTCGTGTTTCAGTGTTAAGATGTTTTGTAATCCAAGAGAGTTGTATGGTTTTCTTGAAAGCAGTTGCCTTGATGGTCAAGGTGTTCCTCAAACCGGAGTTTTTCATCCAGTTTGACACCTAGGTATTTTAAGGACTGCTTCCAGGGAACCAGTGCGTTGTTGTGTATTAAATTTTGAATGAGTGGTGTGCTGTAATGGTTCTTGAAGGCAATCGCTTCAGTCTTATCATGATTAATTTTCATCCCCCATCTCTCGAGGTGGAATGTTATGGTGTATAAGGTGTCTTGCAAAAGTGTGTGTACTAGTTGTTGTGATCGTGATGTGGCTACGATTGCAGTATCGTCTGCAAACAGGGCAGTCGTTACTCTGGGATCCGTGTTGATGGGGATTGTATTAATGAACACATTAAACAATAGTGGTCCCAGACGGCTGCCCTGCGGTACGACACAGTGTTGTTGTTTTGTGTCAGAGAGTGTGTTGTTGACCATGACGGAATACAGTCTGTTGTGTAGGAAATTTTGCAGAATTTTGATTAAATATGTGGGTGTTTTAATTTGGTATAATCGATAAAGCAGCACGTCGTGCCTCACCTTGTCAAACGCCTTCTCTATATCTAGAGTGAATATGGCGGACTGGTGTTTGTTTGCCCAACCGTGCTGGACTTTATCGATTACCCGCAGAAGTTGTTGTGTAGTGGAGTGTTCTGCCCGGAAGCCAAATTGTTGTGATATTAATGTGTCATTGTCCAAAAGGCGTTGTGTCAATTTTTGTTGAAGAATTTTTTCCAGAAGTTTTCCAATTGTGGGTAATAAATTTATGGGTCTGTAGTTTTGAGGTAGATCGGGGTTTTTGTTTGCTTTATGTATAGGAATTATTGTAGATTTTTTAAAAATAGCCGGAAACGTCTGTGTCTTCTTTGAATAATTCTGCCATTTTGGTCAACATGTGTGGGTGTAGGTGTTTAAGTGCCAAATTTGGTATGTTGTGTATGCCTGAAAATTTGCGAATTTTAAGTTGTTTAATGATAGGTGTAATGTCTGTGTCGTGTATGACGGGTACAGTGTCGTCAGGTGGAAGTGATGAAATTTCAAGAAGGTTATTGTTTACAATTTCGAGGGTGTCATTGTCTAAAGGGTTTGGTGTAAAAAAAATTTCATAAGCGGAGGCCAACAGGTTGGCTTTCTCCGAGTCTGTACAAGCTGTTTCCTGAGCTGTCCTCAGGAATGGTATTGGCGTTCACGTGGTGACTGTGTTTTTAGGTAGTCGAAATGGGTTTGTAATTTCGTTCCTCTTAATTATATCTGCCCATTTCAGAGAATTGAATGTTTTAATTTCGGATCTAATTTCATTGTGAAGTCGGTTTTTATGTAATTTGAACTCTGGATTTAAAGTGCGTAAGTAATGCTTGAAATAACGGTTTTTTTCCTGAATCATCGAAATTATGTGCGGTGGCAGTGGCTTATCGTGTCTAGGTGTAGACGGTGTCGACCTTTGCTTATATTTGAGGCTCCGTTTCAGAGCCTCAGTGATTTCCCCAACTAGTTGGGTGGCTGCTGTGTTTACTCCTTCAGGTGTGTGCTGAATGTCTATGTCATTTGTATTTTCTGTCAGATGTCGTAAAAGTTCCCACTTCGTGTTCTTAGCTGTATAGCGAGGGGCTTTTTCTACTGGTGCTGTCGAAATGCTAAGAGGAACTGTGAAGATGACTGGTACGTGGTCTGAATTTAGACCAGGTACCGTGTAACAGTTAGATATTTCTATGTTCTTGTGTATTATAATGTCTAAAATGTTGGTGTCTGCTACACCATTCCTGGTGTAGATGTGTCTAGGGTCTGAAGGAGCAGTTATGTTGATGTTAGTGTGTTGCTCGGAGAACCTCACCAGCCCGTTGCCTGTGGGGTTGTTTGTGTGATGGTTCCAGATTGGGTGATGTGCGTTGAAATCCTTAGCTGCAATTTCTTGCCCTGGGAATCGAAACATGTTGTTAAGTGTGCGTGTGGTGACAATTTTGCTGGGTGGTCTATAAGTGCTGATTATATTGAGTACTGTGTTGTAGTGTGGAATTTGGATTATAGTGTTTTCTGTGGTGGATTCAAAATATGGAATGTTAGTGTGAGGGATGGAAGATTTAATCATGATGGCTGTGCCTCCAATTACCTTGTTGTCTACTGGTGTTCGTGTGTTTGTGAGATATGTTTTATAATTTGGAATGTTGAACGTATGTGTGCGATTCAGCCTGGACTCTTGTATGAGTGCGATGTCAATGTTGTTAGTGTTAATGAAGTTAATAATATCGTGACGTTGCCGTGTAATGCCATTAGCATTAAATGTCAGAATTTTCAGTGTCTTTGCGTTCTGGTGCAAAGCCATTACGGGAAGAGTTGACTGACGGCGTCGAATACAATCGACATTTTGTCAACACGTCAGTGCTCTTCCCTAATTTTGAAATGGTAGATATAATTATATTTTTGATTTCCCCGAGGTTGATGCCCGAGAAAAGGTCTTTCAATTCCCTCAACACTGCTCCCAGCGAGAGGATGTCTGAAGGTGAAGAAGTTCAAGGTGAAGAAGTATTTGGTTTGGGTGGGGCCGGATTAGGTACATTTTCACTATTCACCCTGCTCCCTAAAGCAGTAACCTCATTTACGTATGATTGGCTTCTCGCTGCAGCAGCATACGAGGTCCTGTAATTTTGACTTGAATTTGGAGTTGTTTTTGATTTTAAGGCCGGAAAATTAGAATTTGTTAAAGACATTAACCTTAGTTGTTGTGGTTGTTGTAGCTGGTTTTTTAGCACGTTGATTTTGTAGAATTTGAATATACGCTACGCACCCCCTGTAATTTTCCGGGTGTGCCCCCCGCAATTGACGCACTTTGGCGACTGTAATTCAATTGTACACTTGCCCTCGTGCCTGCCTGCACACCGGACACACCTCGGCAACATCTGACAGATGTATGAACTGTGCCCGAACTGCTGGCACTTATGGCACGGGGGGTGGACGTTGACCTGAACGCTTCCGATTTAATATAAACTCCGCTTAATTTTATTATTTTACCTGAACGCTTCCGATTTAATATAAACTCCGCTTAATTTTATTATTTTATACACTTTAGGTGCACTTATTTTATTGGTCGTCAATTTAATTAAGGGAACTTCATTATCCCTGGTTTAGTTTCGCTAGGGAAAAAACAATAATGTCCTTCCCCTCAAGTTCCTTTTTTAAATCGTTGAGGTCAACGTCCCTGGGCAGATGTTTAATTATGATTTTAATAGGCTTCTGCTCGTTGCTGCCGTACGAAAAGAACTCTATTTTGTTGTGCATTAAAAATCGCATTATTGATTTACTATCATCGCAGTTTTCCGGCTTGACTGTAAGAAATTTGGATGATTCGAATATTGGGGGGGGTTGTCTAAAATTTCTGATAGGTTTTGTATTACTTGAACTTGTTTATCCGTTTTGACGTATATCGCCGGGTAATTAATTTTTACATCGAGAGTGTTTTTTATATTTTGAGAAACGTCACTTTTGACGTTTCCCGGATCGCTATCGTCCTCACCCTCGGACAACATACGATCATCGTCCGAGAGCGGCTGGTATTTGTTCTCTATTCTAACCTTGTACTTTAACTCCATCTGCTTCCGTTTCGGCTTGGAGATAGCCCGCGTAGCTCCGCTCACAGCCTCGTCCACGTCCGAGTCCGGGAGTGGAATGACTTCCATCTCAAATTCAGGGATGTCCGGAGCGCTGGTGCTCAGGTGGGGATTCGGGATATGGGAAGGTCCGGGTACAGGGGCGGGGATCGACGTGTGAAAATCCAGAGGTTTCGCTAGTGCTTTTAAGCACACAGGCATGTGCCTGACGCTTCTCAGGTGCTAATTCACCTGAGTCGCCGATCAGGGGTGCAGGTCCAAAAGTGTGTTTGTTAACAGTAAACTGAAAACACGTGAAATCCTCACGGTTTAAACTCAATAGATACTAGTGAAAAAACTAATAATTCGGGAGCTCGAATATTTGTCAACTTGACAGGTCAAGGACGACACGATGACGGCTCCAGATCCGTTCAGTGTTTTTATTTCTATAACTTTTGAAGTACATTCATACAAACCTTACTTCAGAATTAACTTACTCTAACATTGTGATTAAATTTAATAATTTTGAATATAATTTTCGAAAGGGCTTATCCTAAAACGTAACTTATAACTAAATCCTAATTCTAATCCTTAACCTAACTAAACCTAAATTGACAGAGCTAAACTAATCTTAAATTAAACTTTTACAAAAAAATAACAAGGTATAAATGAAGGGGTATAAATAAATAACAATAGGTATAGAAGTAAAAATAAACATAACAATATAACAATAGAGATAAAAATAACAATGAAGGGGGTGCGTAATGGTGAATTTTTTTGTAGCAACCACAAATTTTGAATTTTGAATAATTTTGTACTAAAATTTAGATCTTACAGTGTGAGGGAAAATTTACAGGGTGTTTAAAAAGGCCGCAGTTGTTTTACACGAGAATTTTGAGATGAGCATTTGTTTAACCTCAGGGTTGTCCGAAAGCTTCGCCCTCTCTTTAAAATTTCGACTTAATTTAGTGATGTGGGTTGTAATGGCTTCACGGAGTCGTGCTGTTTCGTGTAGTTGAACATTGTTCATGGAACGTGGCGTGTGATGTAACTTCCGGAGAAGTTTGTTTTCGAAGGCGGTGAGTTTTTTAAAGTGTTGTGTCTTGTTATGAGCCCAGACTGGGCAGGCGTATGTAAGTGTCGGTCTGATAAAAGAGGTGTACATTAATATTCGTGTTTCAGTGTTGAGGTGTTTTGTAATCCAGGAAAGTTGTATAGTTTTCCTGAAAGCAGTTGCCCTAACGATGTTGAGGTGGTCCTCAAACCGCAGTTTCTCGTCCAACTGGACACCGAGGTATTTTAAGGATTGCTTCCAGGGAACCAGTGCATTGTTGTGTAATAAATTTTGAATAAGTGGTGTGCTGTAATGGTTCTTGAAGGCAATCGCCTCAGTCTTTTCATGATTGATTTTCATCCCCCATCTCTCGAGATGGAATGTAATTGTGTCTAAAGTGTCATGTAGAAGTGTGTGAACGAGTTGTTGTGAGCTTGACGTGGCGATTATTGCAGTATCATCTGCAAACAGGGCAGTAGTGACTCTGGGATCCGTGTTAATAGGGATTGTATTAATGAATACATTAAACAATAGTGGTCCCAGAGGGCTGCCCTGCGGTACGACACAGTGTTGTTGTTTAATGTCTGACAGTGTATTGTTGACCATGACGGAAAACAGCCTGTTGTGTAAAAAATTTTGAAGAATTTTGATCAAATATGTAGGTGTTTTAATTTGGTGTAATCGATAAAGCAGCACGTCGTGCCTCACCTTGTCAAACGCCTTTTCTATATCTAGAGTGACCATGGCGGACTGGTGTTTATTTGCCCAACCGTGCTGGACTTTATCGATTACCCGGAGAAGTTGTTGTATAGTGGAGTGTTCTGCCCGGAAGCCAAATTGCTGTGATATTAAAGTGTCGTTGTCCAAAAGGTGTTGTGCCGATTTTTGGTGAAGAATTTTTTCCAGAAGTTCTCCAATAGTGGGTAAGAAATTTATGGGTCTGTAATTTTGAGGTAGATCGGGGTTTTTGTTTGCTTTGTGTATTGGGATTATTGTGGATTGTTTAAAAATAGCCGGAAACGTCTGTGTCTTCTGTGAATAATTCTGCCATTTTGGTCAACATGTGTGGGTGTAGGTGTTCAAGTGCCAGATTGGGTATGTTGTGTATGCCTGGAGATTTGCGTATTTTGAGTTGTTTAATCAATGGTGTGATGTCTGTATCGTGTATTGTGGGTACAGTGTCGTCAGGTGGAAGTGTTGAAATTTCGAGAAGGGTATTGTTTACAATTTCGAGGGTGTCATTGTCCAAAGGGTTTGGTGTAAATTTTTTTTCATAAGTGGAGGCCAACAGGTTGGCTTTCTCCGAGTCTGTACAGGCAGTTTCCTGAGCTGTCCTTAGGAACGGTATTGGCGTGCGCGTGGTGAGTGTGTTTTTGGGTAGTCGAAATGGGTTTGTAATTTCGTTCTCCTCAATTATCTCTGCCCATTTCAGAGAATTGAAGGTTTTAATTTCGGATCTAATTTCATTATGAAGTCTGTTTTTAAGTAATTTAAACTCTGGGTCTAAAGTGCGTAAGTAGTGTTTGAAATAACGGTTCTTTTCCTGAATCATAGAAATTATGTGCGGTGGCAGTGGTTTATCGTGTCTAGGTGTAGACGGTGTCGGCCTTTGCTTATATTTGAGGCTCTGTTTCAGAGCCTCAGTGATTACCCCAACTAGCTGGGTGGCTGCTGTGTTTACTCCTTCAGGTGTGTGCTGAATGTCTATGTCATTTGTATTTTCTGTCAGATGTCGAAAAAGTTCCCAGTTCGTGTTCTTAGCTGTGTAGCGCAATGCTTTTTCTACTGGTGCTGTCGAAATGCTAAGAGGAACTGTGAAGATGACTGGTACATGGTCTGAATTCAGACCAGGTACCGTGTAACAGTTAGAGATTTCTATGTTTTTGTGTATTATAATGTCTAAAATGTTGGTGTCTGCTACACCATTCCTGGTGTAGATGTGTGTAGGGTCTGAAGGAGCAGTTATGTTGATGTTAGTGTGTTGCTCGGAGAACCTTACCAGCCTGTTGCCTGTGGGGTTGTTGGTGTGGTGGTTCCAGATTGTGTGGTGTGCGTTGAAATCCCCAGCTGCAATTACTTGCCCTGGGAATCCCAACATGTTGTTAAGTGTACGTGTGGTGAGAATTTTGCTAGGTGGTCTGTATGTGCTGATGATCGTGAGTACTGTGTTGTTGTGTGGAATTTGGATAATAGTGTTTTCTGTGGTGGATTCAAAGTGTGGAATGTTAGTGTGAGGGATGGAGGATTTAATCATGATGGCTGTGCCTCCAATTACCTTGTTGTCAACTGGTGTTCGTGTGTTTGTGAGATAAGTTTTATAATTTGGGATGTTGAATGTGTGTGTTCGATTCAGCCTGGACTCTTGTATGAGTGCGATGTCAATGTTGTTAGTGTTAATGAAGTTAATAATTTCGTGACGTTGCCGTGTAATGCCATTAGCATTAAATGTCAGAATTTTCAGTGTCTTTGCGATCTGGTGCAAAGCCATTACGGGAAGAGTTGACTGACAGCGTCGAATATTATCGATATTTTGTCGAACACGTCAGTGCTCTTCCTTAATTTTGAAACGGTAGACATGATTATATTTTTGATTTCCCCGAGGTTGATGCCCGAGAAAAGATTTTTCAGTTCCCTCAACACTGCTCCCAGCGAGAGGATGTCTGATGGTGAAGAAGATGAAGGTGAAGAATTATTTGGTTTGGGTGGGGCCGGATTAGGTACATTTTTACTATGCACCCTGCTCCTTAAGGCAGTAACCTCGTCTACGTATGCTTGGCTTCTCGCTGCAGCAGCATACGAGGTCCTGTAATTTTGACTTGAATTTTGAGTTGTCTTTGATTTTAAGGCCGGAAAATTAGTATTAGTTAAAGAAGGAGAAGGAGCGGGTGCATTAACCTTAGTTGTTGTGGTTGCAGTTGCTGGTTGTTTTTTAGCGCGTTGATTTTGTAGTATTAATAAATAATTTTTATGGGCTACGCACCCCCTGTAATTTGCCGGGTGTGCCCCACCGCAGTTAACACACTTGGGCCGGCCAGCACACCGGACACAGCTCGGTAACATCTGACAGATGTACGAACTGTGCCCGAACTGCTGGCACTTATGGCACTGAGGGGTGGACGTCGACCTAAATGCTTCGGATTTAATATTAACTCCACTTAATTTAATAATTTTATAAACTTTCGGTGCGCTGGTTTTATTAGTCGTAAGTTTAATTAAGGGAACTTCATTTTCCCTTGTTTTCAATTTGGCTAGAGAAAGGACCAAGATGTCCTTTCCCTCGAGTTCATTTTTCAGTTCATCAAGGTCGACGTCCCTTGGCAAGTGTTTTATGATAATTTTGATTGGTTTTTGTTCACTACTACCGTAAGAAAAGAATTCAATTTTATTTACCATGAAAAACCTCATAATCGCCTTGCTATCTTTGCAATTATCAGGTTTTACCGTAACGAATTTTGATGTTATACGAATGTTCGGAGGCTGATCAAGAATTTCCGTCAATTTTTTAATTAATAGTACTTGTTTATCCGTCTTAATATAGATAGCCGGGTAATTTATTTTATGTTCGGATTTATGAGAAACGTCACTTTTGACAGGTGTTGTTTCGTCATCCTCCTCGCTCTCGGACAACATCCTATTGTCGTCCGAGAGCGGCTGGAACTTGTTACCTGTGGTAAGGGCGTAACGCAGCTCCACTCGCTTCCTTTTTGATTTAACTTGCGCGAACGCAGCCGTCCCAGCTTCTCCGTCGGAGTCGGGAAGCGGCGTTGTTTCCATCTCTATGGAATTTGCATCCATTGCGCTGGTGCTCGGGGGGGGATTCAGAAGGGGGCAGGTCCAGGGGCAGGTCCGGTGGCAGGGGCGGGGGTCGACGTATGAAAATCCAGAGGTTTTGCTAGTGCTTCCAAGCACACAGGCATGTGCCTGTCGCTTTTCAGGTGCTAATTCACCTGAGTCGCCAAACAGGGTGCAGGGGTCCAAAAGTGAGTTTAATCTGTTTATTAACAGTAAACTGAAAATACGTGAAATTCTCACGGTTTAAACTCAATTAATACTGACGAAATAACTATTAATTCGGGAGCTCGATAAATGTCAACTTGACAGGTCAAGGACGAGACGATAACTAACTCCAGATCCGATCCGCTTCACGCGCTGTACAACGAGGTTTCCGTTTGCCGAACGGACCCATAAATCTCCGTTTTTACGGCGTGAGTTTGTTTTCAGAACCATCCACGTTCAGCTTCGAACGAGTTTTTCCTGGCCCACCCCGGTTCACCATGTCTAACTCGCGTCACCCCTACCTGCAGGACGTCTAGTCGTGTTCGGTAACAGGGGGAGTAAGTCATTATCTCTTACTGCCCGCAACTCTTAGCCTCTAGATGTTTTCGGCTGGTTCCATGTAGAGTTTTATGAAGTTAGAAGTGTGGTCGTTTAGAATTAAAAGATACAACTGCTCCATGACGCCTTGCCTGATGTCGTTAGAGAAAAATTGATCCATTTTCCTGCAATAAACATATTCATAATTGCATTGAACTATTCGACTTTGTTACTATCGACATTTTTGATAAGGCTTCGACTATTATTAGAAATAAATGAAATTTTAAAAAATGAAACTATTTAAATCAGTTTGCATAATAACTCTGGGCACTTTTTGAATTGTAAGACGTTAATGTCCGTACTGTCTCTTTTACAAAACTACTGATCGCAATTTTTGTGCTCTCCAAAAACATGACACAAACTGTTGTCGATATCTTGTTTTAATAATAACGATGCCTTGAAATATTTTCATTTTTTGGTCTGTAAGCAATGGCACTATTTATAGCTGTTCCTAATCTTAACATATTTTTGGCTAGGTATTTTCTATAAATAATTGGGAATATTGTATCGGTTGAAATAGTTTTAAGTTTACTGCAATAATTTCGTAATAGGTGGTTTCGACATTAAATTTTTTCGACTGTAAGGGATTTGTTAGGTCTCGTTTCTAATATGTTTCGGTATGTGCAGGAGTCACCATCAGTAATTATTGTTGCGTATCGTAATCCATACATACTCTCACTCAGTCTGATACCTTCAGCAACACTTTCGGCTTCCATTACCAAAGAGCTACCACTGTAATTTTTAAAACAAACATGATTATTTGCTTCAGAATTATGGCAATATAATATAATATATTATGAGCAATATTTATTTGCCAAATTTATTGCCCACAATAGCAGCTGCTCCGGACAAGGCACTGTAATTTGTTCTATACGATCTCTTAGACCAGCATCCATCAGCGACTACCGTGATTAATGAAACGCCATCTCTGTCCACATTGCCCACGTATATTGCAAATGCAGCCTCTTCTTCAGCAATTTTTGTGCTATTATATTCCACCCTTCACTTATTTTATCGTTGCACTTCGCATATAATTTTATGACCGAAAACAACTCTTTGCTACCATAAAACCCACTTCCGGTACTACCGGATCCAAATTAATATTTTCTTTTGAAGTTTTTATAGTGAAGTCAGAATTGCACATATTGCAATGTACCAAAAATTGTTTTAATTTAGGCTGGATTTTATTTCTTTATAAATGATAATTAAAGAAATTTTGCTAGTCTCGGTTCCTGTAAGTCCCACAAAAAAATTTCATGAACAAAGAGTGTCCAGAATGGTCTCCTACACTTAAAAAAAATTTTTTTTTGAAGAAAAATTAAATTTAATCGTTTTTTGACATTTCTAGCCGATATAAGAACGATCCACGAAATGTATAAAAAGGTGCATTTAAAACGACGGAGAAAAAAATTTGCAAATTGTTAAATATTTTATTTACGTTCACCATGACAACGATCTCGATATTAACAATTTTAGTAAATAGCTAACTTAAGGGTCAGTTCTGAATACCTATGCGGTGAAATATAATTGAAATTCATTCCGGACACGCTTCCATGTGAAAGTTTTGTCATGATTTTCATTCCGATCCATGTATCAGTTATCAGTTAAGTAAGTATTTTACCTTTCAGTTACTTGCATTTGCAATTAAAGCCAGCGACGGCATTTCGTACATCGGTCGCGAGATGTCGCAAGCGTACGGTAGCGCTGCCACGATGCTTGAATTATAGAATTGATTCCATTTAATATCCATCTTGTTCTATCATGTTCTAATAGTATGAAATAAACATTTTTCTACTCCTTGCCGTATATTGATTAATTCCCTAATAATAAACTGTACGGATAAAAGCTATTTTTCGGTTAGGTGTACGGATATGAAATTCAGGTTACAGATAATAAACAACCATTGTTATAGAACGTTGCGGCGGCGGCGGCGGCGGCAGCGACGGGAGAACGTTACATCAAACATCAAATAATTAATTTACATTTTTATATAATCGGAAATCATCATGGAAAGTAAAAGTGATTCGAATAATTGTACCCCAAATTAGGAAATCTGCTCAAGATATCTGGCAGGGATTACTGCCGATCAGATCCGGTCCAAAATATGACTTCGCATACAAACAATATATGCATTGGTGTACAAGTAAGAATGTGAAAACTATCAATGAAAATGTTATGATTATGTGCATAGAAAACATTTTTAAAACTGTAGACTACGTGTTCCAGTGACTTTTTTATAATGGAGACGTGGCCGCGACGAGAAAACGTCACACATCAAAAGTCAGATAAATTAATTTACGTTTTTTCGGTATTCATTATGAAAAGTGTGAAAGGGACATCAGTCGTAGAAAAAGCTAAAAAGTCGGCATTGCTGCATTTTGTGTTTATTTTTGATATTTGTGTCGGGCAAATTTCGACATAACCTACAAGTGCACTGATTCACTTGTTGGTAATAATTATTTCGAATTCGAAAACAAGGACATATTTTCTGTCGCAATTATTAAACTTTTACCTGCGTTAGCCGTGGTCACTAAGGCCAAAAAGTTCGAAAGGATCGGAGTTCAAATCTCAACAGTCATTTCATTTGTTTATTTTTTTTTTTCTAAATAATAACAATTTAAGGTATTTTCCTTTGTTCTCTCTTGTTATTTCCCTTCCCTGGCCTGTGTTATTTTGTCTTTTTGTTAGTTACCGCAAAGGGCCGTGCTGGTGTGAAGTGTGTGTCCCTGTGTCTCCTGTACTTGCATCAATAATGGTTCATAAATGTCTTTGTGATACCGCAATTACACCAAAAACTCCATACATCGCCTGCTCCGGAAAATGCAATAAATCGGCGCATATCAAGTGTACAGGTGTGAAAAATATTAACGAGTCTGGTGAAATTATTTGGTTATGTAGAGTGTTTAAAACCGTTGACGACGGTCGGGCTAAATGTCAATTATTTCAGGATGCGTTAGTCCAGTTAATAACGAGACAATTTAATCAATTTAGGGATGAAATTAAAGCTTTAATTTCAACAAAATTTGATAACTTAGAATCGCGTTTGGTACACTTGGAATCAACATTTAATTCAATTAATCCCGATTCTTATTTAAAAAATAAAGATGTGCTATTCGAAGATATTATCAACAGTAATATAACGAGTGCCTATGATTTTGCCGGCAATTATTAGCGGCAGGATCACGATTGCTTGTTGCGTCGAAAATCGGCACGACTGCGAAGCAGGAGTGCCGATTTTCTAGAAGCAACAAGCAAGAGTGATCCAGACGCTAATAATTGCGTAGGAAAAATCAGTCACGAGTTAGATTCGAGAAGACAATTGGCCGAACAGAAAGTTCACACTTCACAATTTGAAAAGTTAAATTTAGTGACACCAAGTGTCAGACGTGTATTAATCTGCGCCACAATAATTGTAGTAAAAATGAGCTTACCAATATTTCGAGAAATGCCTATGAATACTGTTACTGATGAAAGCACTAAGCACTAACACTTCACCCAACAATGCAAACGGATGGAATTCAGGAGCAAACTGCTTGAAAGTCCGGCAAAAACTGACGTTTCATATGTTATAGAACATGTACTAACGCGTTGCTAGGCAATACCAACATGAGGGATTATCTGATTAGATACCACCCAGGGTGAATTGCCATGCATAATATGCAGCGTGGTCTGTTACGCATCGTAATTAGAATTTTATTGGATCATCTCATCAACGTTATTCGATTTCATTGGTTAGTAAGTAAAGGAGGGCAATTGTCGAGGAAATAGAGGAGAGAAATAATCGAATGAAAAATGTTATTTTATTTATTTTTTCTGAACCGTCGGATAGTGATGTTGAATCTAAAAAGAAAGCAGACAAACAGAATGTGCTAAAGATATAGAATCAAGAAATTTAAATATTCCATCTTTTAATGCATATCGGTTACATATAAAACTCCTAATAAGCCTCGTCCCTTTAAAATAGTATTTAAAAGTGTTAAAGAAGCTAAGGAAGTCCTAAGAAGCAATTCACAAGAGACAAATAGTAAGCTCCATTTTCGTTCAGACAAAACAAAAAAACAACAGGAATACTTTAATACAATCAAAAATGAATTAAATACTCGTAAAGAGGCTGGTGAATTAAATCTTACAATTAAATATAAAAATGGCATTCCACATATTAGCACAATACAGAGACGTGACGTAAACCCAAATACAAAAAACTAACGGTATACTACCAAAACTGTGGAGGGTTGCGTACAAAAATTCAGAATGTAATGTTAGCAGTTAATAATAATGATTACGACATAATTATCTTAACCAAAACCTGGCTGTTTGAGTCAATCTCCAATAGTGAATTGCAATTATTAAACTATAATATACAGGGTGTTTGTCCTTATTTGTCAACATTTTGAAAAATGTTTTATACAAAAGTTGTACAGAATAGTGAGCTGCATGCCCTAAAAATATTTAAATTTATACAGGGTGTCTCATAACAAAGTTACAGACCAAACGTATGTTTTTTTTTAATGGAACACCCTGTATATTTTAGATTCCTCGTTACTTGGAGATTAAAATGACCTAGGTTGTGGGGGTTGAAACCGGGCCGTTTTTGTGTTATTCGGATGTTTATACAAAAAATTGAAAAAAAATTGTTAAAGTGCTCCCCTGAAACTAATAAAGATAATTCATTCTAATTTAGTTTTAAAGTTTGGTTGAACTTTAGTCTTTAAAATTACTCTATCAACCAAAACATAACTCAGCGTATTATACAGGGTGATAGCCATTCGCAAACTGCACAATTTCTCTTTTTCTTCAAATGGCACACCCTATATATTATTTCATGATTTGAAAGTTCATTAAGTTTCATATAAGGTTTCGTATATCTGAAGTTGATGGTTACTCTAATATTTCAAAATTCGTTGGTGATTTGCATGTTTTTATTATTAGTTTTAAAATCTAGGTACCAATCTTTTTAAATAAAAAAAAAACAGATGACAATAATTACTACATTGATCTCTGTGGTGTATTTAAAGAATAGATATAGTTTTTTTGGTATCAACTCGAGCGAGCGAACGCAGCGTACAGTAGTGTGATTTGAGTCGTAGTATGGTACGGATGTCAGTGTGTAAGCCGATGTTATATTTGACATTATTAATGAAATAAAATTTATTTTGCGGGCAACGGTTTTGGGTATTTACCCTCAGAACATAACAAAGTGGCGACGAGGATATAAATGATAAATGATAAGTAAACAATTTTTCGTTAATTCGGTGAGTGCAAATCCGAAGCCGTGTGTGAAAGATGGCGGAAGTCAATAAGGTCAAGAGTTTGGTGGGGCACTTACGAGAATATGATCCTTAGACATCAGACTGGACAATTTATCGGCGCAGAATGGACAATTATTTTACGGCGAATGAAATCACAGCAGCGGAGAGGAAACGTGCAATTCTTTTGAACGCGTTATCCGAAGAGGCGTATAAATTGGTCTATGACCTGAGTTTGCCGAATATACCGGAGGAAACGGCTTATAACAATTTAATAGTTTTAAATCGAAAAAGCCATGCGAGATAAATTCATCTTGGGGTTCGAAAAAGGAAATATACAAGATAGGCTGTTCGAAGAAGATCTAACTGTAACATTTTCCAAAGTGAAGGGTGAAGAAGGTGAAGATGGAGCCAGGATTGCATCAGGTGACTCCACGTCATCGGAATCAACTAATACGGAAACAAGATTTGGTGCTGAAATTTGAAAAGTGTTCGGTATGCGGTAGAAACACGCATAGTGCCGACTGGTGTTTTCGGGAGTGCGCGTGTCACAGCTGCGGAAGAAGAGGACATCTCGCTTCGGTATGCAAAGTTAAACAACGCACATCGCACGGCATCGTGGACGGTAAAAAACACACACATTTTTTGGAGTTGGAGCAGACAGCTGACTGTTCTTTGTTTACAATGGAAAATAAAATGGAAATAATTGATAAACCGTTAATAATTGTTAGACATATTTGTTAAAAATATGTTATTTTCGAGTCAAGTGGACACGGGATCGAGCGTGACGGCAATTTTGGAAGAATATTTCATAAATATTTTCATAACCTTGTTCTTAAACAATCAAATAAAGAATTATATTTATATAACTGTGGTAAAATTGTACCTGTAGGTATATGCAATTTAAAATTTAAGTTTCAGGATAATAAGTTTCGATTGAATGTTTATGTAATTAAGAATGGCGGAGATCCATTGTTAGGACGTGATTTTTTGAAAATTTCGAAATTAGGAATTAGTACAATGAATTATGTTAAGGACGATGTAAATGCGATTAAATCGGAATATAAAGAACTATTTTCACCTAGACTGGGTAATTTTACTAAAGGTAAGGAGAAGGTAACTCCGAAATTTTTTCGAGCAAGACCGTTACCATTTGCAATGAAACAGTTAGTGGAAAATGAATTAAACAGATTATTAGAGTTAGGAGTAATAATTCCAGTGGATTTCAGTAACTGGGGTACACCAGTCGTGCCTGTATTAAAAAAAAGATGGTACTGTAAGGCTTTGTGGCGACTTTAAGGTGACTGTAAATCCTGTATTGAAGGTGGATAAATATCCTTTGCCTCGTATTGAGGAGCTATTTCTTAAACTTCAGGGGGTGTCGAATTTATAAAATTGGACCTGTCGCAAGCTTATCAACAAATTAGTTTAAATCAAAAATCGAGAGAATATGTTACAATCTCAACCCCAAAAGGCTATTTCAATATACACGATTACCGTTTGGTATTGCGTATGCACCCAGTACATTCCAGCATATTATGGATAATTTGGTACTAGGGGTGGATGGTGTGACGTGTTTTCTCGATGATATTTTGGTAACGGGGAAAGATCGCGAAGAACATGTAGGCCGTCTAAAAATAATTTTAGAGAAAATACAGTCAGCTGGGTTGAAATTATCACATGATAAGTGTAATTTTTTTCAGAATAAAATTAAGTATTTAGGGTATATCATTGACAAAGAGGGGTTGCACGTTGCGGAGGATAAAGTGGAAGCAATTGTCAATGCCCCAACACCCAAAAATATTACTCAAGTCAAGTCATTTTTAGGTTTAGTGAATTACTATGAGAAATTTATAAATAATTTGTGGACGGTATTGAAGCCTTTATATAATCTATTAAGAAAACATGTAAAATTTAATTGGGATTCAGAATGTCAGGAGGCATTCAAACAAATAAAAAATTTATTAACAAAAACGGATGTCATAGTACATTATAATCCTGAATTGGAATTAAAATTAACAGACGCAAGTGCATATGGAATCGGCGCAGTTTTGTCACATGTTATGGAAAACGGTAGCGAAAAACCGATTGCATACGCATCACGCACGTTAAGTAACGCCGAACGCAATTATTCTCAAATTGAAAAAGAAGGACTTTCGATAATAAATGGTGTAACAAAATTTAACCAGTATTTGTACGGGAGAAAATTTACTTTGGTGACGGATCATAAGCCCCTAGTGGTTATTTTTAATTCCACAGTATTCAGCGAATAGATTAAGACGCTGGGCGGTTATTCTTTCTAATTATCAATATCAAATTGAGTACATTAAATCGGAAAAAAATGTAGCCGATTGTCTTTCTCGTTTACCCTTAAATGGTAATAGTATTGTACATAATACGGATGTAGATTACTCTCAATTTTTTAAATTTAAATAGGGTGACACCAATTGATTTCAATCGAGTACGAGAATGCACTCTGAAAGATTCGGAATTCAAAGAAATAAAAAAATATTCAAAAAAGGGTTGGCCCAATTTTAATAAACTGAAAGGTGACTTGAAACCTTATTTTAAATTGAGAAACGAGTTAACAATTGGAAATAATTGTATTTTATGGAATAATAAAATATGTATTCCTAAAGCGTTGCGTGGAACTTTACTCAAAGAATTACATTCATCCCATATGGGGGTAGTAAAAATGAAATGAAGTCTAGCAAGAGCTTATTTTTGGTGGCCAGACTTGACGAAAGGAATTGAATTATCCAATTCTTGCGAAAATTGTGCAAAAGTGCGCAATAATCCACCAAAAGTAACTCTAACACCTTGGCCTTTTCCCGAGAAAAAATGGCAAAGAATTCACATTGATTTTATGGGACCGTATTTAAATAATTATTTCCTAATAGTTGTGGATGCGTATACTAAATGGCTGGAAGTTTTCCCAGTAAAAAATATTACAACGGAGGTAACCGTACAAGCATTGCGTAGTACCTTTGCATGATTTGGATTGCCTAGGTTATTAGTTTCCGATACTGGAAGGTCATTTACAATGAGTTTTTACAATGAGTTCGAATTGTTTTTAGAAGGCAATGGTATACGTCACCTCACAATTGCTCCTTACCATGCACAATCGAATGGTGCAGCAGTGAATTCGGTTAAAACCATAAAAAATGCATTAAAAAGGCTTTAGGTGAAAATAGTTGTTTAAACTTAAATTTAAAATTAAATTCATTTTTATTGGATTACCGTAATACTAAACATTGCACAACAAACGAATCGCCAGCAAAATTAATGTTTGGAGAGAAAGTGCGTGCTAGATTTGATTTATTCAAAGAGAATAATGTAAGTACAAATGTTAAAATGAAAGAAACAAGACAAACAGAAACAGTTGCTTAAAGGAAATAGAAAAGCGGAATTTAAGTCAGGTGAAATGCGTGGGTGAGAGATTATAGGAAAAATGTTCAAAAACCTACATGGATTAGGACAATATTAGTAAAGAAAATTGGTTCTTGTATATATATTGTTAAAAATTCGGAATTAAATGTAACATGGAAACGCCATGCCAACCAAATGATTAAAATTGTACAAAGTAGTCTAGGCGGTAGTTTACCTATACCGGAAAGGTCTGAATCGGAATTTTCATTCTTGGGGAATGTCCCATTCTTCCCACACTTCCCCATTCAGGCTGCCTTCAAAGAAGCACCATATACATCTCCATCGTTTTTGATTGTTAAGTGTCCTTGAAAAATAAGGATTGTGCTCCGAATAATAATGAAGATTATGTTTGTTTAACTTGCCTATATTATGAAATGTAGCCTCATCAGTAAACAGCACAAAATTTAAAAAAATGTTTATTGTTTTCCAGTGTATAAGGGCACAGTGACAGACTCAAGCTGTTGTAAGTGTATGTGGTAAGGGTTAAATTTATGTTTTTTGACAAGTCTATGTACTGAAGGCCGACTAATATCCAACTGAGCATTTAATTCGAATAAAAATAATTTAGGATTTTAAATGACCGATTTCAAACCCAGGAATTCGTTGTCTTCGTTAACTACTGAATTGATTTGCACAGGTTTTGCATAGTTAACGTTACTTGTAACCTCAAATCGCTCTTGATTAATGAGGTGTATCTGCATTCAGGCAGGGTGGATTTTAGGGCCCGTACTAGTTGGTTGCGTTTTAGGACGCGGGATCGTGTGGTATCTATAAAGAAAGAGGGGTTACGGGTGGAGGTAAAGGTAACGCTCAGATACGTTACCTTTCTGACGGCGAAATGGGAATGCCGTTTACACGGAGAGTGAGAGGAGGGAAGCTGTGAGGTGGAGGTTTGTCACGGTAGTAGAATATGATGAACTAGGTTTTAGCAGGATTAATGACAAGGTGCCACTCAGACGCCCACTCGGTGACCAGGTCTACGTCCTGTGTAGTCCCGAGCATCGGCCGGGTTGGTGTGAGTGGCCCACAGTGCAGTGTCATCGGCATAGGTTTAAAGGATTGATTTGAAGGGGAAAGGGAACGTCGTTTGTAAAGAGGGAGTAAAGAAAATGGGATAGCACAGCGCCCTGGGAGACGATAATTGATTATCAATAATTCTTGATTTATGTAAAGGTATTGGTTTTATGTATTCAAGATGGCGCCAAGTAAAGGTGTTGAAAATGTTTATCTTTGCAATTCGTGTAAAGTCCAACTTATTTTAAACGACGAAAGTATTGCCTGTTTCGTCTGTGATGTGAATTATCATATATCATGTGTCTTGCAGAGATCGGACTCCGGTAATCCAGAAAACAAAAATTTCAAATGGGTATGTAAATCATGTATTACTGAGTTCACAAAAAAGCGACAATCTTACCTAGATTGTAACAACTGCTCTGAAAATAACTCGGAAATTAACAATAAATTGAACATGTTCTTTAAAATGGTTAAAAATATTGAAAACCAAATTATAACCTCAAATGTAAACAAAACACACATCTCAGTAACCAAACAGGATTCTGTAATTTGCATGGAAGGAAAGACTTTAAGTTCCTTCATTAAGGGTAGGGTATCGGTTAAAATGTTCCACAGATTCTCGCTAGACGGCGATAGTGCATACCGCGACTCTCCTATCCCTTTTCAACCTCTCAGGCCAAGATCGTGCACGGCGGATCACTCGACAGAAACGAGAGGTAGAAGCTCGATACTGCTATTATAAACAGCGCCCCAATTGACGTGACAGACACATTACGACTTCCTTGAAAACCTGGGAAAGCATTTTTCATACACTGGACCAGGCGCCAACCGATACAATGCTATGTGGTGTAAACGGAAGTTTCTATCTGAAACGGGTGCCTGCAATCCGACAATTAAAAATCATAATAAAAATGATAACGCATTAGAAAAAGTAGTCAAAGTCGAGTGCCAATCAATCTGCAGTTGGATGGCGGATATTTATTTAATGACTACCTTTTAGTACATTAACTTTTTTTTCAGACAACCTTTTTACTTTCTCCGTTACGAAGTACGAGAAAGTATTGTGATCGTGATTTTTTTTTCAAAAATTTTTTTTACGGAAATATCCGTTTTGGGGTCCCTAGATGCCATTTCAACAATTTCTGGAAAAAAAATTTTTGTGTCTGTGTGTGTGTGTCTGTGTGTGTGTCTGTCTGTGTGCGCTGTATCTCAAAAACTAATAGAGCAATTGATATGAAACTTTCAACATGCGTCTTATTTGATAATCTGAAGAACTGAAAAGCTTTTGGTAAAATTTCGTACACCGGAAGTGGGTGTTTACCTGAACTGTTTTTTGTTTTTTGACAATATTTTCTTAAATATGACAAATATCACAAAAATATTTAAACTAATATTGAAGACAACAAAGAAATCAACAACTTTTGCTTGAAAATATTTTTCATAAAATCATTGTTATTCCAGAAAAAAATTTATTAATGTTTTTTTAATTTTTGGTTCATAATTATAAAACGATAATAGTTATAGCAAATTTATGTGAATAGTAATTGCAGAGAATGCCAAAACTAACAACTTCTAAAGAATAAGTTTTTTTCGAAATCTCGTTAGTTTTTGTGTAAACCGAGTTTTTGAATTTAAAGTATAATTTTTCCATCTTTCATAATTTTGACGTTTTAAACGTCAGTTTCATCTGAGCTTACGCAACGATCGATGTACATTTAAAATATGATTTCAATTAAAAATAAACCATGAAAGCGTAAATATAAATGATATTATCTTGTCGGAGAAAGTAACATGATGGCCACATCACCATTTTTTTATAACAATCCAGATTGGCACCTTCTGAAAGAAAATCGCTGGAATTGTTTATTTCCAGAAATATCTTGGTCCTAGCATATCTTTACCCCTTTTGTTGTATTTGGGTTTGTGATAATATTCTCTACCCTTTATAAAACCTGATGGGAACTCTCATAGAATGTATTATGTAAAAACATTTATTTAAATGACGAGGTATGACCACACATTTCTGCAATAGAATTACGTTTGTCTATTAGAGTAGGATACATACATAAGCTAATTTTTCTATTATTATTATCAAATACATAAACAATGTGGAACTCAAGAAATTTAACTCCCGTTTTTTCACTGAGAAGACAAATTCATATAAAAAACCACACCCCAAAATCAACGAAAAATTCGCAGCCATTCCTCCAAAACTCTTTCTTTAGTAATATCACGACATTTAATATTTTGTGACTATATTATACTACAAGGGGGCGAAAAAATTAACCCCTATAATAGTTTGCATCAGAACTTTTTAATGAGTCTACATTTTTCTATTTCAAATTATTTGAATGAAGGAATTCAATCAGCAACTTTTTTGTCTCTTGACATTTTCTCCTAAAATTATTAGTTTGATCACAAGAAAATAAAATAATGTTTAGACCATTAATAATTATTATTATTTGCAATAACATTTTAGGGTTACAAAAAACGTTAAAATGTACCATTTTATTAGGAACAGTTATTTGCCAACTTTCATTCTTCTAAATTCTTCCATACTGGATATATGAAATAAAAATATTTTTTCCCTTAACTTTAACTTGGGTTGTAACTTGGAGAGGAAAGGGTTTTGTACAAAAATTTATTAAAGACCTACCTTAATTTTTGCTAAAAAATCACCCTTCAAAATCTTTCGCATCAATTTAGAAACACCCTGTATATTCTGAAAAGTACAACTGAGCAACATTTCTTATTTTCATTGACTTTTTAATTTTCAATTTTCAATTTTTAATTTGTAATTTGTAATTTGTAATTTGTAATTTGTAATTTTTAATTTTTAATTTTTAATTTTTAATTTTTAATTTTTAATTTTTAATTTTTAATATTTAATAAGTTCATATTTTAGTTCATACAGGGTGTTTCAAAATTCATGCACCAAAAATTTTCTGCGTACTCCTTGTAGATAAAAAGAAAAAAAACCCTAATGACAAATCTCGATTTTCCACAAAATAACATGGATTAAATCCCCTTGCAGAAATATTAAAGAGACGCCAATGCTCCCCATTAATGAAATGAATGAATCGCGCGTAGAAAGGCGAGAACACCGCCGTACACGTTCGCGCTCGCCTGGCCTCGGGTCTTCGTCTCTCGAGCTTGTACTGCCGGCATTAGATAAATAAACGGTGTGGATTTTAGTGTTTATGCAGCACACAAATTAGGTCAATGTACCATCGAGTTATTTAGAAGTAAATGTCGTGTCAGTCAATACAAATTTTCGCGAATTTCTGAGAATTTTTTTTTTCTTTTTTTTTTTTTAGTGAGGAGAGAAGATCTTTTATAGACGCCCCTATAGTGGGGCAGTGTTGGATTCCTCCCCCTGAAGGGCGGGAGTGTACCAACTAAAAACTCTCCTCCGAGTAGAGCGTTAACAGCCACGCACATAAAGTTTATTAATGTCAATGAATTTTAATTACCGAAAAGATACGTTTCTATTCTAACTGTTTGTTCAAAAAGATACACAAAAATGGTAGGGCACATGGGGCAAGTAGTTCACTTTCTAATGTTCGGGACTCCACTTACCTGTTACAGGAGATGCTCGAATAAACGGCCGCCTTGTTCAGTACACAATTGAAGTCTTCGTATCAACGACTGTTGCGTTCGATGTAATGCCCCAACATCGTTTTTGATACGTTCTGCAGCATTTTGAATGCGCTCTTGAAGAACTTCAACCGTTTCTACTTCACTGTCGTATACAAGACTTTTCATGTAACCCCACACATAAAAATCCAGTGGATTAAGATCCGGAGACCGTGGTCGCCAGGCCACTGGGCCCCCGCGCCCCATCCAACGATGTTGAAATTCGCCGTTCAAAAAATTACGTACATTAATCGCAAAATGCGGAGGTGCGCCGTCATGCATGAACCACATATGTTGTCGCATGGCAAGTGGCAAGTTGTCTAAGAGGTCTTCCAAGAAATGTAAATACGCTTCTCCGTTCAAACGCTCCGGCAGAAAATAAGGGCCAATTAAAGTGTTATTAAATACACCTGCCCACACATTTACACTGAACCGCCTTTGAAAATTTGACCGTCGAAAAGCATGTGGATTTTCATCCGCCCAGGTATGCTTATTCCGAAAGTTTAAAGTTCCAGACCTTGTAAAGCAGCATTCGTCTGTCCATAACACTCGCGTCAAAAATTGTTCATTGTGTCCAAACTGTTGGAGCAGATAATTGGAAAAGTTCAATCTGGGTGCGAAATCGTTAACTTCCAATGCTTGCACACGTTGGAAGTGATATGGATACAATAAATGTTCGCGTAGCACCCTCCACACCCTTGTATGAGGAACGGCAAGCATGCGACCAATTTCGCGAGTACTTAACTCAGGATTGTCTTCTACCAAGTTCAATATCTCTTCCTCGATGCCAATTTCCACGTTTCTGGCCCTTCCTCTATCTGCACCTGTGCTGTGGAATGAACCGGTATCACGCAGTCTCTGTATAACATTTATAAACGTTGCACGATAAGGTTGTCGTGCTAAGGGAAATCTGAGCCTGTACAATCTCACAGCTTCCCGAGCGTTTCCTCCTGCCTCACCGTATACCATTACCATATTCACGTAATCGTGATTATCAAACGGTATTAACGCCATAATTACCAACTCAGTTTACAAGCAGAAACTAACTGAATTCTTTTTCGGTTTTTCACCGTCTTCAATTGATGGGGGTGAATTTGTAGAGGGCATTGATTGGTCAAACTGTGCAGCCCCATCGTCGCCCTTGGAATTTTTAAAACCGATTTGTATCTTCGAGGAAACACACATGTTTTTACGGACTTTCTAAAAATGTGTTACTCCAAATTGGGTCTTGGCCTTGGGCAACAAAGGAATATCATTTAACAGCACCTACCCCCCGTGATTTTAAGTAATAGGACTGCAAGGGATACAATTGTACAGCAATAAAAATGCACAAGTGTAGGAAGCCGCCAGGAACAATAAAAAAAATGCATAATAAATAAGATGAACTTGAAATTTGTGCGTCGGTTTTATTAAGCCTCACCGTACTGTTTATGTTAAGATCAAATTTCAACAGCCCGCTCGAAATTAGGTCACCATTCATTCATGCGTCCACACTTAAAATCGGCACCGTGTGTTTTTATACAAGCGAACGAAAGTATTCATTGATAGATGAACAGTGGCGTCTCTTAAATATTTCTGCGAGGGGGTTTAATCCATGTTATTTTGTGGAAAATCGAGATTTGTCATAAGGGTTTTTTTTCTTTTTATCTACAAGGAGTACGCAGAAAATTTTTGGTGCATGAATTTTGAAACACCCTGTATGTATGCCATCATCGTTTATTTTTAGATACCTTTTATGACCTGTGTAAGTAGCTGTGTTAATAGCACCAATAAATTATTATTATTATTATTACTAATAAATAAAAAAGCAGGTGAAAAGGACCGACCGCTGTAAAACTACCCCATTAAAACTCCGATCCGGCCGAGTGTTGCGGTAAACACAGTCATGTATTTTTTCCGTTTTCCGTGCCGATGCGTTTTTAGGTGATCTCGATTATTCGTTTAAATTCCGTCTATCCCCACTGAAAATAGTCTCCAGATGTATTTTTCCGATGATCGTCGGCCGATGTCGGGGCGAAAGCGTAAATTGTGTCTATCTTCATCTACTGCAGTCCTAGTAATTTCGAAAAAAACTAAAATTTGTATGTTTATTATTGCTCTTATTACTAATGCAATTTTCATGAACTTGGTCTCAGAAAAAAGCTGCTAAAATTTTCAAGGTATCCCTAACATTTTTTTTTTTTGGTATTCTGGTGAAGATATTAGCAAAAATGAGAAATGACTCATTTATTTCCATACGTTGCAACACATAACACTGTATTTCTCCTATATTTTTCACTAAAAATTCATGAAAATATACAACGACCTATGAAATACTATGATAATTACCTATTGAAAAAAAATTCTATAATTGCTATGCTTTTTTTGATTACTAACATAAACCTAACTTTTTTATTAATGGACAATTTTTTTTAAACATATTTATATATTGTTCATGCTTTTTAGAGTAACATACGACGTAAATAAATTTAAATAGCAAATGACTAAAAATTACGTTTTCCCAACAACAGAATAGAGCCTATACCCTAGCGTTAAGCAACCGGGGGCACCTTAATCTGTATGTTCAGCAACACTGAGTACATCTCAAGACAGCGCAGATATCTCGCAAGCCACTCCGGCCCCAAAAACATATTCGCATGTGGTGACGAAAGCAAACAAGGAAAGCGATTCAACGGTAAACTCCTTGCAAGTATCAAATGGAAGCAGCGAGGAAGTCGTCGAATTGGAACCCGGTTTCAAATTGGTAATGAAACGAAGAAATTACAGGAAGAATAAGTCGGATACAATCCACGGAAATAAAGAAAATTCCACATTTAAAGGTGTATCTAAAATGGGACACATACACGTGAGCAGGGTGGATGCCGCTACAAATAAATAATTTTACACATATTTTATATACACATATTTATATCGAAAATTTGATATCTAAATATCCCGATGAATACAGCTCATATAAAATATCAGCTCCAGTAGATAAGATTTCATCTTTAAAAGATCCATATCTTTGGCCGACAGGGGTATGCGTCAATATATTTTTTCTTTGGTTGCTGAAGAAGAAATCGGAAACGTAACCAATAGAAATGAATATCAGCATTTTAACTTCGACATAAATGAAATAAACAGAAAGAATGATACAAATAATCTAATCAGTATGTTTTACATTAATATCCAATCACTAAACAATAAAATTGGGGAAATTGAATCCTTTTTTAGCAGCCGAAAAAGATTATAAATATCATTTTCTCTGTTTTACCGAACACTGGCTGAATTCTGATAACATAAAATATGTTCAGATTGTAATTTACAAATGTGTTTCCTTTTTTTGTAGATCTAATATGTTACATAGAGGAACAGCTATTTATGCACACAACTCTATTCCTTGTTTAAATAGGGAAGATATAGTCAAAAATGTCTGTTGAGCATGATTGTGAATTATCAGCAATTCAGATTTTAGACCCTAATATTATTGTTATTACAGTTTATAGAGCACCAACTTCTAACTTAAATAACTTCTTGTGTACAATGGAAAGTTTATTTAATATTAATAACACAAAAATGATTATAACTGGCGATTTCAATATTAATTTTGACAACAAAAATTTAATCCATTTAAATTTCGCGGATGTCTATATATGTAACGGTTTTAAAGCCCTCGTATCTGATAATACACGTGGTTCTAGATGCATTGACAATATATTGACTGATATGGAGTCTGATGACATTAACAGTGCAGTTCTTGACCCTCATCTCTCTGACCATTATGGAATTGCTGTTGAAATCAAATTTATAAATCCGCCAAATTGCAACAACATGGCCCAGTATCGACCAATAACAACTTATGGATTATTTCAATTTTATAACATTATGTATACTCAATCTTGGGAGTTCATGACCCTAAAAACTGATCTAAATACTAAGTGTCAAAAATGTATTGATAAAATAACATGTGCTATTAATTTATCCTTCCCAATAATAGATAGAATAGAATAGAATAGAATAATAACACTTTCACTCCAAATTGGTTCGATAATGAATTAAAGAGCATGTTCTCTAATATTTCTTAACAATTGGTGTAATAAGTACCCAACCAGTAATAATAAACAAATTCGAAATGAAATCAAGAAAACCTAATAAATTCACCATAAATTTAAAAAACAGTCCAATAACGATTTTTATATTACAAATGCATGTAATCGCCCCAAAGCAATGTTGGATGTAATAAATCAAAATAGAAATAAATCTTCGTTACTCTCTTCAACGTTAACTTCCAATGATTTTAATAACTATTTTGCTTCAATTCCTTCCATTCTAATAAATTAGTGGCTAGTGCCACGCCGGATATTGAATGATACAAAAGAAATTTGCATGTTATTACTAGTACTACTAGATAATAACATTGGTTTAAGATCGTTTATTTCTACATACAAGACTAACTTTGAAAATTATTCTTAAATGAAATATGAAACTTTAAACTGTAAATGTTATTATTAAAATGAAAAACCAGAAAACATTTTGACAAGGACACACACGCGGCATGGCACTAGCCAGGGAAGTAGTTGTTTCAATAAGTTATTTGTTTATAGTCTTAGTAAGACTTAAGTTTTGCTTGCAGATTAACGAACAGTTAGAATATTCATATATTCAGGCTACATTTCGTTTTATTGTATTTATCTAATGCTTTCTGCAACAAGTAAGGTTAACCCCAGTTTGTTTTCAATAATTGCCAATTTGGTTTTAGATCAAATGCATCTACTAGCGATGCTATTAATAATCTAATACTGTTCATTGTTGGTGCCTTTGAAAACAACAATTATTCTTCCAGTATCTTCTTCGACCTATCCAAGGTATTTGACTGCGTGTCACACGATATATTGTTAAATAAATTGTCTTATTACGGCATTAAAATAGAATCAATTAAATTACTATTACTAGTCTTATTTAATTAATAGAACACAAATATCTAAATGGAATGGATCCTTTTCCTATCCTACTTTAATAAATAATGTTGTTCCGCAAGGGTCTGTCCTCGGACCATTGTTATTTCTTATTTTTATTAATGACATTTTAACTTGTGATCATACAATTAATTTCACTCTATATGCAGATAACACTACTTGTAGTTTAAGTAATAACAATTTATAGTTACTGACTCAGTCATTAGAAAATTCCAGTGCTAGAATAAAAGAGTGGTTCTCTACAAATTTCTTGACACTTAATGAAGACAAAACAGCCCAAATGTATTTTTCATTAAGGAACTTAGATACCGTTAATACAGCAGAGGCAATACAATTCCTTGGAGTTATGCTTGATCCCGGTTTGACGTGGGCAGAACATGTTAACAAAATCTGTGGAAAAATCTCCAAGAATATATTTCTAATAAAAAATTTAGTCAAGTGTTGTTCTATGGAAACTGTATTAACAGCTTACCATTCACTCATTTCTTTGCATATTAATTATGCCCTTTTATCTTGGGGTCACACAACACACATCAATCGAGTGTTTAAACTCCAACGCAGATGCATCAGAATCATGTTCAAATTAGATTTTAGATGTGATGTTAGTAATAAATTCAAAAGTTGTTGCATATTAACTGCTCCTGCCATGTACATATTCAATTGTATCATGTATGTAAAAAAGAATTTTCAAAATTATTTCGCTGAGTTTGAAAAACACTCATATCATTATCATACTAGGTCATCTAATGATATACCAGTACTCTATACCCGAATATATAGATCACGGAATGGGTCGAATTATTTTGGTTCATTATTTTATAATAAACTCCCAATGGAGTTAAAATCTCTTGATTTTCAAGCTTTCAAGAAGAACTTAAAAATATTACTCAGCAAGAAAGCTTATTATACTTATAAAGAATATCTTGAAGACCCGTTCTAATTTCTAAATATTTTTTTGTATGTATATATTTATATAACCGAATTTAAGTAACGGGTGAGCGGCTTGGGTCTGGTAGGAAAACTCTTGTTATTTACTGCCAATATTTCGCCGTTTATTTTACAGCTTCATCAGGGCTCTAAGTGAAAACGATCAACACGTGGTATTAGTTAACATAACCTACAATATTTATGTTATACTTACTAAATAGTGAGTTTTTAGTAAAACTAGCAACCGTGAATATTGGAAACATCTTTAAAAAGTTACATAGAAACACAAGGGACAATGATGGATGATGAAAACATTACGCGTGAACAGATTAAAAAACTTGATTAATTAACATGGTAATTGAACCAAGATGGACGCCATATCAGAGATGGAATGTCGGTTTCGGAGAGCCGAAGGAGTTGAATATAGCAACGGAAAAATCGACGTGTCAACGTGCAGCCAACGTCGATGCAGCTACTCCAAAACCGGTACTCCACTCAACAGGGCAACCAACTAGGGAATTTAACAGTAAATTAATTGGTAATACGGAAGCGACATTTCGCAACCGGTGGAGCGAGTTAAAACTAATTTAATTGTCTATTGAATCTACATATTGAATTTTAATCTATGGAAAAGTGTTGAGAGAAAGAACTCTGTAATGGCTGAGAATAACAAAGAGTAACCTTATTTCTTTTTTAAAGAGCCGAACATGTTGAATATTAATTATTGGGTAATAATATGATATTAAATCAACAGAAAATTAATCTGTAACATTATATGTAAAAAAAAAATTATTAAGGAAAATCATTTAAGGAAATTATTTAAGAAAATCATTTAAAAAATTATTTAAGAAAGTAATTTAAAAAATTAAATTGAGTGCAGAGCAAGGGTTAAAAAATTAATTGTAATATGATAATGTTATATAAAATGAATTTTGAGAGGTTGGGCCGAAATTGAATTTTGGGAGAATTTGTGAAAATGAGAAACGGTAACAATGGAAACTAATCAGAATCATCCAAGCGTAGCGGCAAGTACTTTTTGCAACTAAGGAGGTACGAGTAAATGGTGCTCAGCCCATCAGTGTCTGTTTTGAAATTCATGACACTTTCGGTGTTAACTATCTCAGACATTTCAAGGAAAAGTCTGCTTTTATAATTAGGTTCTGAGCACAACACACTCGCACCACCAAAGTTGACAGAATGGCCTTCTGTGTTGGCGTGTACAGAGAGTGCGCAAGATGCCTTTTTTAATTTTATGTCGCTTTTGTGTTGGGTGAGTCTGGATCGCAACCACTGTCCCGTCTGACCAATATAAGACTTACTGCAGTCTCCGCAAGGAACAGAGTAAACCACATTGCAACGTTGACCTACTGGTGTCATGTCCTTCATTTTTGAGAAAAGTAATTTAAGGGGTTTGGGATTGTATCTGGCAATGCGAATTTTGTCATTTTTTAAAGTATGAATTAATTTGGAAGTTAACTGGGGGACGTCGATGATTTTTCTGTATTGACGGGGTGTAGGTTGTTCAATTTGATCATTAGGATCAGGAGTAGTACGGACGACCGGATCTGTGATGCCACTGTAGATCAGTTTTTTGACTAACAACGGGGGGTAGCCGTTGTTGATGAATATGGAAGTTAGTTTTATTAAATTTTTGTTCAGTAAGGAAGGATGACAATTGTTTTTAACACGGTTCTTCATGGCAACCAAGATGTTCTTTTTTTGGTTGAAAGGGTGATTGGAGTAATACCAACCAACGTATTACCAATTAATTTACTGTTAAATTCCCTAGTTGGTTGCCCTGTTGAGTGGAGTACCGGTTTTGGAGTAGCTGCATCGACGTTGGCTGCACGTTGACACGTCGATTTTTCCGTTGCTATATTCAACTCCTTCGGCTCTCCGAAACCGACATTCCATCTCTGATATGGCGTCCATCTTGGTTCAATTACCATGTTAATTAATCAAGTTTTTTAATCTGTTCACGCGTAATGTTTTCATCATCCATCATTGTCCCTTGTGTTTCTATGTAACTTTTTAAAGATGTTTCCAATATTCACGGTTGCTAGTTTTACTAAAAACTCACTATTTAGTAAGTATAACATAAATATTGTAGGTTATGTTAACTAATACCACGTGTTGATCGTTTTCACTTAGAGCCCTGATGAAGCTGTAAAATAAACGGCGAAATATTGGCAGTAAATAACAAGAGTTTTCCTACCAGACCCAAGCCGCACACCCGTTACTTAAATTCGGTTTTCTAACTATAACGGCTGTTATACCCCTTCGTTATATTTATATATATATATATTTTTTTTTTGGACGTGTGTATATTTCTTTTGGCACAAATAAAGTTATTATTATTATTATGATATCCACATACCTACTCATCAAATGCTGAGAATAACCTAAAGTTAATGGTGAAGAGTGGACGCGCTATTGGAGGATGATTCAGGTGTAGACTGTGCATGAACTGGTGCGAGATCCAGAAGACTTAGAATCATCCGTACCTCCAAACTTTGAGGATCATCACAAGATGCAACTGAATACAGGGGACATAGTGATCGTCTTACTGTGCCTGTTGATGTTAAATCTTCTCGCTAGATTGGCACAGTGGGGTGTTTATTTTTTAAGTGCCTTCTGAGGTTTCCCGTCGATGTTCCTCCAGTCATGGCTATGATTGTTTGGCAGTACCGACATCGGCCCTTTTCCTTCCACTTTGATAAAATGGTACCAGATGTTGCTCCCACGCGATGACATTTTAATAAAAATCTGAAAATATTTAATAGAAATAAGAAAATAAATTACATTTTAGCCGGCCCACTAGCCGCGTGCGTTAGCGCGCTAGAACTAATGCGGAGGGTCCTGGGTTCGAATCCCGGCGAGGGCATGGGTGTTTGTGGATGTCTATTTTTATTTAATATGAATAATAAATTATAAATAATCGGTTGTGGCTGAATGACCTACGCTGTCTAAGCCAATGTCCCATATCATCCATAATTCCCCAACACAAATTTCAGTCAATTATCCTTTAAAAAAAAAATATATATTACATTTTATATATTTTTTTTTAATTGCTTGTATAATTGTAACAATTAATAAACATTATCGGTAGTAATATACCTAGATCGAGGTTAATTATCGGTAGTAATATACCTAGATCGAGGTTAATTATCAAAAAATCGTTTTTTGAGTACCTTGTTACCTAGTAATTTAACGAAACAATAACATTTGTTGTCGAGCTTCAGCTCGAGGTTAATAACCAGTTGACAACAAATGTTATGTCGAGATGAATTACTAAAAGGTAAAAGGTACGAAAAAAATGTGTTTTGATAATTCATCCAAGCTCGAGGTATATTTGGGTAGATAATTTATCGAATGAAATAATAATAAGGATCAGGAATAGTTATGGTTTATTTCAAGTTGAATAGTTTGGTTTGCTACAAGAGTAATTGTAAAAATTAAAACTTAATGACAGTGACGTAACGTCATGAACATCATGTTTTTATAACCTTAAAAGCTACTCACCTAATTACCGTTTTTCTGTTATCGATTATAACAATGCAAAACATTGTTGTAATGTCAAGATACCCCATTAATTATCGATTTTCTGTTATCGCATCTATTATTATGTGGTAAATTATCGATTGTATTTAGCTACTATCCGTCTTAAAAGTTTTGGCCCCTGTATTTGAAGTGTTATAAAATAAAAACTATTTGTTCAAATTAAATGAAATAACAACATATCTCAAGAACATTTATTTCAGTATAACGTACTTGAATCTCATTAGTTTATAATGAGTAACTTTTTTTATTTTAAAAGTTTTATACGAAAATGTACCGTTTTGGAGTGAGAATTCTGGCAGCCGCCACTTTAGGAATTAGTTCCTCTGAACCCACCGTGCAAATTATTTTTTTATTTTTACGCGATATGTAACAATCCTTTCTGTATACATTTGAATTTTTTCAAGGTAATAATGTTTTTAATTTGTATGTAATGCGACGATTAAGTAACGGGTCACATTTTCGTACTGAATATGTATAATAAAATAATTCTTACATAATTGTATTACAAGTAATCATCTGCTGATATGACATAAAAATAATATAATTTAACATAACAATGACATTTCTATAACAGTTTTAACATTTCGAACAAGGATGGAAGCAAGCCTATGCGGGACGGGGCGACGTAAAGGGAAATCATGCGTTTGGAGCGAGTAGCGATGCGATAAGAGATTGTTTACGGTACAGTTGAAGCATTATTCAGGGCACCGTTATGCATAAGTGGCTCTTTTTAATTTTAGTTGCAACAGTAATATTCGAAAATTATAATAGTGATTATTACCGATGTTCTGATAACACAGGACAGAGAAATACTTAAACCATCCAATAAATCATCGACGTGATGTTGATTTTCCATGTCTTTAAAGGTAATTGATAAATCAAAGTCCCTGCTGTCTTCGATTTCACTCTCATCACTTTCACTTTTGGTGCTTCACTTGACTCACTTGACTCAGAATTATTTATATTAATACTTAAGGGTTCCACTGCGATGTCCACCAAATGGTCCTTTATCCTTTAATTGTCTTCCACTTTTTTGGCATGGTCAACACAATTCTTCCACACATCTATAGGCATTCCTAGCATTGCAGTCGTACACAGTTGTAGAACATCTTTGATTTTAAATGTAGTGTTTAGCTTTGCGACTTTGTTTTTTTACATACGCCCAAACGAGTTCAATTGCATTAAACTCGCAATGGGCCACCGGCAAAAACACAAGTTTTACGTCGTCGCCTCGTACAGCTGTTGTTATTGTTTCCAGTAAATATATTTTCCTGAAATAATACGATTTGCATAATGCTAATAACCTCGCTTTTGTCAAATTCCTGAAAGCGTCAACTCCTTCAGGTGGTATAACTCTTTTCTTTAACATCCACTCTACGATCTTTTCTTTCTTCCAGCATGTTGTTGGTGCCTGATCTATAACAATTACCGATTTATTTGGGATAACGGTGAGCACTTGGCTCTACCACTCTTCAAAATGTAATTTTTTTCCTTTCATTGTGGTAATCTTCTGATACAGCACTTTTTTTACCAATGAAATATTTCAGACACCCATCTAAAAATCCATGTTCGTTGCCTATATGTAAAATTATTACGCGTTGCCCGAAGCCAGAGGGTCGTTTAATGCCGCCCCGGTATCCATTTATTTCCTGGACTCCTCCTCGAAATGTCAAAATTTACCCTTGACTCAGGATCCACTTTTTTCAACCAACCAAATTTTCGAGACTGATTGGCACCACACCAGGTCTCATCTGGGTCTTTCTCGGTATCGTTTAATGGAGAACAGAAATTCGGCCCTCTTTGAGGCAACTGCATTTTGTTCTATTAATATGGGCTTGTTATTAAATTTTTTATATTGAAATTTGAGCTCTTTGACCCAACGGTACATGGTACATCTGCTAAATTCCGGTAGGTCTTCATTTTCACTTTTAAACTTAGAAATAATTTCATTCAGAGTTGGAAATTTACGTTCTAAATAAAAGTTTAGTATTGTCCTCCTTAATACATCCTGCAAAAATTTATCAATTTGAATTTTCGGCCTCCCGCTTCTAAATTTCGATGCACTTCGAATAACTTCGAATAACTTTACCCACGTTAACGTTTTCCACGCCACTTCTTTTCTCTGCTTCAAAAAAACTTTTTACCTTGACAATAACTTCTTTCAATTTAACACTACAATGACGGCGCATAATTAGTGCAAACTTAAGGATAGTCTTTCTTGAACATTCAAATGCGACTGACATTGAGAGTGCAAAACCTTTATCTAGTAAGGGACAAAATAGTGGGCGGACGTCATAAACCATGTCAAAGAAGCATGGAAGCAAGGGCGCGTTAATGCCAAACAGGTGGAGCGGACGGGATCGCGAGGCGACGTGAATAAATTATGGGCAACAGGGCAAATTATCGGTCGTCGAAATTAGAAAGTCGCATGACGCATGAGATGGGATCTTGACCGTCTGCAACCCTCCGGGAGAAGAGAGAACGGAGAAGCACCACCCCAACAGAGAGTTCAAGAAGAAAGAACAATCACTCACCTCGCAGAATTGAATCCGAGCAACATTATCTTTGTATTTATTGCTAAAACCGTTGCGTTAGAAATCGTTAGTAAATTGTGTACATATCAATATCAATCACGTGTTTTAATGGGTACTCCATTAATGGTACTTCGAAAGTTTAACGTGTAAAACCCGAACAGTCATGGATACTATAAATAAATGAATCATACGACAGGATTGTAAGAAATCACGAAAATTTTTAAAATAAATATTTTTATCTTCTGGTTCCGTTTTGCAAAAACATTGCAAAATTACCTACTACAAGAGTCTAACAAGCAAGCAAGCAACCTGAGTAGTTTAATGTCTGGTGTAGGCTGAGCCTCTTCAGACTGGAAGTAGAATGTATTGGTAGCAACGAAACGCAGCGCGCATCACGTCCACCCACGGATGGAATCCAGGGCCTGGAAAGGGCGACGCGAACACAGGTACATGGCAACATTACTGTATTTTAGGATGGAGAGGTTTCGGTGGCGGTTAACAAAAACGAGTGTAAGTGTGGGTGCTGGATTTGCAGCTGGTGCCTCTAACAGCTCTTTTATGTGAGGGTCCTTTTCGGGCTGGACTTGTTTTTTCCTAACCTGCTGCGTGTTATATGGTACAATGGCAGCTTGTTCCCTCTCGCTACCGTCATACAAAGACGGCGAGAGGGGCTGAGTGTTTGAGAATAAGTGTGGGTGTATGCGCAAGTTGTGTGTGTTAGTGTGGTGTATGTGAGGAAGGAGAGACGACAAGGTACTCCGACCTCAAGGGGTGGGGGTGGCGATGTAGTTAGGGGAAAGGATGCGCCGGCGGGCAGCGCGGGGGAAATGCCGAAGGATGCTGGCCGGACCATTGACAGGGTCGCGGCAAACTTGTGCCGATATGGCAGGGTAGGGTAGTTTGCGGCGGGGATTGACAGTGGGATAAAGAATATTGGAAAGAAGAACAGCGTTTAGGGGGTTGAAGGTAGCGGATCTGGTGGCGAAGTTGCCGGTGAACTTCAAAAGCCTAGATAGAAGAGGGGGGAAAGAGGCTGCTTCGTAGATGTCGGAGGAAGGAAAGTCAGCAGGGAGGCCGCAGTAGCCCCGAAGGAGGCGACGCTTGAGCGAGAGGAGGGGAGCAAGTTGGGCGTTGGTGGCACAGGTAAGGAGGGAGAAGGTGAATTTTAGTACGGGCCTTATGAACGCTTTGTATGTGCGCAGCTGTGTGACGCGTCTGCACTCAGGCAGGGTGGATTTTAGGGCCCGTACTAGTTGGTTGCGTTTTAAGACGCGGGTTTCGGGTGGTAGATATGAAGGAAGAGGGATTCAGGGTGGAGGTAAAGGTAATGCCAAGGTACGTTACCTTTTTTTACGGGGGAAATAGAGATGCCGTTTACACGAAGGGTTAGAAGAGGAGAGCTACGAAGCAGCGGTTTGTCGCGGTGATAGAAAAGGATGAATTGGGTTTTGGCTGGATTTATGACAAGGTGCCACTCAGACGCCCAGTCGGTGAACAGGTCTACGTCCTGTTGTAGTTTGTCCCGAGCAACGGTCGGGTTGGTGTGAGTGGCCCACAGGGCGGTGTCGTCGGCATAGGTTTGAAGGATAGAGTTGGAGGGAAAGGGAACGTCGTTAGTGAAAAGGGAATAAAGAAAACGAGATAGAACAGCGCCCTGGGGGACGCCAGAAGTTAGGGAGAAGGGGGCAGAAGAAGAGCCTCGGAAGAAGACGGAATGCTGACGGTTGGAGAGGAAGGACTTGACAATGCGAAGAATTGCAATGTCAAGTTCCATGAGATGGAGTTTGTTGAGGAGCTCATCAGTGTCGAACGCCTTCTCAATGTCGAAAAATACGGCCGCCACGGACTTTCCGCAGTTGACAGCATTAACCGCCGTAGCGGTGAGTGCAAAAATGCTGTCGTGTACGGATCGTCCGGAGCGGAATCCGTTTTGGTGGTCGGGGATGAATTCCTCCCCGGCGGTTAAGAGGAAGGACTTGAGACGTTTGGGGATTTTTTAGGAATCATGATCACCATGGCTACCTTCCAAACAGGTGGGAAGTAGCCACTGGTGATGCATGATAGGAAGATTGAAGTAAGGAAGTGAATAGTAGAAGGAGGTAGTCGTTTAAGGACCTTGTTATGAATGCCATCGGGTCCCGGGGCAGAGTTTTTGGTGGATGAGGGCAGCCACAGTGTCAGGAGATATGTCCTGGGCACTGGGCTGGTGGGGAGGAAAGGAAGACAGAGGGTTGAGGGAGGGGCTGGCAGCCCAACGCTTCGCCTTGGCATCAGTAGATTTCCTCCCTGATTTGGAGGAATTATGAATTTTGTCCAAGTGGTTGGCGAAACATTGTGCTTTGTCAGCTGGGGTGGTGAGAAGGCGATCTGAGTGGTCGATGAGGGGGTGGGAGCGAATGGAGGAAGGACGTGAGGTGAGCCGCTTGAATGTCTGCCAGAAGGTTCGACCCACTGCTTCTCTTTGTGAGATTTGATCTCCCTCCTGACTTTGGCGCTCAAGCGGTTCTACTCAATGCGGTCGGCCTGATCGTGCGAAGGGCGGAGGCGGCGGTATAATTGCCGCTTATGCTTGATCAGGTCGACCACGTGCTGGGGTAGGGGATGAAATTTGGGGGACGAGAGAACAGTACGGATGTACCTTCTGGAAGCTTCCTGGATGGCATCGGTGAGTTGACCAATTGCTTGGTCAATCTCAGCGGTGGAGGTGATGTGAGGCGGCCATGCCACCCCATCCATGAAGGTTTGAAAGGCCTTCCAGTCGGCACGGTGGTACTGCTTGCTGGGAATAAGGGTCGAAGTAAGGAAAGAGGTCTTGGGTCACGAGGATGTGGACGATGGTAGAGGTGCCTTGATGGGCGACAAAGGTCGGACATCGCTGGCGAGACGCAGAAGGAAGGAAGAGGAGACGCAACCCGAAAGCTCACGGCCTTTGGCGTTGGTGGCGCGGCAGCCAAAAATAAATAGAAATAGAAGCGATACAAAAAGAGGAGAAACGAGGGGGAACAGAAAGGGGAAGTGCCGGGATTGAGGAGTGAGCTACAACGGCACAGCCTCCGGAACGATGAGTTCCGTCGGCCCGGAAGAGTTTCACCTAGGGATAGAGAAGTGGGATGCGGGATTGAGTTTGGTTTCCTGGATTCCTAGGATCGTGAGACTGTCGGGATCCAGGAGGGATTCGAGGAGAGGGATTTTGTGGCAGGCACCGTTGATATTGATTGACGTGAAGGACAAGAAATGTCTATTCACGTCGGGGATGCCTGTGCCGGCGGGGCAGGGGGAAGGGGAATTATGGTGAGAATGCTACGTGCTCGTGTGTCCTGCGGGAGGCGCACGTAATGGTGTTCGCCATGCATTTGGATGAGGAGTGGGGGCCGGCACAGACGCCACAGGTGACGGGCTCGGTGCAGGAAGTAGAAGGGTTATGGAATTTTACGCACCGTGGGCACTGCGCGGGACGTGGACGAGGGAGGAGAGAAGGCTTAGCAAGATGGCGGAATGGGCCAATGCAGAGGCCACTGACGAGAAGATTGTCAATGGCCTCCTTGCTGGTGGAGAAGAGGCGGGTGGGGCGGTCAGTCGCCCGGGAGATGATGCGGAGGGCGATAGTAAGAGGAATGTTGGAAGCTGCTGCCGCAGCAAGAACCTCCTGGTGGTGAGGGACGTCCTTAAGGACGCAGGAGAAGGTGGGAGCACGGCGGGAGGCCGGCTGGGAGGAAGCAGAACGCGCGGCCCTCCTCGCAGGAGTATGCATTTCATACTCTAGCGGCTCGCCCACTAGAGGATCAAGATGCCTCCTGAGGGTGGTTGGGATTTCTGGCTCCAGGAAGCGGATGGATGCAACGTGATGACCACGTTGCGGGGGAGGGAAGTAAACGGACACTATTTCTAGTGGAGCCTTAATGAGGCGGAGGACCTTGTCGAGGGCCTCAACGGAAAGGTACTGTTTAGGGAGGCCGAAAACAGTAATGTGTGTCACATACCTTTTGGCAGCGGACGCGTATGATCTGGGTGCTGGTGCCTTTGATGGTCCTCCAGGTTGGGAGTGTCCTTCAGCGGTGGCGCCGGGAGGTGCTCCAGGAGGTGAGGGCCTCGGCCGGGTGGTCCTGGGTCCAACGGCGGAAGAATCCCTCGAGGAAGCCGCCGAGGATGCTCCAAGAGTCGATGGTAGCGACGGTGATAGTTGGCGACTGTTTCTCTTAGGATGTAGCTGCTTCCGCCGAGCATGTGTATGTGCAAGGAGTTGCTAAACCCGACAGGGATGGTGCCCACGATGAGCCACCTCCCGGAAGTGACCTGGTGGGAGTTGGTGCCCCAGGAGTTCGTGAACTCCCTGGGGATGGTGTCGTGGAGTCTTCTCGACTCCGGCGTGGTGAAGGTGGCGTGGTGGTGGTGTTGGGTGTGCCTGCGGAGCTGGTTGGTGGAGTTGCCGACGGTGATGTTGCCTTCTGCTTTTGGGAGGGTTTTGTCGGAGAAGGGTCCGGTTCGGCTGAGGCGCGGGATGGAAGGCGGTCAGCGCTTGTCGCACGTTTCGCAGAGAATGTCGCTCGTCTACGTTTCTTTCCCATGGCGACCGTCCGTAAGGAACGTCTAGCTGGAAATGACAAGAGTCTAACACTCGTGAGTGACTTTTATATCGTAGCCCGTAACTGCACCTTCATGCCGCTCCGTTACAATTTGAGCATGGAATTACATATCGGTTGTCTCTTTTCACTCCGATTCCGTAACAATTATATAAATTCTGTGCCTTTCTTGCTTACTTTTTTCAAAATAACCTACATAGTTATTTTATACATTTATTTTCGCTATTAAAAAAAAACGGAGCAGTAATGTTGTTACTAAACAAGAAAGGGCATTACATTAAAAATAAACATAATTAAAAATAGAAGAATTATTAACAAAAACTATAAACATTATTCGAACGTGGATGGATGTATTTGCTGGTGTGTTTTTTTTTAGATTTCGTCGAAAAATTAATAAATTACAGCAATTTTACTTACAGTGTATTTAGTAAACGGCCTAAAAACTGTACTTTTTGGTCTACTTTAATTAGAAATTAATTACTCGGCCGGTCAATACCTTGAATTTTTTTATATGTTATTACTGAGTGTTTAATTGCTGCTTTGTTATAATTCCAATTTTTTTGGCCCCTCAGTTCTTTCTCAAGTAGATTTTAAACACAGGGGCCATTTCTTTTAAAACGGATATTAAGCTTTATTGGAGTGAAATCATTAATATCAAAAGTTTATTATTTCTAGTTTCTGAGCCAACTTGATCTATAGAAATGAAGTTCTGATTCACCTAGATGCAGACTTGTAACTATGATCTATAAATTATTGGCTAATTGATATTGATTTTATAGTAATATTACTTGCTTCATAATTATTATATATTATGTTTGTTACTTGTGAGAAAGAAAACTAAATGAGTGTTGTACACTAGGCCGGAGCGAAAAAGGGGTCATCTCTCCGATTTCGACGGCCCACAGTGGTCCAATGTAGAAAAAAGCTGGCCAAAAGTCGAAAAATAAAATTGAAAATCGTAAAGTTTTCGCTATAAAATATGGTTAGGGAGGCACTTCTGCATACTATACCAAAGAGAAAGATGTGTAGCTTCGAAACACAAAGCTGTACGTCAGTCAGAAGTTAGCGCTGCCAGTGACTCTCACGATACGCTATTTGTGACCGAAATATTCGACTAGTGTTAAGTGCGTATAGTTAATTATTCGAGTGTGCATTTTCAAATCGGTTTGATGGAATGTAATTCTGAAGATATGCAGAATATTTCTATACTTCGAAATCTTATAGAAAAATATTCTACAAATTATTATAATGGCGTTGAATAAACACCCGCATAATATAATCTCGTATAGATTTATCTTGCGAAAAGCATCAAAATAGTATTCAACCCGCGAGATCCCGCGCTGGTTTACATTTTACAGTCAAGATATTACTATAACAAATGTAAATCGCGAAAAATTTCTTGCGACGAGCTGCGACCTTGGCTCTGGGGAGACATTTTGCCGAGCGGCGCGCGACGATATGGTTTCTTCACTTACAATTAGCCTACAAATGCTGCGATGACGGAACCTAAAAAAGTGGCAAGTTTGTTCTGCAGGACAATACCAATTGGACAGTCATCTGAGGACGCACAAAAAGCCCGGAACAAAGACATTAGACGTTATCGTGAAAGCTTTTCTCGAAAATACTCACGTGAGAAGATCATGCTTATTACCGTCTTCTTACATCTTAAGATTTCCTCATCTCAAGCTTACACATTTATAAATCCAAAGACGGCAAACCATGTCTGCCCGAAGTTTAGGAACTTCTAGATCCTACATTTAACCAATTTAGCGTTGTTGTAGAAAATTGTAGTGTTCGGAAAATAATAAATCTGCGCGCCTAAAATTGGTTCGAATTCTATGTTTTTGCGTGAGCAATCAGCCAATAAATCGTTTCCGCGCAGGCATGAACAGTATGCCATTAGCGATCGATGAGTATACATTAAAGGCAAGTGAACCTGTAAAAGTGTTTGTAAATTGAAGAAACCCACCCACCACCGGACCTATATGTTACATTGGCGACGAGGTCAAGGACGTATCGACGCAACGAGCAAGAATTCTTAAGTAATTCAGGGAGAAGCGGAGAATTTTCGCTTTGTTTCATTGTCCACGGCGAGCACGGGGAATCAAGAAAATGGCGGCGAAGAGCATCGTTGGAGTTCAAGTGGAATTCGACCCAAAATTCCATGACTGGAAGATATTTAAAGGACGAATTAATCAGTTTTTCATCGCTAACGGGATTGCAGACGAGGAAATCAAGAGAGCGATTATGCTAAATTGCACTAACTCAAGATGCGTTTAAGCTACTTGAAAACCTTACGATTCCGGATTTACGCGAAAATTTAACACTGACGCGAATTATTGAGATTCTGGATGGATTTTATACGCAGAAGAAAGCAATTTTCGCGGAGAGATTAAAATTTTATTCGGCTCAAAAGATAAACGAAGAGACCGTAATGGAATGGTCAACCAGAATTAAATTGCTAGCTACCGATTGTAAATTTGGTAACTATCTGGAAACCGCCCTTCGAGATAAATTCGTAATTGGGATGATGAGTGGAAGAGTACGGGACAAGTTATTCCTGGAGGACGAAACGCTGACATGGTCACGGGCCCTGGATATTGCCCAATCCACCGAGTCTGCGGCATCCAAGTTCGGCATCCTCGAGCAGCAAAAAGAGATTCCGAGGATCAAAACCGAGCCCAGGGAGGCATCACTGCATCGGATGGAGCGATCGCGGCGGGGCCCCGGCACATCATCCATATCACAAGGGAGAGCGGAGAAGGGGAAGCGCAACAGCAGCATCGTACAGCGGCAGACGCCACAGGCCGGGACCAGCGGAAGCGGACCGTCCAGGGGAGAGTGCTATCGCTGCGGAAGAAGTAATCACACGGCGTCACAATGTCGGTATCGTGAGTACACTTGTAATGATTGCAATAAGCGCGGACATTTGAGCAAGGTGTGTAAGAATAAAAAAATCAATTTTATTGACCGTCAAAATAATCATCAAAATGAATACTCGTTGTTTTCGTTAAATGCTGATAACGGCAATACAATTTTGGTTAATGTGTTAATAAACGATCATCCTTGTCAAATGGAGCTTGATTCAGGTGCGGCAGCTAGCGTAGTTTAAAAAACATTATGGGATCAGTTATTTAAAAATGTACCATTGTCGGAAACTAAAATGAATTTGGTTAATTATACGGGTGGAAAGATTTTACTAATGGGGAAGGCCGCGGTTAAAATAACGTATAATAACGTGACAAAATTATTAAATATTTATGTTATCAAGGGGGGTGGCCCACCTTTGTTAGGACTCGATTTCCTGGAAGAATTTAATTTAGGGTTCAGGGAAATAAATTTTATGGAAGGAAGCGATAATATGATCCGGGAGTTGGAAAAAAAATTTCCAAAGGCCTTTTCTAATCAATTAGGTACTTTAAAGAAAATAAAATTAAAAATAAAATTAAAAGAAAATGCAGATGCGAAATTTCACAAGCCCAGGGCATTGCCATACGCAATGAAAAAAAAAGTAGAAGATGAACTTAGTAGGTTAACCGATGAAGGCATTATCTCACCCGTTAAATATGCGGAATGGGGCACTCCGATTGTACCCCTGATAAAGAGTGATAACACAGTCAGAATCTGTGGTGATTACAAGGTCACGTTAAACCCTCACATAGATATTGACCGTTATCCCTTACCTCGAATTGATGACTTATTTGCAAAATTACAGGGAGGTCAACAATTTTCAAAAATAGACTTAAGACATGCGTATCAGCAGGTTATGTTGGATGACGATTCCCGTAAATTAACAGCCATTTCGACGCATCTCGGGACATTCGTCTACAACCGACTGCCATTTGGGATAAATTGCGCCCCGGCGCAGTTCCAACGCATAATGGATAGGTTATTAGGTCATTTTGAAGGGATTTGTGTATTTTTGGACGATATTTTAATTACTGCTCCAACTAGGCAGGAGCATATGAATAGATTGCATGCGGTATTAAATATTTTGGAAGAATGGGGATTAACAATTAAAACGGACAAATGTTCATTCTTTCAGGACTCCTTGGCATACTTAGGATTTATTATAGATAAAGGGGGGTTGCACAAATCTCCGGAGCGAACGGAGGCAATAAAAAATATGCCTCCGCCTCAAAACGTCACACAATTACGATAATTCTTAGGAACAATAAATTATTATCATAGATTTGTACCGAAAATGCCGGATATACTACATCCATTATATCAATTAATTAAAAAAGGGGAAGCGTGGTGCTGGACAAAAAGTTGTCAAACATCTTTTATTAGAATTAAACAAATTTTAATGTCAGATAACGTATTAGCGCACTATAACCCCGATCTTCCACTGAATTTGACTGTGGACGCATCGAATTTTGGAGTCGGGGCTATATTATCGCAAGTCTCGAAGTCAGGGTTCGAGAAACCGATTGCATTTTCATCGCGGACGTTGACAGACGCGGAGAAAAATTATTCTCAAATAGAAAAGGAGGCACTGGCGATTGTGTATTGGGTAAAGAAATTTTATCAATTCGTATATGGCCGCGAATTTAATTTACATACCGATCACCAGCCCTTAGTCGCAATTTTTGGATCAAAACGTGGCATTCCAGCATTAGCCGTAAATCGGTTACAAAGGTATGCGTTATTTCTGAGCGGATTTAATTTTAAAATAAAATACGTGAAATCGAGTAAAAATTGTGCCGATTTTCTATCGCGTATGCCAATCGGCAGTATGGAGGACCAGGAGGACATCAATAATATAAATTATATCAAGTATTTAAATGATGCTAATATGACAATCGATTTTGAACAAATCAAAATAGAATCTCTTAAAGATAGGGCGATCACGAAAGTAAAAAGGTTCTTGATGGAGGGTTGGCCACAAAGGCCGGAACCCGAATTAAAAGCTTATTTTACTCGTAGAAATGAACTTACAATCGAAAATCAAGTTTTGTTATGGGGATATCGCATCGTCATTCCAGAAACCTTTCGTAGTAGTATACTAAAAGAGTTGCACAATACCCACCAAGGAATCGTTAAGTCAAAGTCGCTCGCTCGTTCACATGTATGGTGGCCGTCGTTAAACGCAGATATTGAAAAAATGTGCAAAAATTGTGAAATTTGTCAGGAATTCCGTACAGTACCGGAAAAGGTACCCTTACAAAGCTGGCCGATCGCAAATAATGTTTGGGAAAGAATCCATATGGATTTTTTAGGCCCTTTTCAAGGGACGCACATATTAGTCATTACTGATGCATTTTCAAAGTGGATGGAGGTTTTTTTAATGCATAATATAACCACACAAAATACCATTAATAACTTACGGGAAACCTTTGCCCGATTTGGGATTCCGAAACTTTTGGTGTCCGATAATGGTACGCAATTCACTTCACAGGAGTTTAGAATTTTTTTGGAAATGAATAAAATAAAATTTTTAACTTCCCCACCACATCATGCTCCATCAAACGGATTTTCCGAAAATAGTGTAAAATCAATAAAACAATTTTTACTAAAAGAATCTAAAGATTCTACAAATAAAATTGTTAGTAATTTTCAATGGTCTATAAATAGATTTTTGTTAACATACCGAAATACCGAACATTGTTCCACGGGAGAAACACCAGCCCGAATCATGTATGGTCGACCATTACGAACCAGACTAGATTTTTTGAAACCGAATGAAGGTAATTACCGTAAAAATAAAACTCTAAACGAAATTAAGGATAATTTAAAAAAGGTACAGGTCCGTAATAGTCGAAATTTTAAGGGGCAGCGGAAAGTGAATTTCCAGGTGGGACAAAAGGTATTGGTCCGGGATTATCGGAATATAAAACCAAGATGGGTGAATGGGGTAATTGAGAGAAAATTAGGAAGTTATTTTTCATGTCAAAATCGTAAATAGTGATTTATTGTGGAAACGCCACATAAATCAAATGATTTTAAATGAAAGTGACGGGAGTGAAGATGTGGACAAAAACGTTCGCGGGCCTAATGTGAGTGATTCGTGCGAGGTCAGGGAGATGAGTGAACGTAGGAGGAATAACAGTAATAATAGTGATGTTGAGGAAGCGGAGGTGGATACAGCAAAGGTACAACCAGAAGACAATGTCGAGGAAATTTCTAAAAATTCCGTTACGGATTTTGCTGAATCCATATCCGCTGATATCGAGCCTGGAAAAGGTTGCTGTACGCCGCAGCGTCCCCAACGCCGTCGTCAGCCGCCGGAAAGGCTACAAGTAAAATTTTAAGCGCCCTTATTTATGTACATTGTTATTAATTAGGTTATTCGAAATTAAGCCGAGAGGAATGTAGTGTTCGGAAAATAATAAATCTGCGCGCCTAAAATTGGTTCGAATGCTATGTTTTTGCGTGAGCAATCAGCCAATAAATCGTTTCCGCGCAGGCATGAACAGTATGCCATTAGCGATCGATGAGTATACATTAAAGGCAAGTGAACCTGTAAAAGTGTTTGTAAATTGAAGAAACCCACCCACCACCGGACCTATGTATATGTTACATAGCGCAACAGTCGAAAGCGATGGAAACTGGTCTGTTTATGATTATTACTAATTTAATGTATGCACTTCTGTGGAGATTTTTAACAGTGTAATTGTTGTGCATGAAATTTTTTTAATCAAATTGTGATAAAATTATTATATGAAAGAAAAATTGAAGAAATGCCAATTCAGAACCTCTATTTTTTTTAATATATAAACTGTAATTAAAGTGCAATTTTTCATATAAGTGGTCTGTTATTTTTTAAATCAGCGACCTCAAAAACCTGTATACTGAATTTCGTTGAAATCCATCATTTTTCACATAACTAGTCTGCCATTTTGGATCCTCCATTTTATCTTTGAAAAATTCAGATTCAGAAGCAGCGACCTCAAAAACCATTAAGTATTGAATTTCGTTGGAATCCCATCGTTTTTCAAACAAGTGGTCCGCTATTTTGGATCGGCCATTTTAATTTAAAAAAATTTGACTTTAGTTTTGGAATCAGCAGCCTCAGAAACCACTATACCCTAAATTTAGTTGGAATCCTATCATGTTTCATATAAGTCGTCTGCTATTTTGGATCCGCCATTTTGTTTTGGAAAAATTTGATTTGAAATCGGCGATCTTAAAAACCCCAAAATAAAATGTTTCATCGAAATTCAAGGACACCTTCATATTTTGGCCAGCTTTTTTGGACTTTGGACCACTGTGCGGCCCTTAACCTCTTCACGCCCAGGTTCGCCACATGTGGCAACAAGCGAAAAATGAAAACAAAAACATTGTACAAAAAAAATTACTTCTTTAGCGCTATTTATGGGATATTTTTTCATATTTTTTTGCATAAATGGGAAAGTTTGTGACAGTGAAATTTTTCGTAGAAAAAATTAACAACAACAAAGAAGTAATTTTTAATCAAACCTGGGATTAAATCAAAGCAGCATGGGCGCGAAGTGGTTAAAAATTGAGTAATTCTGGTCCTACTGAACCGCGCTGTAGCATTAGGAAAGCATTCTAAGTGTGTTTTGACCTCCCGCAAGAGCGATGAAAATTGCCTTTTTTTGCACTTTGTTACGTTTCGCTATATAAGTATGAAATGTTCTGTACAAATACTCTACTAACGGGCATAAACTACTTCTATACTGATGCCGAAGAGGTTTTGCATACGGAAACATTAGTCGTAAACGTAGAAAAATTTTTGTAGAATTTTTTAACATAACTTTTTGGCACTTTTTACACCATTTTACGTTTTGATCTTGATTCAGAGTTTCAATGGCTCTACTCTATCGGAAATCGTTGAAAAGTTTTATTTTGTATCTATTGAAGCTAAAACATCACTTTGTGTACGATAATGTTATGAAATTCAAAAATTCTCGGAAACGTTCAAATCAGAATTTTCTCCTGACAGCAATTTTTCGCATTCTTGACACAACCTAACGTTTTAATGCTTTTTTGGAGTCAATATGACCTCATTATATTAGACATTGTTCTAAAACTTCGTTCTGTATTTATCGAAACTTCAAAGTCACTTTACATTATACAGGGTGTTTCAGAGCTCTGGGAACGGCCAATCACGTGCTTATTTTTCAAAATTTCGAAAAATGTTTTATACAAAAGTTGTGTTTAATAGTGAGCTGTACGCCCTAAAAATATTTAAATTTATACAGGGTATCTCATAACAAAGTTACAGGCCAAACTTATGTTTTTTTAAATAGAACACCCTGTATTTTTTTGTCATTTTTGAATTATATGAAGAAATTAAAGGTGAGTTACTTCAATACTCCCTATACCTATTGTTTGCCGTTTTCGAAATATTTGAAGATTTGTTTCAACAAATTGCATTTCAATGCATGGTCTGGGTGAAATTTTATTTTTGCCCCAGTGATTGATGTTCAACGATTAAAATCATTTCTATTATTTCGTTGAAGGTTCGAACTATAGAGCCAACCATGATTTAATACAAAAAATTATATAGGGTGATAAAACAATGCGGTAAAAAAACCGAACTTATAAAGTTAAATAACTTCATTTTTTCAAATGGCACACCCTGTATTTAGTAACGTATTCTTAAGTAGAATCCAATTATCTTTCAGATTGTATAAGGGTTCCTTGTTCCTAATCTCAATAGTTTTCTTGTATTCGGCGATTATCATATCAGGAATAACTTTTATAATGTGAATTATACTAAAAACAGATGTTGGAAAATGATCTACAATTTGTAATCTTTTTTTGATTCGAAGGACGGTAACATTTTACGGATACTTAATGTATTATCGCGTGGGGGTCGTCGCGACTTTAAGGTCAGAGACAATAGGTAACCACTATTTAAAATTTAGGGTACTTACCTAAGCTAAACGAGCCGGTGCATCAATTAAAAAACAGCTGTTTAACTTTAAACTATGAACTATATTTCCAACTTCCCCTGATCGTGGCGGAACACCGACTGACTTTTCAGCGGTTTTCCATGACCCCCTCGATCTTTACTCATAAGCACAAAACTTATTGACAAGTAAATATCGAGGAAGTCCTTGAAACTTGCTGAGTACGCGGCTGGAGTACTCGCGAACCGGACATCCTGTGTCAAATAACACCGGTTCGCGACATTACTCCCCCTTCAATGAATCGGTGTCCCAACGATTACAACTCTGACTTAACCTCACTTAAACCTAGCTGCACCTAACTATTCGTCTTAGAATTTCTAGAGTCCACACTACACCATCACTTCTAGGGTCCATCCTTGTTCAGGTCTTCTTGGTGTCGAACCTCCTACTTGGAAAAAAGCTGAGTTGGCTACCTTCTTGTGACGCTTACAGGGGATGTTTTGGTGTCCTTTTCTGTCGGGTCGGGTTCCTAGTAGTGTATTTAGTGTACTAGAACCCGCCAAAGTACTGGGACTCTTGATTCGGGTAGGGGAGACGAGCAGCTTCCTTGGATTTTCTTCCGGTTGTGATGAGGCCATGTTCCCGTTACATCTGCTCCTGGTTCTTTGTGGTAGCGTCTCCAAATGACCTCGAATACAGGCTAGGCCAGTAGTGTCTAGTGACGGTCGAGTGGTTTTACAGCACTCGACTCATCCCCCGGTTATTGTAGGGTTGATGCGCCACTTGGATGGAAGGTCCTGAATTTGCTCCCTCCATTGCTGCTGTTCCTAGGCTCGATAGTGTGGGTAGCGGCTCGACTATAAAAATAATGAACGACAGATTCTGCGACAATTTGCACAAAACTAAATTTATTTAATGGTGCCTATAACTAATAACTACTTTTTTTTAATACTAATAAATTACCCAAATTCTAACCTTTCCAACATGCTAATTTCTATACCCATTACTACTCTAACCTATTTCTATTGTGAGGAAAAGTGATGACAAAATTTTAACGAGGCTAGGATTTATTTGGGATGTTAGGTTGAAATTTATGGAATTGAAATGGATATTCAAGACTGAGGATGATGTTAGTTCCTCTAAAGATTTTAAAATTGTTTCGCCGGCATATAGGATGCAGTTTTTTCCAAGTTTTAAGGTTGAGGGAGAACTAACGCTTAACTGAATGATCGTTTAACTACACGTTAAGGAATATTTCTCATTAGGTATAGGAGGGATAACTATCTATGTATCGTAGGTTTGGAGGGGAAGAAATACGGATGACTTGATTTTTACAAACCGAGTATCACACGTATGTTCGGTTATTGGGCCTCCTTTAAAAATCGACAATTCGCAGGTTCTTGCATAATCTGTGTGAAATACTTAACGGTTTTGTGGGCACAGCAGAAAGTGTGTTTTGATTTTCTTACAAGTGCCATATATTTCAGTATCAATATCGAAGTTGATTGCTAATTTAGGATCAGTAAGCAAACAAATGCATTGAGGGGCTTATACAATAGAAAATATCATTTTTCCACGGAGTAGGGATAGGCACGGGGTTATATAATTTAAAAAGTTTACGATCGGTAAACGGAATATGAACAGTTACAAGGGTATCCTGATTTGTTTGACAAGCTGTTAATCTCCATGCGCGTTTTAAGAGTTCAAACCCATCGTTATCAAACGTGAATGGAAAATAATTATCAATTGGAAGGTTAACAATTTTAAGGGTGTTCATAAGTTTCTTGGGAGAAAATAGGGCAGGATGGATAATCGAGTCTACAATTCGTTCTACTTCTATTTCAAAGTCGGTGGTCAACAATACTTAAGGGCAGGGAATTCGTACGCTTCTTGAAACTTCATATTGTTCTCCTAAAGTTGATCTTGTAAACAGTTAAGAAACCAAAAATTATAATTATTTAATAAAACACTAACACAGTGTATGGTTTCAAATTAACTTTATTGTTCTACGACAATTGTTTCACCACACAGTGGCTTCATCAGGTAGATGAAAAATAATGGTTTTACATTTTACAATTACCGCTTATATACTAAAAAATTGGGAACAAACGTTGAGGGGGGGGGGGGGGGGTTGTATTAATGTGTTGAAATCAGAATTAAAATTAAAATTTGCGTTATAATAAATGAATTATTGTAGAGATGACTAAAAACATGATAAAAAATTGAAACTAAACTAAAAATACACGCTACATACATACATATACATATACATATACATATTATTCACTTATGTGATGTTAAGTAAAGGCGAATTATTGACGTCGATTTGGTCATTTAACAGAACACCGCGTTTATTGAATCTGTTGATTTCTATTTGTGACGCTACTCTCGTGCGAAAGAATTAGACAAATTCTATGTCACCTTACTCGGTTAAAATCAACATAAAAGGAGGCCGTTCTAGTTCGATGACCTACCGCGACTAACTTCAGTGAAGAAGGGATGGTTCAAAATGAGGGCGCCACGAGTTTTTTTATCTTCAGTAAACCAAGGTCGTTCGAACTAAAAAGTCTGCGGGAAAACTCGAAACCGGGGTGTTCAAAACCAGAGTAAGTTAAAACCTTTTAATTCCCCCACAATAATGTTTTTACATAGCAAAGTTATATAGCAATATTCCAAAACACCTGTTCTTATCGTAAAAGAAATTATTATTATTATAATGAATTTACAACTAAACTGAAATTGATGCACCAAGTCAGAAACAATCTGCTCAGTGGCAACAACCAACAACAAAACAAAAAAAATAAATTGAATCATACAAAATACAGTACCGTCCTAAGGTCGACGATGATACAATTCGTGAAATAGATGTTCTTTTCCCGTGACCAAGTCACATGCTCGAGTTTATTATCTCGACTAACTACGATTGTACTTTTTCCCCGCGATCGAAAGGAATACGGCGATATCGACGCTAGCGCTACCGTCACGATCTCGCGTAAGATACCGACGCGACGCTACGAATGTAACTGTAATGCGGACCAATTAAATTACGAAACCTTTAATTCATTCGAGATTTTCACCTTACATGTCAGAACATCCTAAATTGAATTTAATTAATTGAGAAAGAAAAAAAAACTACAAATGGTGTTATATCAGCTAAATTAAAACAATAAAGAAAACAATGAAAAAGAAAAAAAAATACGCAACACGTCCTGTATATATTTTTTTTCCTTTTTCTTTTATCGATTAATTTATGTGTCACACTCGCCTTTAGATTCCGATGGCGATTTAATATCTCAATAATTCTGAATTAAAGTTACATAAACTAAATTTTACAACAACCAACAATAGAAAACCCGCAACGATATTGCGAAAATCGGTAATTAAATGGTATTAAATACTATCATCAAATAAAACAAAAAAGTAACAAAAAAATATAAAATCTCTGGCCTGTTTCCTTGCAACACAGCAACTCCTTCCCCTCGTCTTCCTCTGTCCACTTCGTCAATTTTCCCAATCAGCAACCTGATCAGCAACTCAGAAACCCTCAGTGCCCGACATCTGCTCCACGACAACTCCACTACCTCCGCCTTCCCGGAAATAATTCGCTACTCGTGACGCAACTGGTGAATTCGACGAAAATTCCGCCTCCTCAGAGAATAACTCGGTAAGGGCCGTTGGACCGTTATCCTTTTTATGAAGAAAAGAACCAACGTACGAAATTAGCAATGAATTGAGAAAACAGAAAATGATTACCTTTTTTCCTCCTGCGCGGCACCGCGTGACGATAAAACCGACAAACTAATTAATCCGCCTAGCGGTAATAGTTACAGCCTTACTGGTTACACTATACTCAAAACTCACGTAACTATACGGATCGTGGCACTAATAGACGACAATGTCGAAACTCAGCACAAGTTAAATAGCTCCCACGACCTGACAATCGGTTCTGACCACGATGTCTCGTGCAGAGAAAACCCGAAAATTTTTAGACAAAAAACCTCTTTCCGCCTTCTCGCCTCAATTTCGAACCGGCCGGAAATCACGTGACTCGAACCTCAACCAACGACAAAATCAACTTCGAAAATAAAACATATAATCGACACCCACAACGGGATAAACCGTTCAAAATCCCAATAACCACGATTTATATTATCAACGATGATGTACCGAAGATTTTCTAGAAATTAGATTGCGGAAAAATATGAAGAACAGAGTTGGTAGCCGTGCTTGTCTTAATAGTCGCATTGTTTACATTTGTCGAAATGTCATTTCTTCCCGAACAATTTCTACCCACGGACAGAAACATCGCAAGTGCGTATTGATAATTTTTATACGTCGCCGTTGGACCCAACACCACACCGACTCATCGTGCGCGTGTGTATGCAGTTCCATAGTTGTTTTGTTTTTCCCCGAGATAACTTCGAATCGTAAGTACAACACCATTCTTCCTCGCGATAATTATGTTCAACCACCACTCACTCATATTTCCCTCACCTAACACTAACCCTAGACCATTTTACTTGTAATTGCCGATTGCTACTCGTCATTATGACGTCGCCTACGGACCTCACAACTAGTTACGGAAAAGTTGCTGCTGCCTCATTTACATCGCAGGATATTCTACTGACCTTAGTTACACTATACTAACCCTACAGATATTTGTGATTAGTTAATAACGTTACTATCTTAGATTTAATTAACAGAACTTGGTCTCCATCACATCATAGTTTAAGTGTATATAGGGTTGCCTATAATAAAATACCGAATTTAATAAAAATAATCGTAAAATGAAAAATTAACGTTACACATTGACTCTAGTAGATTTAGTTTTAGGCTTTTATTTTGTTTATGGAGGATTTTAAAATTATCATTAAATGAATGGCAGTGTTCTGTTAGATGATCGGAATAGGTGGAGTAAGATTTTCCTTGAATAAAACAATTTTTGTGCTCTTTTATCCTTTGTTCAAAACTTCGTCCAGTTTGTCCAACGTAAACTTTTGGGCAGTCTCCACAGGTGAGTAAGTATACACCTGATTCCTTATTTCTGTCTGTTTTATCTTTTGCATTATTGATGAACTTTGAGAGGGGGTTATTGGTTTTGAATGATGTGGTGATGTTTAATTTATTTAGAGTTTTCCCAACATTTTCCGATAGGTTTCCCAAATATACTATGGATGCATATGGGGTACGGGGGTTATTGTGGGGTTGGGGAAAGATGAGGGAGGTGATTTGTTGTTGTTGTTTTTTATGCAGGAGATTTTTGTTAGATGAGACTTGGAAACCATTATTTTCTGCGATGGTGCAAATACGTATGAATTCGGTGTTGAAGTCACTTGTTGAAATGGGCATGTGGATTAAACGGTGGATCATTGAATTATATGCAGCGAATTTATGGGACTTAGGGTGAAAGGAATCCATGTGGATCGTGGTATCGGTGTGGGTTGGTTTGTGGAAGATGTTGAATGTATGTTTGTTGTTCACACGGGTAATCGTTAAGTCCAGGAAATTAATTGACTTATCTGTCTCTACTTCCAAGGTGAATTTAATGTTGCTATGTATATTATTGATAAATTTTAAAAATGTTTGTAATTGTCTATTAGTGCCCGTGAAGCAGACTAAAATGTCATCTACATATCTGTGCCAGTATAAACAATTTTTAAATAAGTTATGTTTTTCTACAATGGACTCTAAATGTGACATGTAAATTTCGGCTAGGAGCGGACTTAACGGATTACCCATTGCTAAACCCTCTGTTTGTTGGAAAAACCTGTCGTTAAATTGGAAATAATTTTGTGTTAAGCATACATCCAGGAATAGAAGGATTTCGGATATAATAACAGGATTGGTACCTTTAGAGATAAGTCTCTCCTTTATTATACCGATTACCTCCCCTGGTGGTATGCTTGGGAACATATTTGTTACGTCGAAAGAGATAAGTGTGCAATTAAGGGGGATTTTAATATTGGAAATTTTGTTTATTAAGTCTGTGAAATTGTTTATACTGGCACAGATATGTAGATAACATTTTAGTCTGCTTCACAGGCACTAATAGACAATTACAAACATTTTTAAAATTTACCAATAATATACATAGCAACATTAAATTCACCTTGGAAGTAGAGACAGATAAGTCAATTAATTTCCTGGACTTAACGATTACCCGTGTGAACAACAAACATACATTCAACATCTTCCACAAACCAACCCACACCGATACCACGATCCACATGGATTCCTTTCACCCTAAGTCCCATAAATTCGCTGCATATAATTCAATGATCCACCGTTTAATCCACATGCCCATTTCAACAAGTGACTTCAACACCGAATTCATACGTATTTGCACCATCGCAGAAAATAATGGTTTCCAAGTCTCATCTAACAAAAATCTCCTGCATAAAAAACAACAACAACAAATCACCTCCCTCATCTTTCCCCAACCCCACAATAACCCCGTACCCCATATGCATCCATAGTATATTTGGGAAACCTATCGGAAAATGTTGGGAAAACTCTAAATAAATTAAACATCACCACATCATTCAAAACCAATAACCCCCTCTCAAAGTTCATCAATAATGCAAAAGATAAAACAGACAGAAATAAGGAATCAGGTGTATACTTACTCACCTGTGGAGACTGCCCAAAAGTGTGCGTTGGACAAACTGGACGAAGTTTTGAACAAAGGATAAAAGAGCACAAAAATTGTTTTATTCAAGGAAAATCTAACTCCACCTATGCCGATCATCTAACAGAACACTGTCATTCATTTAATGATAATTTTAAAATCCTCCATAAACAAAATAAAAGCCTAAAACTAAATCTACTAGAGTCAATGGAAATCAACAGATTCAATAAACGCGGTGTTCTGTTAAATGACCAAATCGACGTCAATAATTCGCCTTTACTTAACATCACATAAGTGAATAATATGTATATGTATATGTATATGTATGTATGTAGCGTGTATTTTTAGTTTAGTTTCCATTTTTTATCATGTTTTTAGTCATCTCTACAATAATTCATTTATTATAACGCAAATTTTAATTTTAATTCTGATTTCAACACATTAATACAACACCCCCTCCCCCTCAACGTTTGTTCCCAATTTTTTAGTATATAAGCGGTAATTGTAAAATGTAAAACCATTATTTTTCATCTACCTGATGATAACAATAAAGTTAATTTGAAACCATACACTGTGTTAGTGTTTTATTAAATAATACCATGGAGTTTCAACAAGTAAGAGCCTCATCCATCCAATATTCAAAAATTATAAATAAAATTAAATTGTTTAGGTCTTAAACTATGTGTTATTGTAAAAAAAAAACAAATTCTTATTTTTTTGTCATTCATTAGCGTAAAATTGTTTTATAGTAACTTATTTTGTGTTTGATGCATAGATAATTCAATTTAAGGTGACCATACTAAAACCCATCATTATTGATTGACAATTACTCAACTTTAATAAGAAGTTAGATTTCTTAAAATTTCTTAAAAGTTGTATGCGCGCGACGAAATTTAGTTCAACGCATTACTCACGAGTAGCGCTCATCCCTTTCTCTCCAATCAGGTGGATGCTGATAACGATAATATATTCAAGGGGGCGTGATTATAGTTCTCGCCTTTGTGTGAGCCACGCATCGTATATAGCAAAAAAATGGAAAGGGTAGATACGTGATGTTTCCGAGCCCGCCTCCAGTTCTCTCTTTAATGTGACTTCTCATAGTCGCTCGTCACATTTGAATACCGTGATCTTAAGAAGACATTAATTCTACTACTCGCGCTTCGATTTTGAAATCGGGCATAACATTCTTTTCAATTCCTACTATTTGAAGCGACAACTTATTTAAGGACTGTTTGAATACGTTTTGATTATATTGAAAATTGCCGAAAGAGGTGTTGACAGATTGTATTGTAGATTTAAAAATTGTAGTTTGTTCGTACAGAGCATGACTGAGAATGTCAGTATTTTCATTTAGATTTTGATTGGTAGCTCCCTTATACAGGCTTCTGCTTCCACGATGGCGGATATATTTTCGCAAATCTTTTCTGCCTCCTTAAAAACGTGTTGTTTACCATTAAGTTTCTCGCTAAGTTCTGCAATGTTCAGATGGACCGCAACCCGCCATTCTCCCACGATCAACTAAATTTCTCCCCTTTCCTCAGAAGCGATCCCATTGGTGGTGTCAATTGGCGTCACTTCATAATTGACCCCCTGGGTACGGTATCGCAGTAAAATTACCAAATAAACTACCAGACTAACGAGTGGTGCCACTGTACTTTTTCTAAAACTAAATTAAATGAGTACACTATTTTACATAAATTCTTATTAAACTAGATTCCGCTAAAGAAGAAACTTATTATTTAAACAATTATTATTTTATTACCCTTATCTGCAAATTTCACCGTCGAATGTCTTTATATTTCCATCGAAGGGTTGGTAGTACGGAGCTATTCGTGACACGTAAACTACGTCCGTTTTAGCGTTCACTCTTCGACCCAATTGAATTAGATAATCGACCTCGCCCTTCCTTTCTAGGATCTTGAAGGGGCCGAAGCACTTGGGTAAAAGTTTTTCACTGTGACCAACTTTCCGTACCGGTGTAAAAACTTTCATTTCAATCAATCAACCTGAGTAGTTTTACGTCTGCTATAGGCTGAGCCTCTTCAGACTAGAAGTAGAAATTTATAGTAACAACGAAACACAGAGCGCATCACGACCGCCCGCGGACGGAGTCCAGGGCCCGGAAAGGGCGACGCGAACACAGGTACATGGCGATATTACTGTGTTCTGGGATGGGAGTGGTTTACGAGTGTAAGTGTGGGTGCTGGATTTGCAGGTGGTGCCTCTAACAGCTCTTTTTTGTGAGGTTTTTTTCGGGCTAGACTTGTTTTTTTCCTAACCTGCTGCGTGTCATTTGATACAATGGCAGCTTGTTCCCTCTCGCTACCGTCGTACAGAGACGGCGAGAGGGGCTGAGTGTTTGAGTATAAGTGTGGGTGTATGCGCAAGTTGTGTGTGTTTGTGTAGTGTATGCGAGGAAGGAGAGACGACAAGGTACCCCGACCTCAAGGGGCGGGGGTGGCGATGTAATTAGGGGAAACGATACGCCGGCGAGCAGCACGGGGGAAATGCCGAAGGATGCTGGCCGGACCATTGACGGGGTCGAGGCAAGCTTGTGCCGAGATGGCAGGGTAGCGTAGTTTGTGGCGGGGATTGACAGTGGGATAAAGAATATTAGAAAGGAGAACAGCGTTAAGGGGGTTGAAGGTAGCGGATCTGGTGGCGAAGTTGCCGGTGAACTTCACCAGAAAAATGAAATTGAGACTGTTTCATCAAAATTTCATCATAGTCCGGTTCCATTTGCGAAGCAGAAATTCTTAAAACTGATGAAAGGTGCTCATCTGTAATTCTGTTTCTTAAAGATGTTTTCCTAAGCTTCATTGTTGAAAAGATTTGTTCGCATATATAAGATGAGCCGAACATTGTCATTATCTTCATTGCATGAGTAATTAGATTTGGGAAATTATCTGGACTTAATTTTTTATAAAATTCTAGTAATGGTACTGTATGAAAAGTTTGTTTCAGGAGAGTATTACAGTTCAGTTCTATTAACTCAAGTTGAAATTTTGCATCAACTTCTTCGTAATTAACATTGAATGGGGTCGCAAAAATACTAAACTCTGGTTCCATTTTTCTAAAGTCCTGAAATCTCCTTTCAAATTCTGTAGATAGTTTTCTCAAATTAATTTCGTATTTTTTAATCTTATTGTTTGATATAGTGAATTTTAAAGATTGTATTCTTGGAAAATGAGAAAAATCAGATTTAGAGATCTGATTAGCAAATAATAATAACTGTAATTTGAAACTTTTCAGGTATTGCCAAATATCGTGAAGAAACTGATTTTTTCCTTGCAATTTGAGATTAAGTTTATTAATGTGTACAAGGAGGTCTGTGAAAAAAGCGAAATCAGAAAGCCACGTTTCGTTTTCTAAGACGTCAAATTGAATATAAATGTCTTTATCAAGAAGAAAATTCACAATATCGTCTTTTAAATCCCAAATTCTTTCAAATACTTTTCCAGCACTTAACCAACGAACTTTTGAATAATACAGGATATCGGAATGCTCAGCATGTACGGACTCCAAAAACTGTTGAAACTGGCGATGTAATAATCCTCTGGAACGAATCATATTTACTAGTTTTACAACAATATTAAGTATATGGTCAATATCTAAATCCGATTTACAGAGAGCATCCTGATGTATAAGGCAATGCAAAAAACAATATCATTTTCCGGATACTTAGAATTAAATTTCCCAACAAATCCTTGATTGATTCCAACCATATTAGGAGCACCATCTGTAGTTACATTACATAGCTTGTCAATAGGTAAACGAAGTTTATCGATGCAATTTTCAAATTCACAAAATATATCGGCACCAGTCGTTGTTCCTTTCATTGACTGCAGCCCTGCAAGTTCTTCTGTAATTTCAAAGTAGGCGTTGATTCCTCTTACAAATATGAGTAACTGCGCAGTATCGCTGATATCTGTACTTTCATCCGTGGTAATTGAATAAAAAATAATTTTTTGAGTTTTTGTAGTCAGTTGTGAAATTAGATTTTTATCAATATTTTCAATTCTCTCGGTGATTGTTCTTTTTGAGAGAGACAGTGACTGAAAATCCTTTTTCTTATCAGGGCACATAATATCGCACACATCTATCATGCACTGCTTTATAAATTCACCATCTGAAAATGCTTTATTAGATTTAGCAATATTATAAGCCAACACATAACTGTCTTTCGTAGCGCATCTTTGAGAATGATTAGCTCTCTGAAATAATTGTTGTTGACTTGATAAATTTTTTATTAAATCTTTCGATTTAATTTTTTTCACCTCTTCACTTAACGATGAGTAGGAGTGGTTTTCATGTTTGCTCTTGAAATGGCGTTGAATGTTATATTCTTTTAAAACTGCAACAGTTGTATTGCAAAGTAAGCACACAGGTTTTTATTTAAATAAAGTAAAGAAATATTTCCACGTCCATTCTTTAAAAACTAGACATTCTGAATCCACTTTTCTTTTTTTAACATCCATTTTAGACGTTACCTATTACGGAGAACAACACACAGAAACGCAATTGACGAAAGCTTACTGCTAACTAATGCTCTTACGCGGGAGTTTGTTGAGGCACTGGGAGTTTGGGGGAATACACAAACAATTACTCGAGTCACAGCGGGTCGTTGCAGATGACTGACTAAGTCGCTAACTAACTGATCTTCGGGCGGCCTCGCTTGTATTTATACCTACCTGCGAGAGTGTCTGGAAGTTTCGAGCGAAGATGAGTCATCTGTTTAGGTCGGATGGATTTGTCCAGAATACTATTGTGTTTTGAATATCGCCGCATGTAGTTTTTATGCGGGTCGTCACATTACGAAGTAAGAACGCGTTCAAACATTCTCACGACGGCAGTCTTAAACGGGCCGGATTAAACCTTTCCGCGGGCCAGACTTGGCCCGCGGGCCGTAGTTTCCTCATCACTGTGTTAGGAGATTTTTTAGGAATCATGATCACCTTGGCTACTTTCCAGACAAGTGGGAAGTAGCCGCTGGTGATGCATGCTTGGAAAATTGAAGTAAGTAAGCGGATAGTAGAAGGAGGAAGTTGTTTAAGGGTCTTGTTATGTATGCGATCCGGGTCCCGGGGCGGAGTTTTTGGTGGCACGGATGAGGGCAGCCACAGTGTCAGGAGATATGTCCTGGGCACTGGGCTGGTGGGGAAGAAAAGAAGACAGAGGGTTGAGAGAAGGGCTGGCAGCACAACGCTTCGCCTTGGCATCAGTGAGTTTCCTCCCGGCTTTGGAGGAATTGTGAATCTTGTCCAAGTGATTGGCGAAACATTGTGCTTTGTCAGCTGGGGTGGTGAGGAGGCGACCTGAGGGGATGGGAACGAATGGAGGAGGGACGTGAGGTGAGCCTCCTGAACGTCTGCAAGAAGGTTTGCGGTTTGGAGGGGTCGAGCGAGTCCACTGCTTCGACCCACTGTTTCTCTTTATGAGCTTTGATCTCCCTTCTGACAATGCGGTCGGCCTGGTCGTGCGAAGAGCGAAAGCGGCGGTATAATTGGTGCTTCTGCTTGATCAGGTCGACCACGTGCTGGGGTAGGGGACGAAATTTGGGGGACGGGAGAGCAGTAGAGATGTACCTTCTGGAAGCTTCCTGGATGGCATCGGTGAGTTGACTAATTGCTTGGTCAATCTCAGCGATGGAGGTGATGTGAGGCGGCCATGCCACCCCATCCATGAAGGTTTGGAGGGCCTTCCAGTCGGCACGGCGGTACTGTTTGTTGGGAATGAGAATGGGGGAGCAGGGGGAGGTTTGCATGAGGGTGCAGGTGGTAGTAAGGGAAAGGTGGAACCAACCGGGGATCCGATGACAAAAGAGTCGAGTAGGGATAGAGGTCTTGGGTGACGAGGATGTGGTCAATGGTGGAGGTGCCTTGATAGCCGACAAAGGTCGGACCATCGTTGGCGAGACGAAGAAGGGAGGAGAAGAGGAAGCCCGAAAGCTCACGGCCTTTGGCGTTGGTGGCGCGGCAGCCAAAATCAGTAGAGCGGGCGTTAAAGTCGCTTATAATAATTGTCGTGGCTTTCGGGAGGGTGTAACGTTTTAAATACTCTTCTTGTTATAATTATATAACTGTTGCCAGTTATGCCACAGGCAAGTCCTGGGTTCGTTGAGTTTATTTTTATTGTTTGTTTTTAAATTTGAATTTTCACTTTTATTACTTTATTATTTCGGTTTAACACTATTTAGACTGATAAACTACCTTTAACTCAATAAATAAAGACAATAATTAATTAATAAATATATTCTCAATAAAATATGTACAATAAATAAAATAATAATAAATTCTAGGTACAGAAAACCTCTCTAGTCAGCCGGTATGCAGATTCCTGTTTTCCCCAACAGGGTGGCAGTTTTCTGTAGGTTGGCACAGCGTCTTCCACAGTGTTGCAGGTTTCTACCCGGCCTTCAGTATCTGCTCGACAGGTGGCTCTCTAAGTCACAGAAGATTTAATTAATACACAAATTATTTACAAGTTTAATTAATGTACACGTCTATTTTACGTAATTCGGTTTATGAAATATTTCCAAGTCCCTCTTTACAGAATCGGACTTAATAATATTCCCTGCGGTATCAGGAAACGGCGGTTAGTGAAATATTTCCAAGTCCCTCTTTACAGAATCGGACTTAATAATATTCCCTGCGGTATCAGGGAGCGGTCGGTATGAAATATTTCCAAGTCCCTCTTTATAGAATCGGACTTAATAATATTTCCTGCGGTATCAGGAAACGGTGGTTAGTGAAATATTTCCAAGTCCCTCTTTACAGAATCGGACTTAATAATATTCCCTGCGGTATCAGGGAACGGTCGGTATGAAATATTTCCAAGTCCCTCTTTATAGAATCGGACTTAATAATATTTCCTGCGGTATCAGGAAAACGGTCGGTAATGAAATATTTCCAAGTCCCTCTTTACAGGATCGGACTTAATAATATTTCCTGTATCTACTTCTTAACAACGTTCTATAAAGAATTCATTGCTAAGAACGGTTTCCTCTTGACAATCTACCTTATAGAAGCTTGGTTGCCAAGAGGAGTCTGAGAGCGAGAACGCTCCGTTCTGGATTTTTATAGGCATCACGTCGCCCCGCCATCTGCGGAATCGCGCGCGTTGATTCCCGCATTGCGGTACTTGCGCGCGATTTGCCCCTCCATACTCGGCTGGTAACGTTCGATATCCTCTCTCTGGCGCGTATTCTATTCAATCCCGGTGATATTAAATCTTTAAATAAGCGCGCCTTTTCTTAATACACAAGATGCAGAATTACCAACACGATCTAATTCATACTGATCGCAAAATGGTAATTCGTGGCATCTAAATCGTTACATACCTTCTCTCCCCAGGGTTAAGCTGTTTTACTGAATTAAACCTTCAGCGAGGGCCCGGTCATAGCGGATATTGATCCATTTCCCTCCTACAAATAGATGGATCCTTTTCCGTACATTCTTCGGGACGGCAAATTTACGGGTTGGCAGCGCTGTTTTCTCGACAGTTGGTAATGTCGTTACCCCTAGGTCGCCATTGTTGATGTCGGACGTCTTTTGCAACAACTCCGTCTGTGTTCCCATCAAACGTTCCCATGACTGCTGGTTATCCGGCAGGGATAAAACCGGCGGCGACTTTAAGTCTCGTCCAGATGTCATGGGCAGTGCATCAGGCGTTTTCGGAAGTGCGGACTGTGTACTGGGTTTACGGGGTGGCGTTGGTGTGGATGGCCCGAATAATTCCTCCATCTTGTATCTTCTCCTCAATTCCTTTGGTGTTACTGCCAAAGGGGAAATTAATTCTGGTATGGGGCTGTAATTAATTTGTAGCACATCTTCCCCGTATTCTGGCTGGACTCGAGGCGGCGTCTTCATCACCATCGGAGGAGGCTGCCATGGACGGATCTTCTTCATCTTCCTGCTTCTCTTGCTGATATTCATAATTGATGAGATCATTTCGGCTGTGTCGGATTTAATAGGAAGATTCTGTTTTCAGGTGAGAATTTATACCATGAAATTTGTTCCCCCTCCATAATAATGCAGTATAAATGCAGCAAACTTTTTACTTCATCATATGACCGAGTTTTATCTCAGACACATGTGATCTTCCACACAGCTGATCGCGGATGTCCACTAATTCGACAACAACAGGCGAAATCACCTTGTGAATTCTGTATGGACCGGTGAATTTTGGAGCCAACTTAGCGGAGAATTTTTTTGTTGCATCAGACAGGACATGCTGCCGTTTGTACACGACATCTCCAATACGAGGTCGGTAAGCTCTTCTCCTTAAATTATAATGCGTCTGCTGCTTGACGAACGCTCTTCTTAAATTCACTCGTACTATTTCATTAATTTCCTGAAGTTTTTTCAGTTGATCACTGTGCTCCTCTGGTGTTTTTACCGGTATCACTGGAGGATCAGCATCTTCTCTCATGGAATTTCCAGCAGATAATTCCCTACCGTAATTTAATAATGCTGGCGAAAATCCTGTGGATTCGTGTAATGAACTATTAATGGCGTAAGCGATCTCGGGTATCCACTGATCCCAACTTCGCTGATTTCCCCGACACATTTGAGCCAAAGTCGTACCAATTACTTTGTTCATTCTTTCTACAGGGTTGTTCTGTGGACTGTACGGTGGGCTAAATTGATGAATGATTTTATAATCTGTACAAAAATCCATCAGCAATTTATTTTTGTATTGCGTTCCATTATCGGACACCAATACTCTCGGTTTACCAAATCTGTAAACTAATTCTTTTAATTTTTGTAGAATTGTACTGGCTGTTGCACTACGGATCGGAATGATTTCAGTCCATTTGGTGAATCGGTCTTGGAACACCAATAGGTAAACATAGCCTTTTGTGGAGCGAGGAAACGGACCGATTAAGTCCGAACTTACCACTTCCCATGGTCCACTCACTCTTGACCACCACATCTCACCTAAGGGAGGCTGTTGAGAGGTTTTGTATTGTTGACATACTGGACAGGATTTGACGTAGTTCTTTACATCACGGAAAACTCCAGGCCAACAATAGTCTCTGCACACCCTGGCGATTGTTTTTCGGATTCCAAAATGCCCCACAGAATGACATTCTTCCAGGACTTTTGTGCGCCGCGGTTTCGGCACACACAGCTTCCATTCTGTGTGAAATCCTTCGGTAAGTGTACTAGCCGGAAATTTTTGATAAATGTTTTCACCAATTAACTTAAACTGTGAACATTTTTCGGGGTTTTGCAGTTTCTGTTTTAATGACTCGTGCCACCCACATGCTGATTTTTCAAGTGCGTCACTCTCAATTGCATCAACCTGCATGCTACGTGACAACGCATCTGCGACTTTATTTTCGCTGCCTTTTCGGTAAATAACCTCAAAATCATACTCTTGAAGTTCTATTATCCAGCGAGCCAATCGTCCTCTTGGGTTCTGCATCGATTGCGGCCACTTGAGACTACGCTGATCAGTCATCACCTTAAAATGATAACCTTCAATATAACCTTTCCATTTCCTGACTGCCCAAATTACTGCCAAACATTCTTGTTCAATAACAGAGTAATTTTTCTCGGCTGCTGATAAGCTACGGCTAATATACGCAATTACTTTTTCTTCTCCATCATGAACTTGCGTCAAAACTGCTCCTAATCCGCTTTGACTTGCATCTGTCTGTACGGTGAATGTTTTATTGAAGTCCGGACATACGAGAACTGGTGCGCACATCAATGCCTCTTTTATTTTCTTGAAAGCAACTTCCTGTGCCATGTTCCACGTATATGATTGCTTCTTCCTGAGGAGACTCGTTAATGGCTGCACCATTTTGGAAAATCCAGGGATAAATTTCCGATACCATGAAGCCATTCCTAGAAATCTCCTCAATGCCTTTACCTTTTCAGGAACTTTCATCTCAGCTATGGCTTGCACTTTTTCAGGGTCCGTATGTATACCTTTAGAGTTTATGATATGACCCAAATATTTTAACTCCTGTTGTGCAAATGTACACTTCTCATGATTTATTTTCAGTCCTCTTTCAGTGAGCTTCTCGATGATTAGTTTCAAATGATTCATATGCTCACTGAATGATTTACTGAAAATAATTATATCGTCTAAGTAACAGAGAGCGTATTTATCACACTCTGGACCAATAATGGAGTCTAAATAACGCTGGAATGTAGCTCCAGCAGAGTGCAATCCAAACGGCATAACTCGGAATTGATACAATCCTCGTCCTGGTGCCGTAAATGCGGTGATGTGACGACTCTCGGGTGATAATGGAACTTGCCAGTATCCCTCTTTTAGATCGATCGTGCTAAGATACTTTGCTCCTCGCAATTTATCTAGCATTCCCTGAATATGCGGTAGGGGATACGCATCTGATTTGCTAGCGGAATTAACTTTACGGAAATCGATGCAGAAACGATGTTTTCCATTTTTCTTCTTCACTAATAATACTGGAGAACTCCAACTGCTACTGGATGGTTCAATTATCTTCTCTTCTAGCATCCTGTCAATTTCCTCGTTAATGATCTTCTGCATCGCCGGATTCCTGGTGTAGTATCTCTGTTTCGTTGGTTCGACATTGGGTTTTAAGTTTATTTTATGTTCTACAAAACTTGGATTATTTTTCCTTTTTCCTGTAGGATGCAATGCTTGTTGAAGAAGTATACTCATCTCCACCTGCTGGGTTTGTGTGAGCCCTTGAATGCTCGAAATTGAGGATGTCATTGTATCAGTATTTCTTCCAGGTGTTTCTCGATTGATTATTATTTCTCGGCGTCCCGCGTCGATCCTAGCTTGGTATTTTGTCATGAAGTCCATGCCAACTACGATGTCGACTGTCAAACTCGGAAATACACTCCATGTTTCCATATACTCACTGGTTTGTATGGTTAACGTGAATGTTATATCACCTACAGTTTGTGCTTCCTGTCCATCAGCAAGTTTTACCCTCTTTCGTCTTGTCATGTTAATTTCATGGTCGTTCTCCTGCAGGTATTTACTAACATCCCCGCTGATATAACTTTCTGATGCCCCGGTATCTATTAATGCTGTGAACAACCTATTTACTATCGTAATGTCAATATAAAATCTTGCCTCATTTCTTTTTACCGGGACGCGAATTTCAGCGGGTTGTTGCGGGGATATGTGTGCCGGTTGTTTTGCGAATTTGCCCCTTATTCGTTCCGGCCACCTTCGTTTCCCTGGTCGTGGCACGAACAATTTCGGGTCAATATTCCTATTTTACCACAATATGAGCAGAGCATCCTTCGCTCACTTCGACAATTAGTACGAAAATGCCCTGTCCTTCCACACCTCCAGCATACATTTTTCCTCTGGGGTACATTTCCACCTTGTTTCTGGTTTGTCGTTGTATCATTACCCGTTACAAAATTAACTGCATGATTATTATCCATTGTATTCACTGGGTTAATTGAATACTGTGTACGTGATGTACCAGGATTACTTTGTTTCTGCACTGACCTCTGCATTTTTCCTGCAAATGCTGTCTCTGATACAAATGATTGTGCTGGTGTTGGTGGTGCTACGAAGGAACTATTTACTAGTTGTGTAACTTCAAACTCTTCTGCTAGTTCCAGTAATTCTAGCAGACTGTCAAAATCCCTCCTTTTTATGTACAATTTATATTCAGGCCGGAGATTCTCATAAATCCTTTCCAACTGGTCGTTGGCCCTGATGCCTCCATGCCTTCTCATCAGTGTTTGAATGGCAGTCACAAATTCGGATGCCTTCTCCTGGAAACCTTGAGTCCTCTTCCGGATCTCCTCTTCGATGCGAAATTTGTATCGGGGTGGCAGATATATTCCTTGAAAGTCTTTAACGAAATCCCTCCAGGAATTCCATGAGTGCTTGTTATTACGGTACCACAACAGAACCTTACCCTTTAACAGCTCTGGTAAAACAGATAACAAGCTGTCCAGTGCAAATCCATAACAGGTTGCTAATTCATCCACACGCTCCAGGAATGAAATCGGATCAGCTGTCCCATCGAACTTCAGGTTCCATTTACGAACGCTGTCGCAGATCTGTGCCGCGGGTGGCAATTGTGGCAATGGCTGTGTTCTCTCCTCCATTTTCTTTTCACGGTTGTCTTCTACGTCTTCCTCAGATTCACTGTCCTGTAGTAACTGTCCTTCTCCTGTCCTTAGAAATTTTACAACTCTTCCTCTTAACTCTTGTACAGTTCCCTCCGAATCTATGTGTAATGTATTAGCAAGTTCCACTAATTCACTTTTCTTTTTCAGATATACCCACGATACTGAGCCTTCAATTGAATGTTCGGAAACTGCTCCAGTATCTTTACTGGACATTACTTTGTCCTCCAATTACTGTTTTAATTATTGAGTCAATTACAAGGTTTTATCAGTCTTTTATAGTCCCTGCTCGGGCGCCATGTAACGTTTTAAATACTCTTCTTGTTATAATTATATAACTGTTGCCAGTTATGCCACAGGCAAGTCCTGGGTTCGTTGAGTTTATTTTTATTGTTTGTTTTTAAATTTGAATTTTCACTTTTATTACTTTATTATTTCGGTTTAACACTATTTAGACTGATAAACTACCTTTAACTCAATAAATAAAGACAATAATTAATTAATAAATATATTCTCAATAAAATATGTACAATAAATAAAATAATAATAAATTCTAGGTACAGAAAACCTCTCTAGTCAGCCGGTATGCAGATTCCTGTTTTCCCCAACAGGGTGGCAGTTTTCTGTAGGTTGGCACAGCGTCTTCCACAGTGTTGCAGGTTTCTACCCGGCCTTCAGTATCTGCTCGACAGGTGGCTCTCTAAGTCACAGAAGATTTAATTAATACACAAATTATTTACAAGTTTAATTAATGTACACGTCTATTTTACGTAATTCGGTTTATGAAATATTTCCAAGTCCCTCTTTACAGAATCGGACTTAATAATATTCCCTGCGGTATCAGGAAACGGCGGTTAGTGAAATATTTCCAAGTCCCTCTTTACAGAATCGGACTTAATAATATTCCCTGCGGTATCAGGGAGCGGTCGGTATGAAATATTTCCAAGTCCCTCTTTATAGAATCGGACTTAATAATATTTCCTGCGGTATCAGGAAACGGTGGTTAGTGAAATATTTCCAAGTCCCTCTTTACAGAATCGGACTTAATAATATTCCCTGCGGTATCAGGGAACGGTCGGTATGAAATATTTCCAAGTCCCTCTTTATAGAATCGGACTTAATAATATTTCCTGCGGTATCAGGAAAACGGTCAGTATGAAATATTTCCAAGTCCCTCTTTACAGGATCGGACTTAATAATATTTCCTGCGGTATCAGGAAACGGTCGGTAATGAAATATTTCCAAGTCCCTCTTTACAGGATCGGACTTAATAATATTTCCTGTATCTACTTCTTAACAACGTTCTATAAAGAATTCATTGCTAAGAACGGTTTCCTCTTGACAATCTACCTTATAGAAGCTTGGTTGCCAAGAGGAGTCTGAGAGCGAGAACGCTCCGTTCTGGATTTTTATAGGCATCACGTCGCCCCGCCATCTGCGGAATCGCGCGCGTTGATTCCCGCATTGCGGTACTTGCGCGCGATTTGCCCCTCCATACTCGGCTGGTAACGTTCGATATCCTCTCTCTGGCGCGTATTCTATTCAATCCCGGTGATATTAAATCTTTAAATAAGCGCGCCTTTTCTTAATACACAAGATGCAGAATTACCAACACGATCTAATTCATACTGATCGCAAAATGGTAATTCGTGGCATCTAAATCGTTACAAGGGGTAAGTTAGAAGGTCGTGAGGAAGAGGATCGCGGGGGAGGGGATGTACAGAAATTGTACATCCAGGGAGGGTCGATTAGGAAAAGAAACAGAAATAGAAGCGATGCAAGTAGAGGAGAAATGAGGGGAATAGAAAGGGGAAGTGCCGGGATCGAGGTGTGAGCTACAACGGCACAACTTCCTGAACGGTGAGTTCCGTCGGCCCGGAAAACGTTGTAGAGAAGCGGAATGCGGGATTAAGTTTGGTTTCCTGGATTCCTAGGATCGTGAGACCGTCGGGAGCCAAGAGGGATTCAAGGAGATGGATTTTATGGCGGGCACCGTTGATGTTGATGGACGTAAAGGACAGAAAGTTATCATTTACGTCGGGGGTGCCTGTGCCGGCGGGGCAGAGGGAAGGGGAATAATGGAAAGGTGAATTCGGGTCCCAGAGTGCGAGCACTTGACTGAAATCCCAAGGATTCCGGCTGCAGTCGCGGAGATAGCGGCCTGGATGTTGGGGATGTTGGTGGGGCTGAGCTTCATGAGGACAGCCGAAATGAAATTAATCATTCGGACGTCCTCATTAGGCTCAGCGGGAGTGGGGGCAGGAGAAAAATGGGGTTTAGCTGCCGTCTCTTCCGTTACCGAACGAGAAACGGCAGCACGAACGGGGCACTTGGCCGAAAATGCCACGTGTTCGTGGGACTCGCAGGAGACGTACGTGATAGTGTTGGCCGTGCATTTGGACGAGGTGTGGGGGCCGGCACAGACCCGACAGGTGACGGGTTCGGTGCAGGGAGTGGAGGGGTTGTGGAACTTGACGCACCGCGGGCATTGCACGAGGCGTGGAGGAGGGAGAGACGGCTTAGCAAGGTGGCGGAAAGGGCCAATGCTAAGGCCATTGACGAGAAGATTGTTAATGGCCTCCTTGCTGGTGGAGAAGAGGCGGAAAAGGCGGGTGGGGCGGTCAGTCACCCGGGAAATGATGCGGAGGGCATTGGTGAGGGTGATTTTGAAGGCTGGTGATACAGCAAGAACCTCCAGGGGCGAGGGGGGGGATGTGGTAGGGGACGTCCGTAAGGACGCAAGAGAAGGTGGGAGTGCGGCGGGAGGCCGGCTGGGAGGAAGCAGGACGCGCGGTCCTCCTCGCAGGAGTGAGGATCTCATACTGTAGTGGCTCGCCCACCAGAGGATCAAGATGCCTCCTGTGGATGACCGCAATGTCAGGCTCCAGGGATCGGATGGACGCAACGTGAGACCACGTTGCGGGGGAGGGAAGTAGATGGAAACTATTTCAAGTGGAGCCCTAATTAGGCGGAGTACCTTGTCGACGGCCTCAACGGATAGATATTGCTTAGGTAGACCGAACACAGTAATATGCGTCATGTACCATTTAGCCGCCGAAGCATACGATCTGGGTGCTGATGTCCTTGATGGTCCTCCGGGTTAAGAGTTTCTTCCAGCGGCGGCACCAGGTGCTCCAGGAGGCGAGGGGCTCGGCCGGGTGGTCCTGGGTCCAACGGCGGAAGATTCCCTGGAGGAAGCCGCTAAGGATGTCCCAGGAGTCGATGGTGGCGTCGGAGATGTTGCCGACCGCTCCTTTTTGGGTGTAGCTGCTTCGGCCGGGGATGTGCACCACGAGGTGACGAACCCGACGGGGATGGTGCCCACGATAAGCCTCCCCCGGAGGTGACCTGGTATGAGATGGTGCCCCAGGAGTTTGTGAACTCCCTGGGGATGGTGTCGTGGAGTCTCCTCGACTCCGGCGTGGTGAAGGTGTCGTGGAGGTGGTGCTGGGTGTGCCTGAGGAGCTGGCTGGTGGAGTTGCCAAAGGCGATGGTGTCTTCTGCTTCGGCGAGGGTTTGGTCGGAGAAGGGTCCGGTTCGGCCGAGGCACGTGATGGAAGATGGACGCACGTTCTGCACCGACTATCGCTCTTCTGCGTTTCCCATGGCGACCGTCCGTGACGAAGGTCTAACTGGGAATGTAAAAACTTTGACCATGTCACCAATTTTATATTCCCTATCGGTTCGTTCACTATCATACCTAACCTAATCTTTCCGTTGTTTCAAGTTAATATTTTCGACGACTATTGCTCTCGCGTTAACGACTCTATTTTGGAACTCTTCCACTGTCTCATCTGTTGTTTCTTGTAATAAATGTGCCTCTGTCGGTAGGGTGGGTTCTCGTCCATATAATAAAAAGAACGGGGAATATTGCGTTGTTTCTTGCAGCACTGTCGTGTTGTACGCAAATGCAAGGTGCGGGATGTAACCACACCAGTCGGTTTGTTGGGTATTCACAAACTTGCTCAAAATATCCACGATGGTTTTATTTAATCTCTCCGTTAGGCCGTTGCAACTAGGATGGTAGCTCGTGGTGAGGCTACTTTTTATACCCATAATGTTCTGGAGACTTGTAATCATTTCAGATTTAAAAACTTGATCTCTATCGGATAAAATTCTCCTCGGGCATCCATGTCAATTAATTATTTTTTTCATCAAGAATTTGGCTACCGGCCCTGCTTTACCGTCTCTGATTGCAGCGATCTCTGCGTATCTCGTTGCGTAATCGGTTGCGACGACGATCATAGTTTTTCCCGATGTACTTCTCCTGAAGGGTCCTAGTAGATCAATACCGATTAAATCGGATGGTTTTCCTACTTTGATTGGTTGTAATAAGCCAAGAGGTTTCCGATTTTCCAAGCCTTTTCTTGCCTGACAGTCTGGACAGCCGCGCACAAATTTTATAACATCGTTTGTCATAGTTTCTCAATGTCCGGCCATGGGCTCAGAGTGGTTGCTAAATAAAATATCAAATTTTATGTGGGCTGGGATACAGAGCAGATGTTCATTTCTGGATGTTGATGGATTCTTTTTAAATAACACGCCATTATCTATTATCCGTTGGAGTAGTCTTTACTGCGACTTTGGGAGGGAATATTGTTGTATCCAGATCGTCTTCTGAATTAGTTGTTTCCGTCGTGCGCGTTTCCGACAGAGACCAATTTTCAATCTTATCCTGAATGAATACAAGAGGTTCCAAAGGTTGGACGCGTCGGTGGTCTCTCGTTTTCAAAAATTCCGATTCCGTATTATCCGTTCCCGTAGGGGTCGTGTGGTCTTCAATCGCGGATTGAACGGGTGAACGCGCGGTTTTTCTACTACCGATGAATTTGTTACCTAGTTCAGTATCGAAAATTTCGGTACTTCTGGTGGGCGGGTGAAATTCAGCGAAATTTGTATCAAAAATTTGTGCTTGGTAGCGAGTGTTATATTTTTGGGTATCTTTAGACATCTGTTAAACGAGTTAATGAACTGAACAAAGTATTTATCGCAAGGCCGCGGTTTCGACTTACATATATTACACTCGCTAACACTCACGGCGTACACAGATTTACACTAGATTATGTTACTTATTGCCCTTGACCTCAATGAATATAATTTTTGCTTTAATTATTAATTCTAACAAAATATTAATTATCAAACTAAAATAACGCGGGTTGCGCCTCCACCACATGTCGCGTGTGGGTCGTCGCGACTTTAAGGTCAGAAACAATAGGTAACCACTATTTAAAATTTAGGGTACTTACCTAAGCTAAACGAGCTGGTGTATCAATTAAAAAACAACTGTTTAACTTGAAACTATGAACTATATTTCTAACTTCCCCTGATCATGGCGGAACACCAACTGACTTGCCAGCGGTTTTCCCGGACCCCCTCGATCTTAACTCATAAGCACAAAACTTATTGACAAGCAAATATCGAGGAAGTCCTTGAAACTCGCTGAGTATGCGGCTGGAGTACTCGCGAACCGGACATCCTGTGTCAAATAACACCGGTTCGCGACAGTATTAACGATGTTTGCATGTCTCGCTTCAGGGGTGAATACAACTTGTGCAGATTGTGTGACTAATTTTATATGGCATTCGACAGCTTGCATATGGCATGGAAAGTCAAGAATTTTTTTCAAATTATGTGGTTCTTCCACAACTAGTTTTTTTTTTTAATCTTCAGTTGATATAGATTTAAGAAGTGGAGGTTCGGAGATTATGTTCCAATCAATCAACTGAGTGTAATCTTTTGCGTCAAAGTTAAGCTTCTGTGTTTGGAAAATGCGAACATCGTTCCACTTCTTCTTCCTACATTAGAGAATTTTGTTGAGACCACTTATTCTAATGTCTAACACGTCATCGATAACCATAGCTAAAAGCACATTTTCGGAATGCGCAAAGTATGAGTTTCGTTAGATAACCGGATCAATTACTTGTCGAACAGTTTGTTGAAAACCTCTCGATAACTCTATAACTGACAACATGATGTGCGCCGCGGTAACGTTTAGAGTTTTTTTTAATCGAAAACCACACTGGCACATAAACTTGAATTACCAACTCCACTAATGATGTTAATGCTTTCGATGATTTTGATTCTGCTACGTACAGGCGAAGTTAGCGATTAGCCGTTGTAAGCCATCTAATGACACATATATCCTGGAGCGCGGTTCGACAAATTTTCTGAACATTGGCCTGTAACAAGGGCTCGACTTGTCTCCAACAAATATTTTTGGTCTTTACTGAGATTTTGCGTATCAAAGTCTGGTATGTCAGATTCAATTGGCTTAAAACGGGTAATCGGCAAACTTTCACAAGTTTTTAATGCCTGACTAATTGGTCCAGAATATCCCGCTGGTCTAATTTTCGTCCATCGTAAAATTTGAACAAATGTAGCAACACTAATTCTATTCCATGTAACTGGCGTACGAGCCACTACAACGGTTTGTCCAGTTTTTCCTTCAATTTTCTTATGGTGCCTCGTTTTCCACCTGTATTCACAGGCGTTCCATCGCAACCAATAGCGTCTGAAAAAATATAAGTTTTTAAATTTAATTCTAAATTTAGGAATCACAATTTTTATTGGCCCTATAAATTTGAATAAATTAGGCTAAAATGTTAGCCTATTAGGTTCCGATGTCAGGTTTGCGTAATTGATAAGAAATATTGCTTTTCAACTAGTTGTGTGATTCAATGACTGATCGATCAATACTACAGATAATTTATCGAAAAAATGACATTTACGTGTGAGAGTGAACAGAACAAAATATCTAATAAATAGCGAAAATAGATGATGTTTTAATATCATGAAATAGTAGCAGTTTTCAAGGTAAAATAATTAAAATATTTTGGCTCGTTTTCTTTACTTTAGTCTTTTAATTACTCATTAGACAGTTAAATCCGAAAAATTCTTACAACTTACTTATTGTTGCGAAATCTATATTTTTCTCCATCCCAAACTCGTACAAAGCAATTGACACATCAAGAGCCAGACTTTGAAGTAACGTGTCCCAAATATTGTTCTCCAGGTTCTTGTAGAATAACAACGTGTTCTTCGACTATCTGCTGCTGGTAATATTTAGCTCCTTTTTTTACTCGATTCAAGGTTTTGTATTTTCGACCATCAAAGAATAACGCGGACTGTGCATAATTCTTGAAAAGATTTGCGTTTTGCAATTTCCTCATACGTTCTCTTTCGCGATGGATTTTCGATCTATCAATGATCAAAGAAGTATCATCTGCAGTTATTCACCCAAGATCTTGCAATACGGCGTTAGCAATTATTGCAGCAGACCTTAAGGGTACTTTTGTTGTGTCAATAGCCATGACCAAGTTTGAGAGCGTGCTGCGCATTTGCCGTGGCCTCTCGGTTTTTTTCGGTGAATCCAGTGCCTGAAAATTAAAATTATTTACTTATTTATCTGTTTAAACTGATACAATATGGCATTCAATCTAACAATGCAAGAAGTTAAATTTACTAGAGCGCTTTACTGTGCTTTAATATTTGCAATAAGATTTTTACTCTCAAATGATTCACAACAAAACAATTATATTCGAAAATTCACCAATTGTATTACCTTCAAGCCAGAATCAGCAGCACTTATTGAAGTCCTGTCCGATACTACAGTTAACTGTGAATCTGGTGTATTGTCTTCGGGCTGAGGTGCCAAATCTTGAGTGGGTCTCATCGCATATATTTTCTGAATAACATGCTGTAGAACTTTTTGTCTTGATGTTCTCTGATCCGTTAAGAAAGGTTGCACGTAAAATGGTACTCTTGAAGCACATTTGCACATCTCAAATGTGTCGCACTTGCAATTAGCAATATCAAAATGACATTCGGAATCTCGGAAAAATTTGTTTGTCTTAGCAATCTCAACTTCTAACGTTTGGCGTTTCGTTGGACACTTTAGTAAACTGTCGTACGTTTTGATGTAACTGTTGACTTTTCTTGTCACCAACTTAAGTGTCATGATCGGGATCGGTAGAGTTTTCCAGTGATTTGCATTGCGACATACTTTTGAGCTTGATTCGCATTTGGATTGCCTGGGGGTTTCGGCGCTACATCTTTCTGTCGCTGAAGATAAAGTTGCAGGACATCTCGGCCTGTTGTCAAATAATCTTTAGGTAACGATGCAGGTGCGAACAAATCTCGTAGGAGTTTAGGTTTCGTTTTCCTCGTTTTCATTCCGTCGAATACAAACTGATCTGATGACAATTGAAAATAATTCATATAAATTATATTTAAGCAACAAGATGTTGTATTTTACTTTAATTGAACGAAGAGCAAAAAGCAACAAGATGTTGTATTTTACTTTAATAGAACGAAGAGCAAAAACGAAAAGATTTTTTTTAACACGTTCGCTACCAAAAGACTTTTTGAGTTTCGACCCCACAGACCAAGAATTTTTTTTAACGTAAGTTAAAGTAAATCGCCATTTTTTTGATATCTAAACTTATAAAATGACGGTTAGGTGTTCCTGTGGGATATTTTGGTCCGGCTCACATATGAGACACTGGTCAATAATTGCCAAATTTAATAAATAGACTAAGTGGCTCATATATGAGACGGAAGGAAAATCAGCAATTTTAATCAAAAGTTTTTATTTTTAGGATTCTTTCGAATACAAAAACATCAATATGTACTTAAAAAAATATAAGAAACTTATAAATATTTACAAAAATAAAAGGACATGAAAATTTAGATTTGAAAGTAGTAAAAGCTAACCTGAATAATACTCCTTGAAGCAGGGATCAACGCATAGGCCAATGTTCTGTCCATTTTTATCCCTACAAATTTCGCAAACAAAATATGTTTGACTTCTTTGTTTTTTGGAAGAACCATTACGACACCGAACTCTCTTCTCAATTTTCTTAGGGTAATGATTTTCCTTTGGTGATTGCTTTTTACGTGGAAAAACATCTTCAGTGTTTTCTTTTTTCAAGAAATCCAATATCACCACTTCTCTAAACTCCAAGTAACTAATTTTGTTGGGTTTAACTTTATTGTAAATATACGTACTGTTCCATAAACAAATATCCATTAGGTGGAAAAATACTTTTAGGTACCATCAGATGGTCTTTCTGGGAGTGGTGTAATATGAAACCATCTGGTCACTTCGATCAATACCAGACATGTTTTCATTGTAATCAATAATAGAAACTGGTTTTTGTTTTTCTACACCTCTTCTATTAGTGCATTTGCCTAATGCAGCAGTGTGTTTTGTGGATATCATAAGGACTCCTCTCTTATCCTTCCATTTGATCACCAATACATTTTTCTTTCTTCTAAATACAATTTCTCCCTTTTTTAGTTTTCGAACTTATAACTGCTTTTGGGTTACCTTTTCGTGTTTTTCTAAGGGTTCCTACAACATGGGTTTTGTTTTGATAAAGAAATTCAGATAATTGAACGCTATTACAATAATTGTCTAAATAAAGGATATGACCTTTGCCAAAGTATTGTTGTACTAATTTTGTGACTACAGATTGAGAATGGCTCATATCATTGTCAACTGTTCGCTTTCCACCGTAAATGAGAATATCTAACACAAACCCATCTGGAGTGGCAAGCTCATAAAGCTTTATTCCGTTTTTCGCACTTTTATTGGGAATGTACTGACGAAACAGCAATCGTCCACGCCAAAGTAGTAATGCTTCATTGAGAGATAATTTCTTTCCAGGATATAAAATATTTCCTTTGTTTTTCAATAAATGTTTTAAAACTTGTGATATTTTATGTAACCGAAACGTTTTATTATCATCGTCTTTGTAGAAGCATGAACACCGGAGAATTGACTCAAATCGGTTCCGGGACATTGTTGTTCCAAAGATTGGATGATAATAAATTGAATTGGTACTCCAATAGTTGTTTAGTGTAGGCATACTTATATTGCCCATAAGTATACATAATCCCAAAAAACGGTAAAATTCGTCAGAATCCGTTGGCTTCCAATTATTCATTGTTGAATATTTTGACAAATTTTTGTTTATAATAGATTGTGCTCGATAATTCACCCAGTCACAAAGCTTGTCAACAAGTGAGTTGTCAAATAATAAGGCGAATATTTCTTTCGCAGTAATTGTAGGTGGAATTTGGATTTTCAAGTGCTCAGGCTCAGAAAAATCAAAAAGTTTCGGATCACTATCTATATCTACCCAATCGTTATCGTTTAGATTGTGTGTGTGCCATTTGAAAAAACGAAGTTATTTAACTTTATAAGTTCTGTTTTTCTACCGCATTTTTTTTATCACCTTGTATAATTTTTTGTATGAAATCATGGTTGGCTCTATAGTTCGAACCTTCAACCAAATAATAGAAATGATTTTAATCATTCAACGTCAATCACTGGGGCAAAAATAAAATTTTACCCAGACCACGCATTTCAACAAATCTTAAAATATTTCGAAAACGGCAAACAATAGGTATAAGGAGTATTGAAGTAAAAATACAGGGTGTTCCATTTAAAAAACATCAGTTTGGTCTGTAACTTTGGTATGAGATACCCTGTACAAATTTTAATATTTTTAGGGCGTGCAGCTCACTATTATACACAACTTTTGTATAAAACATTTTTAGAAATTTTGAAAAATAAGCACGTGATTGACCGTTCCCAGAGCTCTGAAACACCCTGTATAATGTAAAGTGACTTTGAAGCTTCGATAAATATAGAACGAAGTTTTAGAACAATGCCTAATATAATGAGGTCATCTTGACTCCAAAAAAGCATTAAAACGTTATGTTGTGTCAAGAATGCGAAAAATTGCTGTCAGGAGAAAATTCTGATTTGAACATTTCCGAGAATTTTTGAATTTCATAACATTATCGTACACAAACTGATGTTTTAGCTTCAATAGATACAAAATAAAACTTTTCAATGATTTCTGATAGAGTAGAGCCATTGAAACTCTGAATCAAGATCAAAACGTAAAATGGTGTAAAAAGTGTTAAAAAGTGATCTTAAAAAAATTCTACAAAAATGTTTCTTCGTTTACGACTAATGTTTCCGTATGCAAAACCTCTTCGGTATGAGTATAGAAGTAGTTTAAGCCCGTTAGTCGAGTATTTGTACAGAAAATTTCATACTTATATAGTGAAACGTAAAAAAGTGCTAAAAAAGGCCATTTTCATCGCTCTTGCGGGAGGTCAAAACACACTTAGAATGCTTTCCTAATGCTACAGAGCGGTTCAGTAGGACCAGAATTATTCAATTTTTAATGGCCGTCAAAATAGGAGAGACGACCCATTTTTCGCTCCGGCCTATTGTACACATATATTCGCAATTTATTCCTATTTAGGGTAATTATGCAGCATATATCACTATTCGAAATTATGAAGTATATTACATAAAACTATGCATAGCAATTGTTAAATTAATATAGAAATCAGTTAAATAATAATATACATTGTAGTTATTATAAACTAAACCTGAAAGAAATAAGTATACTTACATAGATTCCAATTCAGGATAAATGCCAGAATTTAAAAACGAATTTGGAATCGACAGCCAAAAGTACCTAAAAAATATTTTGTATTTATTTAAAGCTTACTGAAAGAACTAATTTAATCAATTAATTAAAAAATATATAATATGGGTATTCATGGTATGGCCACAACTGCAATATATTTTAACTTTTTCTCTATTTTATACTTGAAAATATGAAGAACTGAAAAGCTATATTTTTAAACGAGAATTGGGTATTTCAAATTTACTCTGTTTTTTTTTGCTTGTTTCTGAATAGATTAATTTTTAAAATTGCAAGTTTTAGTTTTTCCCTGTCATAGCTTCTGCAATTTTTACACATATTAACATCATTTAATTTAAATTTAAACAATTCAATAAGATCTCCCCATTTTCTATTAATGATAAAAATAATCTTAATTGTTAGCAGTTCACAATACCACGGAAAATTATGAACACCCTCAATGTTAATGGCCAAATCATGAATACATTGTTTAATTAAATTTACCTATATACATTTTAAAAATTAATATCTATTAAAATTAAAGTACTTACTTAATTATTAGCTGAAACGATGATTTAATCAATTTGCAGAACCACGAGTTGAACAAGAATGGCAAGAAAAAAGACACTTTTACATTCACTGTAAGGGTCGAAGAGAACTTAAACTTTCTTTGAGGAAAGAAACAAATAACGCCGGGAAAACCCAAAGAAATGAACCGACAATTGCGTGAAGTTCTCGCGGAAAACTTCATGCGAGAACCGCTTGAAATTTCCGCAAACTTCAAGCGTTTCACAACGGGAACGCCGCACAGTGTGTTAAAACGCGAGATTCTGTCCAGAGGTAGAGGGGGTAAGAAAAATTAAAATGAAAACTAGCGGAAATAAAAATAACCACCTCATTCTAAAATGTCTAAACCTTCACAATTTAGGTTATTTATATTTTTGCAATAACCCCTTGTTCTGCAATTAATTCTTAAAGTTGAACATTTTCAAATTGTGAGCGGTGCGCGAAAAATGTACATTGTCTTAGCAACTGATTACTTTGTACTCGTTTTATCAAGTACTATAATTTTCACACACACTATTAACATTGTATTGAAGCTTCATTTGGTGTTAATTTTATTTTAATAGACTTATTAGAAAAAATGTTACGAACGCTTTAAAAAATTACATTTTAATTTTTAAATTTTAACTTTAACAAGACCCAAATTAAGTATATTAAAACGTAGCAATTAGCAGACACCACCAAAAAATAGCCCAAGGTGTTCTCTACCCACACTGTAAAAATTATTCCTATATCGAACCAATTCAGAGTTTTAGAATGTATTTAGTTCCGCGAGACTGTTAAAATCTGACCGCAAGCGCGGCGCCAAAAATGCAATTTATTACTTTTTCTCGTTTTATCAAATGCTATCATTTTAATGTCTGTTATCCACATTGTATTGAGGTTTCATTTTAATAGGCATATTAAGAAAAACAAGTTACGAGTAGTTTAAAATTATTCATTTTTATTTTCGATTTTTAAATTTTACAAGACTTTTAAGTATATAAAACGTAGCAATTAAAGAATACCATAAAAAAATAGCCCAAGCTTTTCTCTGCCCACCCTGTAAAAATTATACCAATATCGAACCAACTAACTGTTTTTAAATGTATTTAGTTCCGCGAGTCAGTTTAAATGTAACCAAATCATTGCGAGCGAATAACATTTTTATGTCACTGTAATATTTATTCACATTTTTAAAAAACTCTTGAATACCTATATAGTTATTATATTTATAATTTTTATAAATAATATTTGTATCAACAAATATTCATTCTCATGTCAAAATTTATATCAATTCAAACGGTTGGTTAGAAAACTTAAAAGTTATTATTAATGAGCTTACCTAAAGTGAAAAATAATCCGATTCTTCATCAGAGAGTAATTCCTCATTATCACTTGTGTCTGAATCACACACAATTAGTTCCAGTGCTTCTAGAGTTAATTTTTGTTTCCTGGTTTTTATATTGGACCTCTTTGAAGAAATTATCGGATCCGAAGACACAAGGAGCATATTTAACAAATCCTTGGTGGTATTTATTCTAGAGTTTTTTCTCGTATTGTGTTCTCGTAACCGTCTATAAATTTTATTGCTGGCTTCCTGGGCTTCTTCGGACAATTCACCCATTGGTAGTATAAAATGTTTAATAAATTGACCTCCATGTAATAATATTTTATGAACACTGACGGGCATTCTATACCAACCATAATTTGACACGAGGAGTTTAGCTGTTTCGTCGGCATATGTAGTGAAAGCAGCAGCATTAATGTGATACCCACTGGAGATTGTCATTAAAATATTATAACACTTATATATTAATTCTTCTTTTATACCAGTTATAATAGCCACCTTTACAAAAATTTTAAAAAATATTCTAGCCACATTTTCTGTATTTGAAGTACCACCACCTTGTACTACCACATCAACTCGTATACCAAGCTCTTTTCTGAGAGTTTTTTTTGTATATATTGCTTTCTATTTTGAATAGATTCCCTCATTTCTTTCGTTGCCCCATGAGAGTTGGTTTTTTTAATTCTAATTTGTAACTTACATGTAAAATCCACTCCATAAATTTAATCCATGCATGTAATGATGCAATTCCATACTTTAAATGACTATCAATAATTGGCAGAGTTTTGATTTTTTCAAGATTATTCATTTCTTTGGGGGTACATTTACACATAAAGCAATTTGTACTTGGCGTATCCGTCAAGACATTTATTACTATACCGTCTATCATTGTAAATATTAAGTTAAAAGTGACTTCAACACATTTGCCATGAATGTTTATTTCCATTTGTTTTAATAAGTTAACTTCTTCTTGAACTAACTGTACTTCATTCTTTATAACATTTTTGTTTTCCTTTAAATATTTAAATTTAATTGGCCTGCACAATTTTATAGAAGATGGCCTTTCGTTCTTCCACAAAATAACATTATTTTCGGAAAATAATTGTAAAGGAACCAAAGAAAACATAAAAATACTCTTTTCTTCTATGTCATCCTCATCGGTACTGCTTTCATCAAAATCAATTTTTTGCATATAACTGCTATGACCAGAACTATCATCACACCCGTATTTACACAATAAAATAAGTTTATCATATTAAAATTCTTCTGGAAATGTAATGATTTCTTTCAGCCTCAATAAGGTATGTTCCAAAAAATTTTGGAAAGGAATTGAGGCGCCCTTGTTGTCTATATTCATATTTTTGGGATAACACCTAGACTTTGCAATTTTTACTCTAGCGTATGCAGGCAATATATCTTTTGACCCGTGTGATATAATTTTTTTTCTTAAATTTATATAATTTTGCACAGTTAACTGTGAGTCAATAATTAATGACAGCGCTTCATCATCCGTAAATTGAGAAGGTGACCCTGTTTCTTTTCCTTGAAGTATGTCAATACATATTTGAGTTTTTGTTGGTTGAATTGTACCAGAAACACATTCAAGCAATTTAGCTGCAGATGGATTTCCTTTATCCCGCAATACTTTATTTGCAGCACATAAGATTTTCTCGGAAGAGGTTTCCTTAACTAATAATTCTATTTTCCTCTGTTTGCTGCTCCTACTAAGTGTTGAAAAATCCGACGTGGAAGTACTCGGGCCAGGAAAAATATTTTGAATGTCTTGTTGATTAACATTTTCTTCTGTTTGAAAAATGACATTCAACCATTGGCGATTTTTTTGTAGAAAATGTTTATACGCGTATGAAGAATTCTTCCACCTCCCTTTAAGAGAGACACAGTAGCATTTAATTTTTTTTTCTACATCAATTCTATACGTTGGTGTATGTACATTAAAGTGATTTAAAACGAATTGAATTAAAACTTGAATTGAATTATGTGATCTAATATCTTTTCTCTTTTCCTGATGATGCCATTTATTGAACAGATCCTTATAAGTAATGTTTTCCATGTTAAACACACCTTGAAGAAAGACACAATACAGTATATATTTACACACAGAGCACACTTAAGATAAATTTACACACACAGCACACTTAATTTAATTAATATAAATTTACACCTACAACATAAAACTATTTGAGATGTCCAATATTTTAAAAATGAAATTTAATGTAAACGCTCTAAAAGACTGCGGCAAACTGAAGTTTGACTTCATAAAAATATTTTTGCAAGTATTAGAAATCATCGTTGGGTAGAAAAAAAAGGTTGTAAGGAACATGTCAGTCATGTGACGCACTTAAGATGATTAGTTGGGCGCCCTTTTATTGCGACCACTTGTACCACTGAAGATAGCCAGATGTCTACCCTCTGGTGTTAATAACGACAGGGTAAATTTCACTTGATTTATAAGCATATTTTAGGAAATAACTATTAACTGCATAAATTATATAATCTGCAAAAAAAACCACATACAGATAACTTTTAAGATATCACTGATTTTTATTATAGAAAAATATTTTCTTAAATAAATATATAACTACATTGCTACTTAAGGGTTAAACTGTGACTAATACATAAATAATATGGAAATATAAAACTGTAGTAACATTTGAAAACATAGCGCAAATGATGAGTTTATTACTATCTACGCACTAACGCTCCGCTCAGATAAGCTGTCTCGCGGAACTAAATAAATTCTAAAACTCTGAATTGGTTCGATATGGGAATCATTTTTACAGTGTGGGCAGAGAACACCTTGGGCTATTTTTTGGTGGTGTCCGCTAATTGCTACGTTTTAATATACTTAATTTGGGTTTGTTAAAGTTAAAATTTAAAAATTAAAATGTAATTTTTTAAAGCGTTCGTAACATTTTTTCTAATAAGTCTATTAAAATAAAATTAACACCAAATGAAGCATCAATACAATGTTAATAGTGTGTGTGAAAATTATAGTACTTGATAAAACGAGTACAAAGTAATCAGTTGCTAAGACAATGTACATTGTTTGCGCACCGCTCACAACTTGAAAATGTTCAACTTTAAGAATTAATTGCAGAACAAGGGGTTATTGCAAAAATATAAATAACCTAAATTGTGAAGGTTTAGACATTTTAGAATGAGGTGGTTATTTTTATTTCCGCTAGTTTTCATTTTAATTTTTCTTACCCCCTCTACCTCTGGGCAGAATCTCGCGTTTTAACACACTGTGCGCCGGTTCGTTCAAGGAACCGCATGAAACTCGTGCGGATATAATAATAATAATAATTTATTCATTTACAAAAATAATGTTTACATTGATGACATTGTTAATTAGCGCATGCGGATTAATAATATAAAACCAGGCATTAAAATTGAAAATCGTCACAAATTGTCATTACACTAATACTAGAAATAACATTAGCGGATATTAGAGTTTTTATGAAAACATGTCTACTCGTGGTTACTATAATGTAATGTGTCGGTACATATATGCAGAGACCTCCGTGTACAAGAAAGAAATACCAAAATCGCATACAGCAGCTGAAAGTTCATAGATCCGCAACTGCATACAGTTCCTTTTCAACCAGATATTGTTTAAGTTTTGTTTTGAATTTATTAAGCTCTGCAATAGTTTGAATATCTCGAGGTATGATATTATATAATTTTAAAGCGGAATATGATGGGTTTTTTCTGTTAATGTTAACCTATGTATGGGGTATGTGTATAAATGTGAATATCTTGTATTATATGCATGATCTTCTGTACTAACTTTAAATTTATCTTTATTTTTGGCATTGAATACTAAAATTTCATATACATAGAGTCCATGTATAGTCAAAATATTTGCTTTTTTAAAGTAATGTCTACATGATTCTTGATAGTTTAAATTAAATATTATTCGAATACCTTTTTTTGCACAATGAATACCTTCTTAGCAAAGGTACTTGAGCCATAGAATGTAATTCCATAACATAGGAGAGATTAAAAGTTTGCAAAATAAAGTGATATTAAATGTTTTTGGTCATATATAGGTTTTAACTGTCTCAACGTATATCATGTTCAATTGTTTTATTAGTTCATCGCAACGAGGTTTGTAGTTCAGTTGTGCGTCAAGTGTTATGCCAAGAATTTTAGCATAGGTTTACACCTATGCTGTTTAAAGTAAAATTGTTCATATGTATTTGTTTGAGTTTGGATTGAAAAATGACTACTTTTGTTTTGTCTTGGTTTAATTTTAAACAGTTACTTGTGAACCAATCCTGTGTTGCATTAAATATGTCATTAGAGCTTTGAATTAAACTGTTTATCGTTGAGTCTTTTATAAACAGGTTTGTGTCATCTGCGTACATTATGATTTCATCTGATTTCATATGCCTTGTCGCTTCCTGTTATTCCGTGATTAAAGAGTAGAAGAGCCGCGGTTTCCTTGTTCGAACCGGTTCCTGAGCTCTCTTTGCTAAGAATCGGTTTATTGAACCGGTTCCTGAACCGTCTGCCCATCTCTAGTGTACATATCTCCTTGAGAATGACCAAAGGTCGAAACTAGTCGGAGAGACAAATAAAAGCAGTGAAACAAAACCAAGTGTTTTAATTAATCAAAATCAATCTGTCTGTACATTTGACGAATATCACCAGTAAAAACAATCGAATAAAAACGAAATCTGAGTAATAATTCAAAGATATCCTTTTGCAATTTGCTGCCAATGAACAAGGTATCATTTAGCGAATTACCTCTGATATCTTTAGCGGAAGCATCAAATACTACGCGTAACTGTGCTGTCAGTGCTGTCAGGTTTAAGAACACAATGATGTGGTATATAATATGAATCTTGTGTATTTATATCAGATGATAACATTTTCATGTGACCTGCTGATAAATCATCTTTCATAAAATCAATATATTGTTGTTTCAGTGCTTCATCTCTATTAAGACATTTGATCAAAAAATTCAGAATGCAATTTATTAGCTACATCATAATGTGCTAATAATACATTTTTTAAAGCAGCATCAGTTAAAACATCCGTTGCGATGGTCGCGATAGGTAACAATCTAGTAACAATTCCCTCATCGATACGTCAAACATCTTTAAATGACATTGCACTCATGTTTAAGGATTGAACCAAGAAAAACTAGCTAGTTTGAAATAGCGACCATAAGCATCAAAATAAAAAAAATGGAATAATGGCAAACTCGTCGTACTCGACGACATAATAATAAAAAAAATTGTGGTGTGGCCATCATGTTACTTTCTCCGACTTGATGGTATCATTTATATGTACGCTTTCATGGTTTATTTTCAATTTAAATCATATTTTAAATACGGTAAATACTTTGTTCACTGCACTCTTGATGAAACGAAATTGTAATATTAGGTAAATTAAAACACTTATTGGTTTCATATTCATATATTCAGTTTCCTGGCACGTCAATTTCGACCATTCTCAAAGGACTTACAAGAATAACTAATTGTTACAATTAGTTATTCTTTTAATTTAGCTAATATTACATATTTTACTTCAAATTCAAAATCTCAGTTTACTCAAAAACCAAAAAGATTTAGAAAAAAACTTATTCTTCATAAGTTGTTCATTTTGGCATTCTCTACAATTATTATTAACATAAATTTTCTGTAACTATTATCGTTTCATAATTTTAAACCAAAAATGAAAAAAAAATTCCTCGAATAATAATTATTTTATGAAAAACATCAAAAGATTCCTTAGTTGTCTTCAATATTTATTTAAATGTTTTCATAATATTTTCCACATTAAAAAAATATTGGAAAAAACAAAAAACGGCTAAGGTAAACACCCACTTCCGGCGTATAGAATTTTACCAATAGCTTATCAGTTCTTCGGATTACCAAATAAGACTTGTCTAAAGTTTCATGTTAATTGCTGTATTAGTTTTTGAAATACAGCGCGCACAGACATACAGACAGACACACACACACACACGCGCATAGACAGACACACACACGTACACACACAGGCACGCACAGACAGACACACACACACAAACCAATACACACAGACACATTTTTTTTCCAGAGATTGTTGAAAAGGAATCTAGGGACCCCAAAACGGATATTTCCGTAAAACAAATGTTTGAAAAAAATTTCCCGGTCACAATACTTTCGATTAGACCCGAAGGACCAAATAATGTGCGATAAATGGACTATATTAACGAATGTGGCAAAGATGGATCATGACTTACCGAAGATAATCCTCTAATCCTCCTTTGAAACTTAAATCAATAACTGCTAATAACTTGCAACGGTCGCTCTACTTTAACTAATTTACTTGTTTTTAAAAAATCATTATTGAATGCCATGGAGGAAAGATTGCAGACGGATTGTTTTTACACGGACTTCTCCAAGGCGTTCGATAGGGTTCATCACGGGATTTTATTAAATAAACTATCAAATCTGGGACTGGATGATCGGACGGTTACATGGATCAAGAGGTACCTCTGCGACAGGATTCAGTTCGTCAAAATAGATAATCATATCTCAAGGTGCATAAATGTCACATCTGGTGTGCCTCAGGGCTCCCACTGGGGACCTTTATTATTTTTACTTTTTATCAACGACATTGCCTTGGACTTTAAATCATGTAGATTTATAGTTTACGCCGATGATCTTAAAATATTTAAACCTATTGCTAATGTTAGTGATTGTGAGGCGTTGCAAGATGATTTGTTAACATTGGAGCATTGATGTGATAATAATATGCTTGAGCTTAATGTTAAGAAGTGTTGTAGTATAACTTACTCGCGTGGGAAATCTACTATCTTGTACGACCATCATATTAAAAATAGTGTGCTAAATAATGTCGATGTTGTAAAGGATTTAGGTGTTTGGTTTGACAGAAAATTGACATTTAAAACTCATATTTCTTCCATTGTTTGTAGAGCCTTTAAGTCACTTGGATTTGTGAACCGGTTTTCTTTGAATTTTTCACCTTGTACTTTACGTCACCTGTATATAAGTTTGGTTCGCCCATTGTTGGAATATGCTGGCCAAATTTGGTCCACATCTTTTATTTGTGACGAGTCAAGTGTTAAAAAGGTACAAAACAAGTTTATTAAACTCTACTCATATCGTGCTGGTATTGCTGATTATGATAAAATAGCGATTCGTTCATTATTAAGCATTCCTCCTCTACATATTCGCAGAGCAGTGGCTGACTTATGTGTTTTATTTAATTTAATTAATGGCTCTTTGAGCTGTAGTGAACTGTTGTCTGAATTAAGCTTCAGTGTTCTACCATCACATTTACGCAGACACCGCAATTTATTTAGGATAAGATTTCATAGCACAAACTATGGATACAATAATCCCCTCTGTCGCGCCATAAGATTATTTAACTCCTTGCCCAATAATATTGATATATTTAACTCATCTATGTACTTATTTCGCAAGAAATGTCTAAGCGCCCTTTCCTCACCTCTTTGAATTTCAAATTTTATTAAATATTCTATTAATTAGGCGGCTCCTACTATTTTAGTTTTCTTCCTTGCGTTATATTATACTTCGCATTTTTTCTATTTGTTTTTTTTTAAATTTATATTATATCTTTAGTTGCTATGCACGCATATATTTGTTTCTATTTAACAATCCTAGATTATAGATAAACTGCTTGTAAGTCTTGTAAAAGTTGATACGTTAATAAATAAATAAATAAATATACTCAATTGACACGCGCAGTCGTATATTTTTGTTGATTGATTATATTTTTTTAAACGCCTCTGCGTTTCACCAATTGTGATGTCGTTAGTTAAAAACCCCCATTCTAATTAACACGTATATTAATATAAACACTTTACAATAATTACAAGTTAATTCGTGTAAAGGCTCTTGATCTCTTCTCTTCGACCTTAGAAAAGGATCTCTCTTGCGTTGTTGATCGATGTGGCTCCCTCTTCTGCCCCAAAAAGGGGGTAGGTGGAGTTGTACTTCCAAGGGGTAGGTGGTGGTGGTCAAAAGGCGATGATTGGCCGCGTGAAATGACCACGTACACTCTGTTGCCAAACGTCCCCAGCACGTCTTCTGCTTGCGTGGAGATGGTGGAAATACCAGCTAAGCCCTTTATGTGGAAATACCAGCTAAGCCCTTTATGGCTTACCGACGATATCTCCGGATTACGCGCACAATACACAATAGACAGCAATAAAATATAGTGCACTATTTTACTTCTTAAACTATTATCGTAACAATACGTATATTTCGAGCAAGAATGTTAGGCCGTCACCGGGCATATACTAATTGCCCCTAATAAAATACAAATTGGTTACGGTGTATGTAACGCCGTAACACCAATCATTTAATTAAATAAATTAAGGCAAATAAATCTAAAGACAAATCAAATCAAATAATTTATTTGATGATGAATATAACCATTCATGTAAAACATGTCAATACAATTCTAAATGTATAAATGTACAAATAAATTTAAAATTTAAACATATTAAAATAACATCAGTTACAAGTACTCTAAAATTTAAAATTTAATTTAAAAATTTTATTGGCCATATTGGATCCGTCATTTAGAATTTAGAATTTTTTATTTCTAATTTGGGTTCAGAGATTTCAAAAACTGAATGTTATTTATTTTGAATGAAAATCGAATATATTTTAGAACAAATTTCCGCCATATTGGATCCGCATTTTGAATTTTGAAATTTTTATTTCAAATTTGGATTTAGAGATTTCAAAAACCAAATCGTATTAATTTTGATTGCAAACCGAAATTTGTGTACAAAAAATTTCCGCTATATTGGATCCGCAAATTTTTATTCCAAAATAGGATTTAGAGGCATCAAAAAGAGCATGATATTAATTTTCATAGAAAACCAAAGCTTTAAAAATATATATAAATCCGCCATATTGGATCCACTATTTTGAATTTAACCAATTTGATTACAGATTCAGACTCGGCGACCTCAAATACCATAGTAATCCACAAACTCATCCATAGTAGTGAAAGGATTAAGACTTATTAATTTTGTCGTGCTAGATTTGCATTTTGGCCCACTGTGCGACAAACTTGGACATAAGGAAATTATATTATCTCCGCCTGCATTAGTTAAAGTAAATAATAGAAAAACATTCATAAGAATAAATAATATGACAAATAAAACTATTATTACTTCAAAACCGACTCATCAAATAAATTTAATACCTGTTCGACAATTCTCAGAAGTCTATAATATTAATAAAGAACACAAAAGAAGTTTATGATCGAGTATTAGAAAATATTTTGGAACAAAAATCATTAAATATTGAAGAAAAAGCATCGTTGAGAATTTTGTTATCAAAATTCAAAGACATTTTTTATTTGGACAGACAACAATTGATATTTACACTTGAAATAAAGCATTCATTAAACATGAAGGACAATAAACCAGTTTATGTTCGAATGTACCGCCAACCTTTGGAAATGAAATAAAAAAAACAAGTAAACGAATTTCTGACGCAAGATATTATTCAAGAAGGCGTATCACCTGTACACATTGTAACCACTGAAAAAGATGGGAAATTACAGAAACGTATGGTTGTTGATTATCGACAGTTAAACAAACAGATGATTGAAGACAAATACCCCATTCCGAACATTTCGGATATTCTAGATAAACTAGGGAGAGGACAATATATTAGACTTAGCTAGTGAATACCATGAAGTAGAAATGGAACAAAAAGACGCACCAAAAACTGCGTTCACCACTGAGCAAGGACATTATGAATTTAAGCGTATGCCGTTTGGACTTAAAAAAGCTCCGGTAACCTTTCAACGGTTGATGGATAATATTCTCCGAGGACTACAAGAAGATACATGCCTAGTTTACTTAGATGACATCATCATATACTCTAGCTCTCTACAAGAACACATTATTAAACTCAATAAAGTTCACACAAACTTCAAGTTACGTCTAGAAAAATGCGAATTTCTAAAGAAGGAATTGAAATATATATTAACCGACCAAGGAGTAAAAACGAATCCCGACAAGATCAGAGCAATTCTAGACTACCCAATTTCTAAAACGCGAAAAGAAATTAAATCATTTTTAAGTTTACTTGGTTATTATCGAAAATTTATACGAGATTTTGCTTTTCTAACCAAGCCTTTCACCAAGTGTTTAAAGAAAAATGCCAAAATTGAAATAACACCAGAATATAAAACTGCTTTCGAAAAATGTCAAACTATCTTAACAAATGGCCCAATTCTACAATACCCTGATTTCGACAAAGAATTTACTGTTACGACAGACGCTTCTGACATAGCATTAGGCGCAGTCCTATTACAAGGATCTATTGGATCTGATAAACCAGTCTACTATGCATCCCGTACACTCTCTGACACAGAACGTAAATATGCAACCATCGAGAAAGAGTTTTTAGCAATTGTTTATGCTGTCAAACAATTTAGACCCTACATCTATGGACGAAAATTTACTCTATACACAGATCACAAACCCTTGATCTGGCTCTCGTCTTTAAAGGAACCTAATTCCCGTTTGATGAGATGGAAAATAAAATTGGAAGAGTATGATATTGAAATAAAATATAAAAAAGGCAAACTGAACAACAATGCTGATGCATTGTCAAGAATACAGCTAAAACAATTAAATATAAAACAACTAAACATGATAACAACAGAAGAAAATACTGAATCACAATCAGTTTGCGTGAATATAGATGACGATGAAAGAATTAGGAATTGATGTCATAAATGAGGAACCGACACCATCAAAAAATAAACAACCTACATTAGGAAAAGGAATTGCCCGCAAAGAAGTAAAAATTACTGACCCACCTGTAGAAGAATAATCAGACGATGATACCATTCATTTAATAGCAACAATTGAACCTACAAAAGGCATTGAAAAAGCAGCAACAATCCTAGATAACAAAAGAAGTTAATTTATTTTACGAACTGGTATTCATTATGACTTACGAGTTTCTCATCAAAAGAAGAATGAACGTGAAATATTCGAATTCAAAATTCCACGTGTTGAAATATGTTAACATGTCTTTAACATTTTTAAAGAATATATGACTAAGAATGAGAAAGTCTATTTATATACCAATGAAGAAGAAAGTAGATAGGATTCACGGGTTCTACGCCCACCCATGTAAAAGTTCCCATAAGACGTCATAAAACACCCCCCTCCACAAAATGGCGGACTTAGTGTTCTGTAAGTGTTGCAGACCTCCGGGCAATAGGTGGCGCCAGAGGGTACCTGATGGGTTCTGTTCTCGGCTAAGTGGAAGTCCGCGCAATAGGTGGCGCTAGTTGGTACCTGGGTGGAATCTATACTCAGCCAATTGGAAGGTTCGCGCAAGAGGTGGCAGCACGTCGGCATCTAGGAGCGGGATCAAGCTGAGATTAGGTAAAGCCGGACCAGATCTGAGCTGATCAAGCTGAGCTTGGGTAGATCTGGACCAGATCCGGATCAGAGTCGGATCAGATCCAGATCGGATCAAGCTGGTCCGGACCGGATCTGCGGTGGGAGCTTGGCGGGTTTTTTTTAAAGACAACGATGCATTATAAACATTTATTTTCTCACGTACAGACCTTATCTAACGCTTGGTATGTTTGTAGTATTTGTTCCACATTAACCTTCATACACTCGCAAATACCTACAATTGATAAGTCCTGCACACCGCATTTCTTAGATAAAAATGTGAAACAGGCAGTAGCGCTAAAAGAAGGTGTTTTTAATATAAACTCATCGGTGGTCGCGACCTTTTCTGCTAATTTAACGCACATATTTAGAGAAACAGTATTATCTTTTACATGTCCAAACCTTAATAGTAACAAGTTTAGAGAATCTACAATTGTCGTTGTCGGTATTTCCCAATTTAGTTCAGACAAAATTTGTTTTTCACATCTAATTATATCACTTTTTGTTACACTCTTAGCCGTATACAATATTAATAATTCCAACGAAAGATGAAAGTCACTCACAAATTTTGAAGCGATCCAAAGACACGCAACTGCAATGCGTTGAAATGTATGTTTCTCGATATTTTTCAAACACAAAAATCTGTCCAAACAATTAACGGCGACAAAGAAGACGGGAACTTCGCTCCTAGAATCTTCGCACACCTCCAATATCCATTCAACAATAATTTTTCTCATATAGGGTTCAATACTTGTTTGTATTGAATCGAAATAATCTAGACGTTCCATTTTAACAACTACGACGGACTATGGTTTTGCACGATGTGTGTAAGTAAAATTAAGCTACACTGTTGCATTGGGCACATTTATAAATTGGAGTAGGAGGCCCGTCCCAGTGTGTTTTTCCGATATTATAATGTTTGTGACAAGGTAACCTTTTTTGGTATTTTACATCAGCCTGCTTTGATGTTGAGAGCAGTGTCCAAATATTTTCCAATTGCAAACCCTCAATTTGCTCCATATAACAATTGGGTAGGTATTGTAGATGTTCTGACGATAATTGATGGTTGCAATATGCGGCTATCGCAGCATCAACTTTATCAGATACCATTTCCGGCTTATCTGTAGTTAGTTGCTCATGTAAAATGCGGTTGTACTCTAAATCTATTTTAAATTTTTCTTCGCAATAAATACCAACTTCCAGTAAACACTCAATATTCTCGACGGGTATGGTGGCTTGATCAAAAGTAGCGTTCGTGAGTATAGTAAGTGCTTCAGTCGTAGTACATTCGCGCTTTACATTTAGAACTTGAGACAGACATTGGTCATAAAAATCGAGAAAATGAAGTGATTCCAACCGTGAGATTCTTGATTCAATGAGCGGGAAAACTTTACACAAAGAATTAAAAGTTTTCAAATCTAAAGTTAGTTTGTCACTATTTTTACGGATAGACGCATAGCGAGTTTTCGATCTAGCTCCAAGAAATACGTCACATTCATCAAAGATATTTAGAAATGGCTTAACTTCATCTACAGTAGCACATTTACAGCATTGTCTCATTTTAGTCGTTAAATATGTATTAATTATATCTTTCTTCTTTACAAATTGTAACCATTCACTATGTAAAAAATGTAAATTCACCTTTCTAGGTCCAGATAGTCTTATGGATGGATAAAATCCTCTTACCGCACTAAATCCAACAGCCACATAAAGATTTCCACTTTTGTTAATATTGTAGCGGGTTTCATTAATATATTTATTTTCATTGCGCACAGTTTGGTTGAAATCATTTAACATATCATCGAGAAACTCGAAACAGCTGCCTTCGTCACTGACTAGATCAATTACTTGCTCGTGGTTTGCCATCGCGAAATAAATAACAACTAATCAAAAATATGAAAACATCTTTATTTATACAATAAACCAACCAATCACATGTTACAATTAGAAAAAACATTTATTCATACGTTTCCAAATATTTAAATAATAATTTTACATTTGAAAGAGCGCAGTGGCAGTAAATTGAATTGTGAAAGAAACACCCGGGCTCCGAAACATTATTTTTGAGGGATGGCTCTTCACTCGGAAATTCTTGAACAAGAGGACCCAAATATTTTTTCAACAAATTAACTTTTGGTACTCCTTTAGCGTAGACGACATCGTGTCCTTGAGATATTTCAAATAAAATCGGACATAATTGATCCAAATCCGCAAAACCAGAACACCATCTTAAACCGTGATAGTTGTTTTCTAACCATCTAAGTTGTCGTATTTCATTTGTTGTGAGAAATACTTCATTGAAGGGTGGTTTAAATAAAATATGGGTAATTTTTTCACCATCAAATGCTGCCAATTCCTTCGGTATAAATTTGTTTCCATCCAGAGTATATCCTTGAATATCAATCACCAACATCTTAGAGGACTTTGCGCACTAAACCACTTATTGGACTATATTCGACTAGACAATCGCTGATAATTAGGCAATAGGCAATTGTGTTTTCTGGAAACTTTGTCTTCGATTCAAATTCGACTTGCACGTCAACGCTTCCTCCCACAACTGACTCAATTTGCTTGGAACAATCAATTATAAAGAGCGGGCAATTTTTAAACTGCTTATATGAGAGGAGGGGGTCATTAAATTCTCGATCATAATAATGTCCTTGAAAGTTGCTGTAATCTTGGTGCGCCTTACTATATTTACCCTCGCCAAAGTCGTACTCTTGTTTATCGTATGGATAGCTCTCTGAATTTAAATAGAGCTTAAAGTTGCACAATGTAACGTGATCAAAGTTACTGGCATCTTCAGTTTTAACGTTTTTTTTGTTTGTTTGAAACGCTAAAAGAATATATCTCGGTCTTTCTAAATGTGATGATGTGCGAATTGCCCATTTATCTGACGTGTTGTGTCGCAATGATGGCAGTTCATGCAATTCCCAGCGACGAAAAGGAATTTGTATGGGTCGATCAGTTTTTAAAAACTTCCAAAGTTTCAATTTTACCTCATCGTTAACATTAATATGGGGAACGTGCCATTCGACTTTAGTTAAGGTTAGTTTTCCGTCCGTCTGACCTTTGCTAATATTTACATCTGACCGTGATCGCAAGAGAATGAGTTCTTGTTTACAATTAATTAATATTTTTTTATACATTTCTGCAAATCCTAGCCATAATTTTAATGGAATACAAGCAGTAAATAATTTTTCAACTTTGTACCACGTAGACGGCGACTTATCAAAATTCCATCCGCTGGTTTCATATGCTCTAGCATCTGCAGGCGTGAAAGAAACCAGCTGTTTCATAGTGGAAGTTATTCCTACATCCTTAATCGAATCAACAACTACACCATTGATTTCGTAACGAATTTGGTCAAAAAGAAAGGCAAAAGCATTGTTGATTAAAACGGATGCAGTATCACCAGCTCCACCATCAAATTCGCCCTCTATGTATAAGAAACTCTCGCAGGGTAAAGTGTAGATCTCTTGAGATAAGATAGGGATGCGAATTTCATCGTTATTATTATAGCTTGCTGTAGAATACGGCTGATAAGTATGATATTCTTTTTTAGTGACTACATCATCGAAATTAACTTCTTCAAAAATGTTTAATATGTTTTCCGACATGTCTTTTAAGTGTAAATCCCAAGCTCTGTAGAAATTTTAAATTTTCACGTGTTAATGGTTCTGCTGCTCGCCACGTTGTGATTGCTCCCCTACCAAATCTGCCCCTTTTATTTATTTTTGTTTGTATCTGCTTATACGTTAGTCCCATGGCTTTAGCTCCAATTTAATTTCAATGTCCTCTTTTTGAAAATCTAGCAACTCTCTATTTTGATCCACTATTCTAAGAGTAATGTTGTGAATAGTTGGAACACTTACTGGTAAATAAATTATATTTCTAGGGTGCTCATTTATAGATACTGCATGCCCAACATTAGGAGCAAAATGATGTAAAGAATGTACATCTTGTTGATTATGGTAAGAACCCGATGTTATATTACATTCTATTCGTATAAGTTTAACTTTAACTAAATCTACGGGAAAATCTGCAAAACATATATTTTCCTTCTCATACTTTTGTTGTTTAAAACCTAATTCCTTATGTAAAGAATCACCAGGAGTAAAATCTACATCAAATTTCGACCATAGTTCGCACTTTGAGCTAGGATTATGCGCTTTTAGAAAAATATTTTGTGCGCCTATTTTATCTTTTAAGAACTTTTCGAGATCCGTGATGTCGTAATATCCATTAGGAATTGCTAACTCTGTACCGCTGTTATAATAAAACTTTTTATTGATCAAATTTGGCACGGTGAAAAACGTGTTGAAACTGACAAGACCCAAAGCATATCTTTTTCTAGGATTTAGATGTATGGGAGGGTGGTATGTGGCGGAGAGCACAGGCCCAGTACCACTCAGACTAAATGTTAACGACATTCTGCACACAAATATGTATTTCAATTTTATTTATACAAAAATTCTAAACATAGATGTCCACAAATATACGATCCGAAGGTTTGATATCTTTGATGATTATACAAAATTAAACATTGTTTAAAATAATTAATTACTTCAAGCGGGGGAGACAAATCTCCAAAACTATCAAACCAGTAAACTGTATTACCCCTCTTTTTATATGCACACCAGTGAGTGCCCGGCCCATCTTTATCATCCAAATTTACAATGCCATATTCATTTTTCCAAGGTCCTCTAATTGGAAGATCATTTCTCATAAAAATTCCTCTGAAATATGAAAGCTTATTTTTCTTAATAAACTTTTCCAAATCTATGTTGGTAAGAGGCCGGTGGGGTAAACATATTAGTTTTTTGAAATGTATAAACCGACGCCGGATTTTTTAAATCGTTCAAAGCGTAAACCTCGATCTACATGAATTGCTTCCATGGCCTTATTGTGCCTCATTGCCTCCTCCAACCGTTTTTTGGCATCCTTAGCTTTAGTTACTGCTGATGCAACAGATGCAGAGCCTCCTACAAATTAAATAATTATCTATTGTTTTCGTACGTCAGTGGACCAACTAACCAATTAATGCACCCAATGCTGACAATCCCGCGAATAACGGTATAAGAAATCCTCCGCTTTTCGGTATTGGTATTATTCTCGGAATTTGGACATTTTTCTTACCTCCAGATCGTTTTAATGCCCGCTTTGCCGCTCTCAAAGCAAGTCTTATGTTTTCTCCCGAAGTCAAACCACTTTTAGAGTGTTTACTTATTTCTTCTTGAATGGGCTTTAAAATGTTTTTCCTAAATGGCAAGCGTTTTTTAAGCTTACCACCACACTTCTTGTGAGTTATTTTTTTAGAACCCATACCAAGTTTTGTTTTGGCGTTCATGGCATTCGTAACAGCATATGAGGCAATTTTTTCTGACATTCCTGAATCTTTTGCTTTAAATCTTTCCCAAGCTAAATCTGCTAATTGTTGATCTGCGACTCTTCTCTTGTGAGGATCCTCACTCACTGAATACTCAATATCGTGTGTCCTACAAGCCTGATCGAGTTTGTTTATGCCCGGATCGCCTCGTGCTAAACGCCTTTTTAGTTTTGTACCAGGTCCACAATATTGGTATCCAGGCAGGTGCAGTTCAAAAGGCAGCTTGTTGATTAGCATGTTTATAACACTTTGGCTGGCAATCATTTGAAGTCAAGATTATCTAAATACATGTGAATATAAAGATATTATTCAGTTTTCAAAGTTACATCATGAGGGTAGTACAGCAAACTGAGCAATTTGAAATTAAAAATTTTGATTATGTGTTCACAAAAGACAAAGCGGAAAAACGCCATGGAAACCTTTTTCCGAATAACATTAGATGTTTAATAACTGGGGCGAGCAATTCAGGAAAAAGCAATCTTTTGCTCGGTATGATTGCAAACGCAAATGGATTATTTTTTGAGAATATTTATGTATATTCAAAATCGCTACACCAACCAAAATACCTCTACTTAAAGCAATTGTTACGTGAAATTGTTAACTATTACGAGTTTAAAGATACTGATGAAATTGTTCCGTACACCGAAGCAAAACCTAACTCAATTTTCATTTTTGATGATGTTTCCTGTTCACCGCAGAGTAGTATTCGAGACTACTTCTCTTTTGGAAGACATCAAGCTGTTGACTGTTTCTACCTATGTCAAACTTACACCAGAATTCCTAAGCAATTGGTGAGAGACAACGCAAATTTGATTATTTTATTCAAGCAAGATGAATTGAATTTGAAACATGTATATCAGGATCATGTAAATACCGATATGTCTTTTCAAAAATTTGTAGAACTATGTTCACAATGTTGGAAAGATAAATATGGATTTGTTGTGATAGACAAAGAAAGGGAAATTAAAAATGGGCGTTATCGAAAAGGTTTAGATCATTTCATATATATATAATTACATTTATTATGTTCCCCTGCAGTGCATATTAAGATGGCTTTGACTCCTGAAGTTCCCGATGTTGGGTTAAAACGAGAATTAATTAAAGCAAGAAATATAATTCGCAAGAAAGCTAGAACAATTCGCCGAAGTCGCCTCCAATCTGAAGAATTGCTACAGAGAGGGTATAAATTTATTGTTGAACCTCTTAAAGCAGTTGTTGAGCTTAAAAAAGAAATTAAAACTGAAAAACCTGAAACAGATATTTCGTCTGAATATACACAAAATGTACAACCTAGGGCGTCAACAGCAAATTGGGGTGAATCGGAAGATGAAGATGAGGTTTTTGAATCTCAACCAGAAAACGTTGCTGAAGTTGAAAATTTGCCAGAGGAAAGACACGAAACATCGTTGAATCAGTTGCGTGACATGTATTCTACTACAAGTGGGCGCAAATCAATCAGCGATACTTTTAGAGAGGCCGGCGTAGGCCCCCTAGCAACAAAATATTTTGATCTACTTTTAACAAATGCTAAAGAAATGGATTATACTTACGGCATCAGATGGGACTCTGAAGCAAATTGTTGGAAAATTGGTATTAAGGCACCCGACTTTATTGATAATGATGTGTACATTGAAAACACAAAATTTAAGGGGACTGAGGGGTTGTATAATTTACTTTTTCTGAATAAGCCTGAAAAGTATAGTGCCGATGATTTGGAAAACTATAAAAGAATCTTGCGTTTGTCGAACGCTCATAAACGGCAATATGGTGCAGGAAATCAAATTAACCGAAGCGGTGGATTTAAATATAAAAACATAATAAGTAAATTATTTCCTCCTCAAACTAGCATTCCAAAACACCTATCTCCCGTAACAAATCAGCCTAGAACATTGAGATCAACAAGGGGGACCGCATTAAACAAACAAGTTTCATTCAAACCAGAATATATATATTGGAATTCTGTCAATGAGCTGGTAGATAGACTAAAGCTTTTGTATGCTGCAAAGGTGGCAGGTAATAATTCGGTGAACAACGAGATTGTGTCAATTATTGAAGAATTGCGCGAGGCAAATGTTATAGTATGACTGTTGACAAATTCGGTCGATATTCATCTCATGTCGCGGCTTCGGGCAGCTTCACAGTAGATGCAAATGGTAATTGGAATGCTCAAAATAAAAGGATAGTTAATGTTGGTGAACCCTCATCAACAACAGATTGTGTTACTAAAAATAGTTTGGATTATGTGACCCAAATATTTCAACAAAGACTAGTATCGATTGAACAAGATCTACAAAAATTAAAGGTAACGCTAGACACGCAGAAACATCCACCTGAAAAACGTCAGGTAGAACATTTCGATGGAAAAACGACAGGTAGTTTATGAACTACATAAACCCGCTCGGAAGCATTTTCCGAGACGGAGAACAATTGTAAAAGGACTATTTGATTTGCTTCAAGCAGATTTAATGGAAATGATTCCTTTTGCAAAAGAAAACAGGGGTCATAAATATATACTGGTAGTTATTGACTGCTTTAGTAAATTTGTTTGGACTCGGCCCTTAAAATCTAAAAACGCTCAGAATGTTACTGAAGCTATGTTAAAAATTTTGGCAAAAATTTCGGCTCCAGTAAATAATTTGCAAACAGATTTGGGGCTCGAATTTTACAATAAAAACTTTATAGCACTTTGTAAAAAACGTAACATCAACTTATATTCTACATATAGTACAACAAAAGCAAGTATTGCGGAGCGAGTAATTAGAACTCTAAAAAGTTGGTTATATAAGGAATTTAGTTTACGTGGAAAATATAAGTGGCTTGATATTTTGGATGAAGTTACGGAAAGGTATAATAACACAGTTCACAGTACTATTGGTTTAAAACCCATCAGTGTCAATAGGAAAAATGAATCATTTCTTTTAAAAACAGCATATTCTCATTTAAAAATTGCTAAAAGTGGTCGCTATAAGCAGGGAGATTATGTTAGAATTAGCAAATACAAAAATATATTTGCAAAAGGATATACACCAAATTGGACTACAGAGATTTTTAAAATAAATAAAGTAAAAATGACTAATCCAGTTACTTACCTTTTGGAGGATTCTAACAAACAACCAATAAAAGGTGCATTTTACGAACAAGAAATACAGAAAGTAATGTATCCAGACGTATTCTTAGTGGAGAAAATTTTACGTAGGAAAGGAACAAAGGCGTATGTTAAATGGTTGGGTCTCGATTCAGCACACAATTCGTGGATTAATTCAAAGGATATGTTATAGACAAGTGTACATTAAAAATAAAAAAAACACTCATATTAGATTTTTGTTTATTTACAAAACAATTCATTCTTATCTAACAAACTAACAAATTACTCATTTTAAATAACAAAGAGGACAAGACTCTAACCCAAATGTCACATACAGGGTCTGGAAACATGAAATACAAAAAGTTGGTTCTACATTTCTTACTTCGCATATGATGTGTCTTGTAACCAACTCATAATTGTGCAATTGATTTGACATGTCTCCCACATAACATTCTCGACAAATTCGGGTATTCCATGCGTTAACCTGTCTATAATAATTTGACAACACACACACGAATGACTCTTCACTTAAACACTCCTCCCATCGAGATGTAAGTGAAAGTGAATTATCAAAATTTCCTGAACACATCATTTTCCCTACTAACAACTTAATTTCTAAATCAAGAAGTTTGCCTTTAACTAAATTGAAACCGCTTAAATTTTCAATTGAATATAATATAATATTAAAATCTTCTGTCTTTATAAACTCGAAAAACTTTTTATCCTTTAAAAACTTATGGTATTTTTCGCGACTAAAATTATTATTTAATAGTTCGAGATATTGAAGCCCAACACATCTACACAGACCCGTTGTTGTCACACATGTGCACGTTGTATCCATCAACGACTAAATAATTTTGCAATTGTTTGTTTATTTTATCAATATCTTCTTGCGTCAGGTGCGTATTAAATCGCGCCGGCAAAAATACAATTTCATTGGATTTAATAAGGTCACATATAATCTTGGGGCCGTATGTTGTAGGCATGAATCTCAGGTTGGTGACTGGTATTTTAGTTTTCTGAGGTAAATCTATCAACTTTTTGATGTTGCGCTGTTTTCCTATTTGATTGAAACGTTCCTTAAGAAAATAATATTAATTAAATTCTATAATAAACTGTTTACAGTTCTCTAAACAATTTTCTTATCAAGAAAAAATGAAATCGGAATTGATTTTACTCACCATATTCAGAATATCAACTTGAGACGGACTTGACCCTAGCTTCGACTTGACAGACTATCAACTAACAAACTTAGAATGTTTTCTATTTATATATATTTTCAGCAAGACCACATTTTCGTTATCTTCCAAAAATTGCAAGAAAAAAATGCCGGTCGATAAAACTGCTATTTTAACGAGCACACTATTATCTCACTACGCAGGACGCAGAACATACCAGTCCAGCAATTTCTTAATGCCACCAGTAGGAAAATTCCAGAAAGAATGTCAGTAGCTAAAAACTGCTATTTTAACGAGCACAATGTTTGCTTCTAGCAAATTCCGCAAATACTGATCCACAATACCACTACACTAAGATGGCTATAAATTCAGATTATCACTCTTCGCCAAGCTAAACTGAAACAATGACTTCTACTATCGCCAATATAATATTTGCTCTTCGTGCTAGGCTGGAGGCCCCAATATCCGTAAGTTTTATTACTGTACAATTTTCTTATTGTCAGAACTAAAATATTTTTAGACATATCCAATGATAATAAACCTGGCGCCAACCAGCCTACCTGAGGCAAACCAGGTTATAACCTTATTTAAGGGGTATGTAACTAAATTTATAAACTTATTTTCCTCAAGTGGTATTTTTTAAGTTTAAGATTCATCATTAAAGCAGCATTTTTTTTTTTTTACAGTGAACTATTGGGTCTTCGCCTGTGGGCATACGTAGACCCCATTGACGACGATGAATTGATACAGGTCAAAAGATTTTAACCTCACCAGAGTTCTCTGGTGGGTTTAAAATCTTTTGATGGGGCTACCATAATAAAATTTTATATATCCTTATGTCCCCAGGCTAGAGTATTTACACCATTAGTGCAAATATAACGTTTATCGTCAAAAGGTGAAAGAGCTAATTTATTTTGAGTAATGGAATAAATTGAGTGTTTAATTGATCTAAATAAATTTTGTTTCCTACTGATGGTAGTTTGAGTGAATAAACAGTTTTTGTAATCATTTCCAGCCAGATCTTGTTGAACTACACATTTCTTAACCCCTTTTGCTTTTTTGGACCAGTCGCCCTCAACGTTATTGGCATACATTTTTGATCTTAATCCAACAAATTCTGTCATAATCTTGCCTCCGTTCTCATCCTTCATCAATCCCAAAACGGCTTTATTTTGAAGAGGGATGTTATGTAGATTTTGTGGATCAAAATTACTAGTATCAAATTTTGAAAGGTCTTGCTTAATGTCTTGAAATATGTCTTTTGTTTTTATAAGTAGTGTTAAACTGTCTGTGTCCATATAGCATAATGTCACATCATTTTCATACTTTGATTTTACATAATTATAATAAAACTCATACATTAATAATTTTGACAGCTCTAAAACCGAAAAACCAATATAAATGGGCTTATTATAAACAACTTTCAACCGGTCCAATTGAATAGCAACAAGATTTTCTGTGAAAATTGAGACGCAATTAAAATTTGGTTTAGCTATTAAACTTTCCGCGCCGCGACGCTTGCCAACATCTTCCCAATGATTAATCAATTTAACGTCAACACGCTTATCAACATTTTCCATTGTTTTGCCAAAAACAGAATTATTCATTAATTTATAAAAGTCTTTTTCGAAATCATTTTTAGCCACTTGCCGCATACTGGTATTTAACTCAATATATTTTTTTAACCAGTCAGATTGCTCAAATTGTAAAACCCTATGAATTTTTGTTAATTTTAACCCGTTTAATAGTGCCTGTTTTAAGTTTCGATAGTGAACTATATACTTTGTTTTATTATTTAAGTTTGAAATTAATTTTGTGTTCTTAAATTTTGACCCGGGTGGTACAATATTTTCTGCGAGAAATGGTAGATCATTGTGGAGATTGTGCAGTTTTTTTGGATATTCTATATCCACCTCCAAAAAATACCCCGTTAGTGAATCATCTTGTATATTTGTTACATTAAACTTTTCAATTTCTCCCGCGTTTAACCATTTAAAATTACTGTGCGGCATGAGTTGTGACATTGCCCATCCATATAAATTATTGGCGTCCCAGTACGTTAAAAATTTTGTCGGGTTTGTTTTGTCATATTCAGTCATGTACTTGTTATTAGCTTTAGCATATCGTAATGAACACTGGCTTATTCCACCCCGAATACCCTTACGTACAAAGTGATGCATGTCAATGTCTGTCAGTAATTCTAATTTAATGTCAGTTAATTTAAGCATAGCATCCCACGACAACCCCGGAGCTGTATAGTAGTGTAGAGGATCCAAATTATATGCTTTAAAACAAACATCGCGAAAGTTTTCGAAAATATCACATAAAAGTAAAACGTCTGTTTTGAGATATAAATCAGAGTACTCTTTTAAACTTTTACAATTAAAATGTTGCCAAACGTTTTCTGCATGTTCATATTCCTTGGTATTAATATCGGTGTTTGTGAGGGAATTAAAAAAGAATCTTTTAGCGGGTAATTTTGTTTCGTCTAATTTTGATAAAGAGTCTATGTACTGATAAGGGAATACTCCTTTTTTCGTCACCAATTCAAATTGTTCCTTAATAGGAAAATGGGCACCAACATTCTTTAATTGATCAGGTTTTAAGTTTTTTGCTAATTTTTCTAATGATGAGGCCATAAATTTAAAAGAATCTAAAAATCTTAGTTTCAAATAAACATCTCGATCAATTCCTCGATTATCAGTATAGTTACTCACTTTAATTGATTTTGAAAATGAGATATATTTCTCCTTATTTTGGGGAATTACATCGATTTTATCATTATCGAGGCCAAATTCTTTAATGAATAAATGTGAGTCATATCCTGATAAATTATGAAAAAATATTGGTAAAAACTTAGGGACCTTATAATTCAAATTACATTTGGAGTGGGCTGCTCCTACAAATTTTCCCGTTAAGTGACAATGATCGGCAACTTTCTCACAAGGGAGTAACTCTTTTTCGCATATGTGGCACTCGGTTGCAGAATCTAATAATAGTTGTTCATTTGGGGCTAATTTCGACATTGGTATAATGGGTTCCAAATAATTTTCATAAATTAATTTCGCGTCAGCACTTAATTTTTCCATAAAAACTCTCGGACAATCTAAGCCCGTATAAGTAACAAATTTGTCAAAATCTTGATTAAAGGAGCATTTAATATAATACGCGAAACTGTAAGGAGTATGAACATGCGTTGAGTAAGTATACGATAAATTTGGGTCCGGCTCACACGATTCAATTGGGGTGAGAATGGATTCAAAGTCGGCATAAACGGCGAATGGTACCCGCATTTTAGAATTAAAATTATTAAATTGTAATAAATTACCCGGAACCATCTCACCATTTTTATTTTTAATTAAATCAGTCGTTGGCATCACAGAGTAAATTTTGTTGCAGTCATTCAAGCTGTGGGTTAAGAGCGCTTGATCGCTGGGGAAAAAGGTTAAACACCCATCACACAAATACGTTTTAGCCTTCTGTGTGGACACTTGGCTTGAAATTAGTCGAGATAAATTTTTGATCCAAACATAATGACCTGTTTCCCCATCTTCGATGTACAAAAGGTTAATGTGTGTGTCGCGCTTAGTTTTTGAAAAATAAATTGGCCCTACCACCTCAAGACTGTGCTTTTCACTGTTGAACTCTAGCCCGTACAAATTAATTGAAATGTTATTTAATTCTTCAAATTTGGGGATATTATTAATTTTAAATGGTAGCTCCATACCTGTCAAATTTAAGACATCGCGATAATGGGGATATGATGCGGTGCGTTCTGGATGATAGGCGGGATCTACCGGATGTAGTGCTGAAGTTACCGCCCATGCGAAGCAAGCGTCGTCATTATTCTGGACATTGATGCAGGCGCGCTTTTTCTTTATCGCCGAGGGTAGCTCCAGGTATGATGATCCACGGATGGGGGTATACCGATTGATGTTCACCTCCAGATGGGATACCATGAGAAGAGCCCATCCGCTATCCCGCTCCTGCGTAATTTAATTCAGATATCACATTTTGTAATTTTTTTCTTTAATTTACCAAAATACATAAAAATACTTGTACTTACTTGAAATTCCTCGCTTTTTGTCTTTACGGTGCTACATAAACGCTGGTACAGCTCGCTTAAATCGGTAGTGGGTGTTCCGATTTGAAAACGGGTGTTGAATGATTTCAGCTCGGGTTGCACATCATCCCCAGGTTTAACGTATAACCCGAACAGCTCGATGTTGGTCTTTACGCTTTGCCGGCTTCGTCGACTCCCATCAACCAACCAAATAAACTTTTCCTCACAACTTTCAAGGAATGAAGGGATATCCGTTTGGTCCTGGGGTGATGGAATCCGATAACTAGCGATGCGGGTCTTAAATGCTGATTTAATTTTTACAACCCCATTTTCCAGGGGTTCTCCCATATTCTGAAGATGGCGTTGTGTTCGAAGATGACCAACGTATGAAGGGGTTGTAGTAAAATCTTCGGCGCAAACATTGCACCGAATATGTTTAGATGTTGTTGCTTGTGTTTGACTTAAATTTCCTTTAAATTTCTTAGAAGGTGGTTCATCATCGCTACAACGATGTTTGTGCAATGCTACTCCACCCTCTAACACAACACCACACACTTCACATAGTTGCTGACTAGAGTGATATTTTTTTAAATGCCGATGTAAACTGTCTGGGCGCGAAAACGAACTAGCGCATATTTTACAATGAAACATTGTTGCCGTGATAGTTGGTAGTGATATGACAGAATAGTCACATTTAAGGCGCTTATATAGCCAGGCGTAACCTCGCTGGCGTTATTTGACGTGTTTGACAGGAAAACAGTTTCCAACAGTACCTCGTTGGCTTGTTCGACTCTTTTTATCAGTTATTTCCAACACTGCGCGAACTCATGGCGGAAACGGGTAAATACTTTTATTTCATGATCATATTAGAGACTCACATATTTACTCTTTTAGAAAATTTCAGAATGTGTGGGACCTATTGTGTGTGTTACTTCCATCTCGATATCAACAAAGTACGTTTAATGCCAATGTTTATTCCACAAATTAAACAATCAATGAGAGTCTGTTTGGACTGCTTTAAGAACGAGACCGCCGAAAATTACTTTAAGGTTAGATGTGTAGAAATTAACAATAGAATTTCCGCCGAAGATTTGAAGAAAGAAATTAAGACGTGTGAAAAATGCCAAACCTCTTTGTTTAAAATTGAAAAAGATGTTTAGATCTTACTAACACACCACCACTGCTTCGATTATCGCCTCACCTGCATGTAAGTCAGTGTTTAAGGTCTGTACGTGAGAAAATAAATGTTTATAATGCATCGTTGTCTTTAAAAAAAACCCGCCAAGCTCCCACCGCAGATCCGGTCCGGACCAGCTTGATCCGATCTGGATCTGATCCGACTCTGATCCGGATCTGGTCCAGATCTACCCAAGCTCAGCTTGATCAGCTCAGATCTGGTCCGGCTTTACCTAATCTCAGCTTGATCCCGCTCCTAGATGCCGACGTGCTGCCACCTCTTGCGCGAACCTTCCAATTGGCTGAGTATAGATTCCACCCAGGTACCAACTAGCGCCACCTATTGCGCGGACTTCCACTTAGCCGAGAACAGAACCCATCAGGTACCCTCTGGCGCCACCTATTGCCCGGAGGTCTGCAACACTTACAGAACACTAAGTCCGCCATTTTGTGGAGGGGGGTGTTTTATGACGTCTTATGGGAACTTTTACATGGGTGGGCGTAGAACCCGTGAATCCTATCTACTGAAGAATTATATAAATTATGTTGTAAAGTTTTTGTTGAGAATTTTAATGATAATGGACCCAAGATAATTAGATAGAAGCTAGAATAATAGAGGATCAAGATCAACGAACAAATATAATTATGAAATATCACGAAGGACCACACAATCATTGGGGAATAGAAGAAACTCTGAAACACCTACAAAGACAATATTGGTGGAAGAAGATGAGAAAATCAATAAAGAATTATATTGATGGATGTGACACATGGAAATTAGTCAAGTACATCCCGAAGTAACACTATTGCCAATAACAAATTCACCAAATGCGCCATTTCAAAAAGTCTAAGCTGACATCTTTTCAATTTCATCAAGGAAGTATTTAACTCTGGTAGAATCATTTTCACGAATGGGATAAGCTATTAAAATTAATATCAAAAATCCGAGCGAAATAGTAGAAGCATTAATACAATATTTTACAAACTTTGGTATACCTAAAGAAATTTATTTTGACAGAGGAACCAAATTCAATAATAAATTAATTAAAGAACTTCTTAAGGCTCACAAAATTAATATACATTTTGGTACAACGAAAAATCCAGAATCCCAAGGTAATGTTGAACGATTCCATTCAACACTGTTAGAATACATGTGACGTCTTAATGAGGACCGAGATATCAATGTGGAAAAACAAATGCAATTAGCCGTCATAGCTTATAATAATAGCATTTCACAAGCTACAGGTTTTACACCAATGGAATTGGGACATACTAAAACAAGAAATCCTATGGATTTATTCTACGATGATATTGCTTATCAAGATCAAATAAGTAAACACAGGGAACGAATGAAATTATTATATGATCAAGTAAAAAGGAAAGATATCGCAAGAAAGAAAAAGACTCAAGAAAAGAAAGCAACAAAGTTAAAAGTACGGAATGGAAAGTTGGAGAAAAGGTGTATGTTGAAAATATTACGAAGAGTAATAAATGATGAAAACCTATTTTGGACCTTATATCGTTACAAAAGTAAACGACGATAATACCGTAGAAGTAAATACTAAACGTGGAATACAACAATATCATTAACGACATCTAAAACATGGTATTGTTTCAGATGCATCGTCCACTGGACAGCCGGAGAAGTAAAGCTAATACCCATCCGAGAAGTATTGTTCCCATTCTATCTTGGAACAATTGAAAATAAAATATTCTCATGGACTATCGTAACACAATACGATGTACAACCTCTGACTAATGAAATAGAGCATATGAACAACAGATGTGAAGAATTGTATAAAATTATAAAAGATTCATAAGAAGGACATGGTTATAAAAATAAATTAACAGGAATCTTGTCATCTTTAAAGACAAGTCAAGAACTTATGAATGATAACTGGAAACAAGCAATGCCTACCATCAGAACAAAACGAGGAGCCCTTAATTTCGTAGGAAGTATAATAAAAGCAATAACAGGAAATTTGGATCAAGAAGATGCTGAACGTTATGACAAAGCCATCACTACTCTCAGTAATAATCAAGAAAAATTCAAAGAAACACTGAGGGAACAAATTTCACTTTCCTTGGCAGGAACAGAAGAATGTAAAGCAAATATTAACAATTTAGAGAAGAACCAACTGAGAATTAAATCAAGAATCCTACAATTGGGACAGGCTGCTCGAAATGCAAGTATATTCACAATCGATATTGACCACAGTAAACTTAGGAATGATGACAATACACCTAACTACAATAAAGCTCTTGGAAAAAATAATAACTGCGAAAACTTTTGCGATACTTCAAACCATGTTGGCTAATGGAATTTTACTAAAAGAGCTTCAAAACATTCAAACACAAGTTGTAAATGTGAAATTATTATTATCTATAAGAGAAAAATATTTATGCCATGTCAAAGATTTTAACCATAAAGGCCTATCGTAAAGGAAACATTATTAATTTTCTAAAGGAAATTCCTCTTTGTGAATTACTTACCTACCAACTTTAATATCTTTACCCAATTCCTCAGTTCACTGCTAATTATCCAAAAATCTTAAAGATCAAAAATCCTTATCTAGCAGAAAATAACAAAAGGTATATCTCAACGAATCAATTATGCAAACCAATCAAAGATCGGAAATTTCTGTGTGAAGAAACGAGTCAAGACTCTCTCGGCGAAACGCCGTGTGAATACAAGTTACTTAAACATGAATATAAAGAAGACCAGTGCACATACAAGACATCTGACAACGAATGGATTCTTTCATCTTCAAAGGAGGAGAAACTGACCATCATCTGCCACGAAAAACAAGAAATCCGGCAAGTGACTGGAACAACCCTGATCCTGCTTAGCAGCAATTAGTTTAGTTTAGTTTAGTTTAGTTATTTAGTTTAGTTTATATAGTTTAAATATAAACTATAGTTTAAATTGTAATGTTACCTGGAATAAAAAAATAATGAAGATCCGTTTGTCAAATATCCCCAACAGATAATTCCAAATCCAACCGATGAATCCAACAATCCTGAAGAAAGACATTCCATATTGGAATAATGAAGACCTCGAACTTAGTAAAATCCAATGGTCCCAATTCAACGAAACCAAGCTGTCTTTGGAAAACCCACTTCGGAACCAAGATTGGAGTATCAACTCTTGGTTTTATTATATGATTAATAATTATTATACCCTTAATCGTTAGGTATAAGTTTTGCAGAAACAAGAATTTAACACCCCTGGTTAAAGAAGAGATCCAAGTTACTGTCAGTTCTCACCCTTGGCTGCGACCTTCCAACAAAGAGGGGAGGTGTTACCGTACTCGCCCTGCCCGCTAAAGCTGAGTCAGCAGCGCATCTCTATAAAAGAAGCTGCAGGCAGATAAGGCAGTTATTTCTTAATGAGTTCTTAATAAGTTTAAAACAAGACAAGATTATATCGACTTGTTCATCGCGTTGCGCTACCTTTCTCTCATAAATATAAACCTCTATTTTTGTACTGCAAATTAAGTAGAATTGTAGTTCTTAAGATATTTTTTTTTAAACAACGACGTGTTTGAACTATCGTTAACTAGAGTTAATTAATTTATTTTATTTTATTTATTAGGAACATTTAATTTTGGATCGTCTAAAATAATTGTTCACTTGCACAAAACTTGTTCGATGGTGTTGGCTTTTTTCTGGATACTTTTGTAAATATTTTTGTCTAGCACCTACTGTACTACTGTAAAATCTCGCTTTTATCGAGCAACATTTTTATTCATAAAGAATAATAATGTTATTAAGATTTTTTATTGTTTTTAATTCCATGGCACGGATGATTTTTAGTAAGCGTTACCTAGATTGCCAATCAAAGGGTTTTAAACGATTATATGTTCATTTATGGAATTAAATGTATCTAAAAGATGGCCTCGTCCCAGTCAGACGTGCGCGTGTGTGCTCCGGCTAAAAAGTGCAAAAAGTGCAACAATATGCCGGCTTCCGGCCTACAATGTGTTAAATGTGGTGCACTGACGCATCGTGGGTGCACAAAGTACTACAGTGATATCATTACCATTGACGATAACAAAATATTGTGCTGCGGACCAATCGAGCAAAATTCCAACATGGACGACACGGCAAACACATCGACCGAGACAGTGGTAGACCTATCTACAAATAATGAATTGACAATCATTAATGAGTTAATGAAGGAAAACGAACACCTAGGTAACGAAAATAAATTATTACATAAACTAGTATCGGAAATGAGTGACAAACACGCTCTGCTTCTGTTTAAAATCCAGGTATTAGAAAGAGATTTACAAAGCGATATATCACCTTTAAACGCCATGACTCATTCACAAAAGAATCTGTCTCCGATCAAAACGATGCAAGGACGGAATGCGGATAATAAAAAGACGCATCAAAAAACCACAAACAATACCATCTGTAAAAATTTAACTCCGTCGATGCCCCAAATTAAAACAAATTCAAATAATAATATCACAATTCCGATTAAACCAACAACCAGTACAGCCGACACAATTAACTACGCAACTACGATAACGGGAACAAAGAAACCGGAAGGAAATGAAATCCTTGCCGCAACACCAATGACAACATTTCACTTATCTAACTTACAACTGAGCACAACCGAAGAAAATATTCTCGAATACCTAAAGAAGAAACTCCCACTAACGCAGTTTTACGTAAACAAGCTAAAAGACACTCTACGATTCAAGTTTTAAACTGTGCGTCCCAAAAAATGAAGCTGAAGTTATCCTGAATGAAAATTTCTGGCCAGAGGGAATAAAAATTCAGTTATTTCGATCCAACAACAGACACCGCTGGAACTCCACACATCACGGGGGAATTCACCGTCAATGGGTTGGAAGAAAATCCACAAGATACTAAGTATGGCAACGAAATTATCCTCAACATTTTTCATTTAAATATCAGATCCATATTTTATAAAATTAATCGTATCGAATTGCTATGTAATAAATATAATTTTAATGTCCTTTGTTTCTCTGAAACATGGCTAAAGGAAACCCAAATAGATGCTTTTATGATCACAATGATCACTAATTTTCATAGAATAAATAACCCTCATGGAGGAACTGCAATATTAGTGAAACATTATCTGAATGGTTTCTTTTCTTGATAAATTTAATATATTACACGATTTCGCTCCGGCATGTCCACGGAAACCGCTACAGTAAATTTAATTCAAAGAACACTAAATATGCTGGAACTAAATAAAGAATGCTTCATTGTAATGTTTGACCTTAAAAAAGCCTTATACAATAAATCATAATATATTGCAAAATAAACTATACAATATGGGCTTTCGTGATTACATGAACAGCTGGATCATGACGTTTCTAAGAAATAGGAAATATGTTGTCAAATATAAAGACTCATTATCTGGTGAATATTTTCTCGACGTGGGAACACCCCATGGAAGTAATTTAGGACCTTTAATTTTTTTAATGTATGCTAATGATCTGCCAAATCATATTACGGAAGGGGACATGTTCATGTATGCCGATGATACTGCGGTATTAGTATCAGTAAATAATTTGGATGAAGCAAAAGCTAAAGTACTCCAAATAATGTCGCAATTTAGCAATTGGTGTGAACAAAACAAATTAGTGGTAAATACTAATAAAACAGTAATAATGCATATGACAAACGTTCATAGGAAAAATATTCAATCAGCATTTATATTTAATGGTTAACAAATAGAAACTGTAAAGTGCGCTAAATATTTGGGAATAGTTATAGATAAACATCTTCAATGGAACGATCACATTGAATGTACCTGCTCGAAAATTAATAAATCATACCATTTAATTTCAAGAATTAAGAGTCACTTCCATCAAGATTATATCATCAATATCTATTATGCGTTAGTCTATTCACAACTTTCTTACAATATTTGAGTTTGGGGTCGATCCACCGAATTAAATAGATTATTTATATTGCAAAAAAGAATTATTCGCTTAATGTTCAAATTAAAATACACAGAAACTTGCAAACCGACATTTATTCACCACAAAATATTAACCCTCCCGTGTATTTATATATTAAATATTTTAAATTATATTCATCGCAATAAATTATTATTTAAAAAACATCGAGACATCCACAATTACACAACCCGCAACAAGGGAAAAATAGTATCATTCAAACATAAACATACATTTTTTGAAAATTCTCCACAACAATCTGGAATTGATCTTTATAATAAACTCCCTCAGTCGTGGTCAACACTTTCCAATAACAGTTTTAAGTCTACATTGAAATCATTTTTACAACAACATGCATTTTATAGCATAATTAATTTTAAAAATCATGCGTTCTCTTAGAAGCATCCATTTGAGTTCACTTTAAATTAAACAGATGTTACATTAGTAGTTTTCTTTTTATGTTATATTTTTATGTATTACATACTTTATTGTATTTTATTTATTTTACCATATATGCCTATTTATATATTAATTGTATTGGCTTGTCTAATATTGTTAACCAGCAATGAAAAAGACCAATAAACTCTAATATCTAATATCTAATCTTGTGTTATCATAAAAAAAATTAGCATTCAGATGTGATAAAAATTCAATATGGCATCCATAAGAAATAAGAAAATAAATGTAATAAAACGAAATATAGCCTGAATATATGAATCTTCAACCTGTTCGCAACTCTGTAAAGCAAAATTAAGTCTTACTTAGACTATAAACAAATAACTTATTCAAACAACCACTTCCCTGGCTAGTGCCACGCCGGATATTGAATGATACAAAAAAAATTTGCATGTTATTACTAGTACTACTAGCTAAATAACATTGGTTTAAGATCGTTTATTTCTACCCACAGGACTAACTTGAAAATTAGACTAAATTGAATTTGAAAACTTTAAACTATAAATCTGAACCCTAAAATATGTAAAAATTAAGTAAATAGCCATCCACAGACGCGTTTCGAGATTTATCTCTCATCAGTGCAGCTTCGCATTTAAATTGAATGTTAAAGAATAAAATATACTTACGGGAAGGTGAACGTGAACGTGAAGAAGTCGTAAACAACTGCGGAGATTATGGAAAGTTTGAATCAGTTTTATACCTGAATTGTAGGTGATTAGTGAAAGTACAGATGTGAAGAAAAAAAATAACTTGTTTACTGTTGAAAGCCGAATACACAGTCTTAGTAAGACTTAATTTTGCTTTGCAGAGTTCCGAACAGTATTTCGTTTTATTAAATTTATTTAATGCTTCTGCAACAAGTGAGGTTGCCTGTAATCGAAATCAGAAAGTTGATGATGGTTCAAAAGAAACAAAACATGCTACAAAGCAAAAAAACTTATGTAATCTATCAGATAATAAAAAAGTGCTATATAAGTAATATAAAGAAAAAACGAAAATCAGTTGTTCAGTTTTTTGGAGTTCACTTAAAAACAAAATAACTTAAATTTTTTCAATGGATTAATAATCATTATAAAATTCTGCAAAAGTGCCAAATTTAAACATACCCCCTTTCTTCTAATAAACGTTATCCCAATGGTGAGCCTCATTTCTCATACTTTCAAACAAATCTAATCAATCAAAAATAGTTGGCAGCACATTTTCTGAAAATAGGGATTACAATTAAAGTAATATTATGTTGGCTGCCTGGAATTCTTCAGTGCAGTGCATGCGCATTTTGTTAATTTTGACATCTTGTGTTATTGTGTAAAGTTACCTGTTTTAAAAATAGTTTTGTGTGCTTTAAGTTGCTTTTATTTTGGAATAATGCTTAACTGTAAAAATTAACTAAGCTCGGTTTAAATAGGGTTTGATAAAAATCTAGACTGACATATTTCAAATTTGTATAAATTTTGAAAGGAGAATATACTTACAAGTTTGTAAAGTTTGGAATTGACAGTAATTGTTTTTATTTATTCTAGAGATGTGAAAAAATACACAACTTTAAAAATTAATTCAGCTAGGTCTAAATAGGATTATATAGAAAATTGGACTTATTTATATTGTGTAAAAGAAGAATAAACTTTCAACAATTTTAGAATGTTTGAAATTTGTAGCAGTTGTTTTAAATTTTTTTGGCCAAGGAGCAACTTCAAAAATAAATTAATAATTTTTCGATTCAAATAGATCCAAATACAAAACGAAATTTTTGAAATTGTTATAAAATTATACTTTCGATTATTTTGGCAAATTTGAAACCGGTAGCAATTGTTTTTAATTTTGTTAGATAGCTTGAAATTGCGTAACTTTAAAAAAATAACCCAGCTCGGTGTAATAAGGATTATATCAAAATCTAAACATTAACCACTTAATGCACTCATCCGAGTATACTCGGTTTCGCGTAAATGTGCATTTTTCGCTCAGCCGAATATACTCGTGGTGACTTTACTATTTCAATTTACATCGATTCGAGTTTATCCGTAGTTATGCTGTGCGAGTTTCTCGCTGAACCGAATATTTTTGTAATTGCGTCTTATACTTCCACCACCACAAATGTTCTATTTGCGTCTAGGGTTGCGTATACGTACTTGCAAAGAACTGACCTTTTATTCACCGTGAGTTGCATTTAGTTTGTTTTCGTTAGTAAACATGCGTGCACCTGGAAACAAATACTTAGCAAATTGTATATGTTGTAACGTACCGTTATTATTAATGATAGTTATAAGTAATAGTTATCTTTAAGTTCTTTTAATTTAAAGTTTTCTTTAAAATTACCGGTTTCTATATTATTTTAGTTATTAATTAGTCGTGTAGTGAGTCAGTCGAGAGCAGACAACCGACCAGTCTAGACGTACCAACACGTATTTTTCAATACACGCAGTGACGGAGCAGCTAAACACGAAAACACGAAGACAACACCGCAGAAGCCCAAGGACATCCAACCGGAAACTGAAAACCAACCACCACCAGGCCACGTCCCAACGTGAGCCATGGAGCCGGTCACCTTCATAAAGGACCAGTCCATCGCAGCCATGGAAGTGACGGAGGTAAATCCCATGGAAGTGGCCTTCCCCGAGGACAAAAGGCAGAAGAGGAAATCGACGGAGCCTCTTCAATACAAATGCAAGACGCAAAACAGATACCAAGCACTTACGGACAACACCGAAGAGGCACACCACCACCACCCAACGACAACACCACAACCGAAGAGGAAAGGAAGAAGAACGACGGGCAAAACCCCACGATCTTCATATACACCCCAAAACAGACAGAAACCGCCAGGAAGATCAACCAAATATGCAAACAAGAATGCCATATAACGATAAGAAATAAATACACCACTATGAAAACAGAAGAAAACGACGACAACAAAAATACCATGAGGATGCTGCTCGAGGAAGACATCGAGTTCTTCACGTACGGAACAGCAGACTCCAAACCGGTGAAAATCGCCATTAAGCACTGCCCACGAGACATCACCCTGGAGGAAGTGAAAGAAGAACTGCAGGACTTGAGGATCAATGTCATCTTCTTAGGAAGAGTGACACAAAAAGACAAAAGTGTAGTACCGATAATCAAGTTGACAACGGACAAAAACAGTGCACCGAAAGTGTACAACCTAGTTCAACTTAGTGGAGTGCACGTAAAAACCGAGCACTACAAGTCAACATCAACACCCCAGTGCCACAAGTGCCAAAATTTCGGACACACTCGAGCTACCTCTGCCAACTAGCTCCACGATGCGTGAAGTGCGTAAAGTGCCCAATCACGGACGCCATCTTCAAGTGCGCCAACTGTGGAGACAAACACCCGGCCAACTACAGGGGATGCAAGGCCCACAAAAAATACCTCAAACGAATAAACAAGAACACATCAACACTAGGACAAACCGCAACAACAAACATCAGAACAAATAAGGTAGGACAAAGTCCAATTAATACACCAATAAACCAAAACGAATTTCCGCCACTCCGCAACAAATACGCGGAGCCATCAACATCCACCACCCAGCAACAGCCGACACCCATAGACTATAATAAATTTAGACAGAGAATTAAAAATGCAAATGTAACACGACCTAAAGTACAGACACAACCAAAAACAAATACAAACACAGACCCTCAGTCAATTGCATCCTTGCTAAAGAAATATTCGCGGGAATTAATCTCGGGAAAATCAGGGAGGTCATCACGAAAACCATTATCAAACTTAAAAACGCAGACAATATCATAGACAAAATCTCCATTATAATTGAAGCCGTAAGTGACATGTTTCCGTAAATAGCCAGACACCACAAAACAAATCCCCTATAAATACTAACTTTTAATGCCAATGGCATCAACAGATAAAAACCGGAATTCATTAACTACCTTACTAACAACAACATTGACATAGCTCTAATCCAAGAGACCAAACTTAAAAACACAGAACACTTTAACATAGCAAACTACAAAACATATCTCATACACACACCCACACTACTCAACCAGCAACACGGCGGCACGGCTATACTAATTCAGGCATCGATAAAACACAAACACATACCACACATACAATCAACAACCGAAGACACCATAATACAAATGACACACAATAACACTACTCTCACCATAACCAACATTTACAGACCTCCGAACAAAAAACTCACACCACAGACACTACACTACTCACCAACTTCTCGAGGCAAGTAATTGCCGCCGGTGACTTTAATGCACACCACCACACTCTGGAATCACCCCATAAACAACACAATAGGAAACACACTAGTCAACCACAACACCAAATATCCCGATTTCAACATAACCAGCCCCTCAAATCCCACACACACATTCATAAGAAACGGCATACACTACTCCAATATACTTGACTACACAAAAACATAACCATCCACACATGCTACTCAGAACCTGCTCTCTCATCCGACCACCTTCCTATCATATTCACAATTCCCCTAAATATATCTACACACCCCACACCACACAAAATCACACGATACACAGACAAAAAACACAAATTGAACACTATTCAAGGACCTCACATAACACACAGAACACATAATCACACCTAAGACAACATAAGAAATAAACCCAGCAGCAGAACAAATAACGGAAACAATGACAACAGCATTACGGAAAAGCTTGATACAAACACACAAAAACCATAACACACACACACACACACACAGCACGCCACTACCTCCACATATCATCAACACAATTAAACAAAAAAAAAAGCGAACTTAAACAATATCTCGAGATCCATAATACCTATCCAACAAAAAATCCCTCCAAAAAAATATCCAACAACAAATTAGAATATTCAAATCCGAACAATGAGAAGAAACCATTAAAAAAAGTGAACCTGAAAACCCCTGAAAATACCCCAAAATATTCCTCAAAGACAAACAACCCATACCGTCCCTAAAATCCAATCAAACATTCGCATCCACAGACCTTGAAAAAGCTAACCTACTTGCACATACCTACCAAGACATATTCACACCTAATCCACTGGACAATGAAACACTACACACAGTAAACACAAAAATTGAACAAATAAGCAACACAAACATTAACCCTACCGAAATCATCACCAAATCCGACATCACATCTATAATAAAATCCTTGATAAATAATAAATCCCCCGGAATGTACAACATACCAAACATAGCCCTAAAAAACCTACACCCTAATATCCTTGAAAAATTAGCAAACATCTACAACAAATGCCTTAACCACCACACCTTCCCCGAAACCTGGAAAACCTCAGTCATCATCCCTATCCACAAAAAAACAAAAACCCAGAACTACCCAATAACTCCTTGAAAAAATAATCCAACAAAAAATCACCACCCACCTCCTTAACCATAATACAATCATCAACCAGCAGTTCGGATTCCGAACTGAACATTCCACCACCCTGCAACTCCTTAGAGTCGTCGATAAAATCCAGCACTGATGGGCAACAAAACACAACTCTGCCATGGTCACCATTGACCTAGAAAAAGCCTTCGGCAAAGTGAGACACGACGTGCTGATTTATCGACTGACTCAAGCCCAAATTCCTCTATACCTCATCAAAATCCTACAATCCTACCTAAAAAACGATAAATTCACAGTCCGAGTTAACTCAACACTCTCCCACAGCACGCCACAATCCTGCGGGGTCCCCCAATTCAGCGCCCAAGGCAGCCATCCTAGCCACATGCAAATCAACAAACACCCTGAACATCCTCCTACAAGACACACTCGACACCATCACATACCATCTAGAACGATGGGGACTTAACTAAACACAGACAAAACTGAAGGCATAATATTCCAAAAACCTAAAATACCACAACAAATACAACTTCACAAACAGAACAGACCTCTCTGATAATCCCGAGATTAATTTAACAATGATGGAAAAAAACAACAAAAAAACCACTGTCAACCTACTAACACTTAGCAAGTAAGATAAATTGTAAAAATGTAAATACTACTGTAAACTAACAACAACTAGAATAGGGGCAAGAAAAAAAAACTCTCAAAACACACAAAAACTAGAAAAAAAAGGCCAACCCAGAAAAAACCATAGAGTAAGCAATGTAAATATGTAAATATAACACCAATACTCAACACTGTATCAAACTAAACACTGTATAAATAAATAAAAACAAAGCAGAAGGGTCGATACGCGACGATCTGCAGTAGACCCTCAGCAAGCAGGAGGGAACCATCACAACTGAGAGCAGCCCTCTTTTCAGATGAAGAACGGGGAGGCGCTGCCGGCGCCTTGTCTTTCGGAGGCGTTTTCCGCGTCGATTTTTGCCTTGCGGAGCGCTCTATAGTGCCCCTTCGGGAGGATCTCGATCCAGGGCGCATCTACCAGTTTAAGCGGAGGGAAATCCGCGAAATCTGAATGATTAGTCTTTGTCGGGGGGGTAATTTCCGTGATCATGGGCGTCGCGGGTACGGCGGGATTCGCGGTCGCGGCGAGGCGGAGGGCTTTGATTTCCTCTCTTAGGGCGGCAAAGGTCTCGTGTAGACCATTCATCGTTGCTTGGAAACTGCGGGTGGAGGCGAGCTGTTCCACGACCAGGTCCGCTACCTGTTTTTGGAGAGCGGCGACGGGTGGCGCTTCGGTCGCGTCGTTTACGGGGGTATTCGGTAATTCATATTCGGCCGCTTCGCACGTCGATGTGGGGATTCCCAGTTAGACCCTCGTTACGGACGGTCGCCATGGGGAAGAAACGTAGAAGAGCGACATTCGCTGCGGAACGTGTGTCCTTCCATCTCGCGCCTCGGCCGAACCGGACCCTTCTCCAACCAAACCCTCGCCGAAGCAGAAGGCACCATCGCCGTCGGCAACTCCATCAGCCAGCTTTGCAGGCTCACCCAATGCCTCCGGCACACCCAACACCACCTCCACGCCATCTTCACCACGCCGGAGTCGAGGAGACTCCACGACACCATCCCCAGGAAGTTCACAAACTCCTGGGGCACCAACTACAACCAGGTCACCTCCGGGAGGTGGCTCATCGTGGGCACCATCCCCGTCGGGTTTGGCACCTCCTGGTGCACAACCCCGGCGGAAGCAGCTACATCCTAAGAGGAGCAGTCGCCAACCATCACCGACGCCACCATCGACTCCTGGGGCATCCTCGGCGGCTTCCTCGAGAGAATCTTCTGCCGTTGGACCCAGGACCACCCGGCCAAGCCCCTCGCATACTGGAGCACCTCCCGGTGCCACCGCTGGAGGACACTCCCTACCTGGAGGACCATCAAAGGCACCAGCACCCAGATCGTATGCGTCGGCGGCTAAAAGGTACGTGACGCATATTACTGTGTTTGGTCTACCTAAACAATACCTTTCCGTTGAGGCCCTCGACAAGGTCCTCCGCCTAATTAAGGCTCCACTAGAAATAGTGCCCCTCTACTTCCCTCCCCCGCAACGTGATCATCACGTTGCGTCCATCCGCTCCCTGGAGCCAGAAGTGGTGACCATCCTCAGGAGGCATCTTGATCCTCCACTGGGCGAGCCACTGGAGTATGAAATACATACTCCTGCAAGGAGGGCCGCGCGTTCTGCTTCCTCCCAGCCGGCCTCCCGCCGTGCTCCCACCTTCTCCTGCGTCCTTAAGGACGTCCCTCACCACATCTCACCCCAGGAGGTTCTTGCTGCGGTAGCAGCCTCCAACATTCCCCTTACTAACGCCCTCCCCATCATCTCCCGGGCGACTGACCGCCCCACCTGCCTCTTCTCCACCAGCAAGGAGGCCATTGACAATCTTCTCGTCAATGGCCTCTGCATTGGCCCATTCCGCCATCTTGCTGAGCCTTTTCTCCCCCTTCCTCCAGGTCCCGTGCAGTGCCCACGGTGCGTAAAATTCCATAACCCCTCTACTTCCTGGACCGAGCCCGTCACCTGTGGCGTCTGTGCCGGCCCCCACTCCTCATCCAAGTGCACGGCGAACACCATAACGTGCGCCTCCTGCGGGTCTCACGAACACGTGGCATTTTCAGCCAAATACCCCGCCCGTGCTGGCGTTTCTCGTTCGGTAACGGACGAGACGGTAGCAAAACGCCATTTCTCTCCTGCCCCCGCTCCCGCTGAGCCTAGTGAGGACGTCCGTATGAATAATTTCATCTCGGCTGTCCTCATGAAGCTCAGCCCCACTAACATCCCCAACATCCAGGCCGCTATCTCCGCGGCTGCAGCCGAAATCCTCTGCAACGTCTTCCGGGCCGACGGAACTCCGCTCCGGAGGCTGTGCCGTCGTAGCTCACCCCTCGATCCCGGCACTTCCCCTTTCTGTTCCCCCTCGTTTCACCTCTATTTGCATCACTTCTATTTCTAGTTCGTTTCCTAACCAACCCTCCGTAGATGTACATTCTCTGTACATCCCCCCCCCTCGATCCTCTTCCTCACGACCTTCCAACTTACCTCTCCCGAAAGCCACCTTCCCCTTACCACCACCTGCACCCTTGTGCAAACCTCCCCTTGCTCCCCCATCCTTATTCCCAGCAAGCAGTACCACCGTGCCGACTGGAAGGCCTTCCAAACCTTCATGGATGGGGTGGCATGGCCGCATCACATCACCTCCGCCGCTGAGATTGACCAAGCAATTGGTCAACTCACCGATGCCATCCAGGAAGCTTCCCTACTGCTATCCCGTCCCCTACCCCAGCACGTGGTCGACCTGATCAAGCAGAAGCGGCACGACCAGGCCGACCGCATTGAGTGGAACCGCTTGAGCGCCAAAGTCAGAAGAGAGATCAAATCTCACAAAGAGAAACAGTGGGTCGATGCCGTTGACTCGCTCGACCCCACCAAACCGCGAACGTTCTGGCAGACGTTCAAGCGGGTCACTTCACGTCCTTCCTCCATTCGCTCCCATCCCCTCATCAACCACTCAGCTCGCCTCCTCACCACACCAGCTGACAAATCACAATGTTTCGCCAACCACTTGGACAAAATTCACAATTCCTCCAAAACAGGGAGGAACTCTACCGATTCCAAGGCGAAGCGTTGTGCTGCCAGCCCCTCCCTCAACTCTCTGTCTTCTTTTCCTCCCCACCAGCCCAGTGCCCAGGACATATCTTCTGACACTGTGGCTGCCCTCATCCGTGCCACCAAAAACTCTGCCCTGGGACCCGATGGCATACATAACAAGATCCTTAAACAACTCCCTCCTTCTACTATTCGCTTCTTGACTTCAATTTTCGAATCATGCATCACCAGCGGTTACTTCCCACCTGTCTGGAAGGTAGCCTAGGTGATCATGATTCCTAAAAAAACCCCAAATGTCTCAAGTCCTTCCTCTTACCGCCCCATCTCCCTGCTCAACACGCTGGGCAAGTTGCTCGAGCGCCTAATCTTGACCAAACTCTTAACCGCCGGGGAGGAATTCATCCCCGACCACCAAAACGGATTCCGCTCCGGACGATCCGTACACGACAGCATTTTTACACTCACCGCTACGGCGATTAATGCTGTCAACATTCTGTCTTCTTCCGAGGCTCTTCTTCTGCCCCCTTCTCCCTTACTTCTGTCGTCCCCCAGGGCGCTGTTCTATTTACTTTTCTTTATTCGCTCTTCACGAACGACGTTCTCTTTCCCTCCAACTCTATCTTTCAAACCTATGCCGACGACACTGCCCTGTGGGCCACTCATACCAACCCGGCCGTTGCTCGGGACAAACTACAATAGGACGTAGACCTGTTCACCGACTAGGCGTCTGAATGGCACCTTGTCATAAATCCTGCCAAAACCCAGTTCATCCTATTCTATCACCGCGACAAACCTCTGCTTCGTAGCTCCCCTCTTCTCACCCTCCATGTAAACGGCATTTCGATTTCCCCCGTCAAAAAGGTAACGTACCTTGGCGTTACCTTTACCTCTACTCTGAACCCCTCTTCCTTCTTAACTACCACCCGAACCCGAGTCCTAAAACGTAACCAGCTAGTACGGGCCCTAAAATCCATCCTGCTTGAGTCCAGACGCGCCACACAGCTGCGCACATACAAACCGTTCATAAGGCCCGTACTAGAATTCACCTTCTCCCTCCTTACCTGTGCCACCAACGCCCAAGTTGCTTCCCTCCTCTCGCTCGAGCGTCGCCCCCTTCGGAGCTACTGCGACCTCCCTCCTGACTTTCCTTCCTTCCTCTACGAAGCAGCCTCTATTCCCCCTCTTCTATCTAGGCTGGTGAAGTTCACCGGCAACTTCGCCACTAGATCCGCCACCTTCAACCCCCTTAACGCTGTTCTTCTTTCCAACATACTTTACCCCACTGTCAATCCCCGTCGCAAACTACCTTACCCTGCTATCTCTGCTCAAGCCTGTCGCGACCCCGTCAATGGTCCGGCCAGCATCCTTCGGCATTTCCCCCGCGCTGCTCGCCGGCGCATCCTTTCCTCTAGCTACATCGCCACCCCCACCCCTTGAGGCCGGACTTTAAACTACTCAGGTTACTTGCTTGCTTGCTTGCTTACGTCGATGTGTCGCATTCGTCGGAGGACGCGTTGGAGTGAGCGTCGGTCTCCATTTCCGAGGCGGTGTCGGTGACCGTGGGATTGATGATCCGCATGTTAGATACCCTCCGTGGCATTATTATCGAATTTGAAAGCGTGTTGTTTATGGGCTGATGGTGGCCGAGACAGAATGAAGCACAGGCAGAAGGAGGAAAGGAAGACCTGAGTTTACTGCCCCCAGGTCTGCTTGCCGTTAAACGGTACCGCGCGTACCCCCAAGGGGGCACCCGGCTGCTTACTGTAGATCCTCCAGCAATTCTCTTTTTATCAGGAATGTCCGGAAAGGATACAGTTCGCTGTTTTAGCAAGCGTGCAAGACGCACTCTGACCCCTTGCCGGCCCAGGCAGACACGAAGCAGGAGACGTTTCTCGTTCCGACCGGCCGCGGTCAGTGCAGTATATTACATGCACTAACTGCGGCGGCGTTCACCTCTCTGTAATATATACAAATGTATATCTAAACAATTTTTAATTATCAATTAGGAAGGCACCTTAGCACTGGCCGGGCTTTCACCGAGTTGCGGACAGTAAGAGGTTAATAATAAGCCGGGGTTGGGTAGGAAAAACTTGTTGGCGGTTCTGAAACTTCTGAATCAAAAAGCGCTCAGAATCTCTGAGGACGACTGCTCGGCTCGCAGTTGGGACTCGGAGTGTCTAGCTTATTTTAGTAGGTATGTGTATGGTCTGTTTATTATTTATGGAATTTAATGAAGAGGTAAAATACCCTGAATAAATGAATATTAAATCATTTCCTAAATTTTCAAAATAATGTCGTACAAAGACAATCAGTGATTTGTTTAAAGTCTTTATTTTGCAGATATATAAACGGGTTGAATATTTGTATAAATGGAATGAAGTAGCCTAATGCCCACTTGTAACACAGCCGATTAACTTTAATCAGTGGTTAGTACCGATTAGTACTTCTTTCTAACACTACAATTTTATTCACAAATTGTTTACATAATAACATATTGATAAAAGAAACACATTTGGGATATATTACAAATTTATAACACTTTTGCATTCCAGAATTTTCACTTAATCAGACACTTAATCGTGATTAACTTCTTAATTACGATTAAGTATACCTGCGGTATAAGTGGGCCAAAATATATGGATATTAAACCTGTACGTAATTCTGAACAATGAAGTCTTACAAAGAAATTAAAATTAAATAACTTATTCAATCAACATTCATGTCTAATCCCACGACAGATATTGAATGATACAAAAGAAATGTACATGTTATTAATGCTAGTAATATTGAAATAACAGATTTAAGAATGTTTATGTCTATGGTAATATAAAAAAGGTTTAAATATTTAATAATCCCGTCAACTGTATACGACTTGTGCAAGTTTATGTAAGTATATTTCATTATTTAACATAATTTTTAACATTACAACAAAAAAAAATCCACAAAAATCGACACCAAATGGGTAGGCAACAAAACTATCATATACCTCGAAAACAACCAGTGATAAAAAGCCCTCCAACTTCTACAGTTTTCATCCGATTGACTTGAGACACAAGGTCTCCCATAAGGTCCCCACCTACAACACCCACAATACGTTCAAATGATCCGGAGGTGCCATCCAAATCAGTAAGATGGGAGAAACGGATGATTGAGCTATTTGTATACTCTCTGGCAACATCACCAATCTCCAAGTGTCACATTACATCGGATCGGGCTTCTCCTTTCATTATTTCAAGGACTCTTCCACGTGTTGAAGATGATTCAGTGGAGGATTTGGGGACAACTCCATTGGATGTTTCACCAATAACGCCAGTCCAGCCCGATAAAAATAAAAAAGGAGAATCCGGAAACGGCACAGGGGGAATCGTTTCAGATTTCCTGATGAACCCCCATTAGAATTTTAAAAATAAAAACAATTTAAAATTATTTTTTTTCGAAGTGGGGGGAGTGTAACGTACCGTTATTAATGATAGTTATAGGTAACAGTTATCTTCAAGTTCTATTAGTTTACAGTTTTCTTAAAAATTACCGGTTTCTATATTATTTGAGTTATTAATTAGTCAGTCTGAAACGAAGACGTGATGTGCATGTCCCCTTCCACATTGAGTAGTTTTTGTAAGTCCATTTTATTATAAAAGGGAAAATCGGCAGGAGGTCAGGGTATTTTGACGAGTCTCCAGGTTGCGGTGCCGGATTAATTGTGAGGTTACCCTTTTTGTTGATCCTAATCATCTCTGAATAAATAATTATTGTTGTCAACAGGCTATGGTAAAATTATTTTTAAAGACATTCTAATTTCTATTTTCAATATTATATTTATTTACCGTAGGTTAAATTGTTTAGAGTTTTCGAGATCATTTTTTTGCTAATCCGAACAATTCAAAAATTACATTTATTCACCGAAACCATATTAAATATGTATTTGATATAATTTTATTTAGCTTCAACGTCGAGGTTTATTTTTATGTGAGAAATTGAAAATATATTTATTTACATTGTTATTGTGATATATTTATTAAATTGTCCCCGATCACAAACTGGTAAAAGAATCCTGGAGTGATATTTCTAATTTATTATAAATAAGAAGAAATATCCATCACAATTTGCCCGTTTTTTTGCTATTTTTCACAATGGATGATATTGAAAGTGATTGGCTATACAGTTCGGATGATGACAATTTAGAAATTAGCAGTGACTCAGACATGGAAGAACATTCTAAACTTGATGATGACATATCTGATAATCACGCATTAGCGCATCAGTGGTGTCCATTATCACCAGATACTGTGGCTGCACCACCTTATCCATTCACAGAAACTCCTGGAAGAAACAATTTGGATACACAAGATTACTTTCCTCTGGATTTCTTTGAACTGTTTTTTGATGACAACATATTACTATTGAGACGAATAGATTTGCGAACACTTATTTTCGAGGAAAAGCAAATATAACTTGGCATGAAATCCAAGTAGTTCTAACTGTGATATTGTTACAAAGTATTGCCTAGAAACCAGAATATCGCCAATATTAGACTAAAAATCCATTACTGCATACACCATTTTTTATGGAATGCATTACTGGAAAACGTTTCTAAGCAATAAAGCAATGCCTTCATTTCTCCAATAATGACGACTTTGACGCTAAGACACATCCATGTCCGAAACTCAACAAAATTTGGCCTGTTTATTCAAATTTAAATAAAAAATTTATGAATATGATTACGCCGGAAAAACATGTGACTATCGATGAAAGTCTGCTACTATACAAAGGTCGCTTAGGATGGGAGCAATACATTCCTCTGAAAAGAGCAAGATTTGGCATAAAAACGTACATGTTAATCGAAAAGTGGATATGTGTATAATTTTCTTCTTTACACAGGTAAAAATACTGTTGTTGATCAAGATTTTAAAAATCATTGCTTGACAATGGATAATTTCTATAATTCACCACAATTAGTAGATATTTTGATAGGTTATACAACTGATGTTTACGACACGTTACGTTTATCAAGGAAAGAAGTTCCCAAGGAATTGAAACAAAAACAATTAAAGGTTGGGGAAATTATTGGGTTTCAAAGAGGAAAGGTCTCTGTAATGAAATGGAGGGATAAAAAATATGTGTCCCTTATCTCTACCATTCATACAATCGGGATGGTAGATATAGAATTTTGTGATATAGTAAAACGAAATCCGAAACTTGTGGTAGATTATAACAAGACCATGTGGGGAGTCGATAGGGTTGACCAACACCTTAAGTCATATGTCGTTCCGCGAAGCAGAGGAAAGAAATATTATAAAAAGATCTTTACTCATTTGATGGATTTATCATTGTGCAATGCATTCGCACTCGTATCAAAAATCTGGTAAGAAGTTAACGTCCCTTAATTTTTGCTTAGATGTTATCAAGCAAGCTATCGAAAAATACAAAAAGACCACATTGCAAAGGATTGGGCATCCATCAAACATTCCAAAACCAATTAGATTGTCAGCCAGGCATTTCCCTGACATCATACCACCAACAGCAAAAAGGAGAACCCCACACGTTAATGTGTCATATGTTCAAAAAAGGACGCGAGTTAAATTCTTAATTACGGAAAAAAAGGTTTTTATTATGACTTTACATGTGCTAGGCACTTACGCAGGTTACAAGATTATATTTTATTTAAGACGACTATACTATCTGAAAGCTAGATTATGAATGATAGAATGACGCCACGCTCGCCGAGAGCTGGCGCAAAACAAGATAAAATAGTGCTTATTCAAAAGTGGATAAACTAATTTCACATATTACACCTCTCCTCTCAGAGGAAACTTTCCAATTTTTAGAAATTTAAAGTTTTCAAATTTACTACTTCTGGAATTTATGTATCTTCCTTTTTTGCAGGGTTTAAAAACTTACATCTAAACAAGTTATAATAATACAAAACTATTGCAACACATATACAAATAAGAATGCAGTACATAAAAATATTAAAAATGTTAATAGATTAAAATTGATTATTATTGACAGGGATTACATATTTTATATTAGCTGCATGTTTCTTTACTTATTGTAAATTGTCCAAGCTAAATTCACTAATTTTTAATGGGGCGATAACACTAATATTTGTCCTTTCAAATTGCGAGTTAATGGGAGGCAGCAAAATGGGGAAACTTAAATTGTCTACTTATTAATCGGCCTTATTTGTATAAATTGTTTTTGCCGTGGAGAAGTTACATCATTCGGGTAACTGTATTAAATAGCTGCCCTTTAAATTATAAAAACTTTCACTACCGCACTTGGTTTTGATTTTTGTTTCTTCTTTGAAGATTCCAATGCAGTTTGATGAGTCGATTTCCTCGATTGTGACGATGTTGTCAATTAAAACTTTTTCCAATAAGCACGAAGGGTAATCGTTGGTCATTTGTAGTATTTGAAAAATACAATATGATTTGTCTTGGTAGTTTTAGAGTTTGTTTTTGTTACAGTAATATATTGCATTTCAATTCTGACAATTTTCTTCGGTATACATGTAATTTCTATCGGATATAAAGTACTTTTGGTTTGAGATAATTGTGGTATATTCATTATTATTATTTAAAATAGGAATAGGTGATAATAATTATATAAATTTGGGTGAACTATAGGTAACGATAAAATAAAAACTATTCTCATATCAACTATGTAGGCTTTTATAATTAATATATAGTAATAATTTTGAATAAATTCTTCCTTAATTGGGAACAGTAATTTTTCTTGACCCGGTATGGCACCTAATGTAGCCAACCTGTAACAATTATATTTTCTTAATTTTTGAAAATTTCTTTGAAGGTCTTTTAACATTTGCTTTATGGATTTTGGGTTGTGAATTTGTTTTTATTGTTTTATCTTTTAATGATTTTACTTTCTGTTTTTCAAATCGATTTTTTGTTTTGTTTCATATCTTTTGACTTACATGGTTTCGTCTTCTTCTAAAGGTATATTTTCTTCGCGGTTTTCATTAAGTTCTATAATGATGTGTTTTTTATTTGTGTTTAATCTTTTATTTAATTCACTATAAATTAACTTTAATTGGTCTCTGTGTTTCTGAACGTAGTAGACTAACATTTCTTCTAAATTAATATCAAAGGGATTTCATTTTCAAAGTGATTCCATTGGATTCGGGGTGGTGTGGAGAGCAAAAGTGAACTTTAATTTTATGAACTTTTAAAACATCCTGTATTATCGAATTTTTAAATTCTGTACCGTTGTCTGAAATTATTTGTTTTGGAACATTATGATGTGAAAAATACATTATTAAACTATCAACAATATCCATACTATTTAAAGATTTTAGTGGGTAAGCTTGTGCATATTTAGAAAGTGAATCCACTAATGTCAAAAATATTTGTTTTTCTATTTGAAATGTGTCCATATGTACGACTTCAAATGGTTTATTTGCTGTAGGTGTAAGACTATATGTAATTTTCATTGGATTTCTATCATATTTACTTATTTTACAGTTTTCACAACTATTAATATAGTTTTGAATTGTTGCACGCATGTTTGGTTGGCCAATAATATATTTTCCTTATTCTTTCTTCTGTTTCATTAACTCCACGGTGATTTGATTTGCCTTCATGATATTTCATAATTGTTTCTTGAATATCATCGTCAGTGGTGGCATCAATGAATTTAGCTAAACATCTCTTAAATTTATACGATTGATATTTAAAGGTTTTTCTAACTATCTCACAAAATACTTCATACATATCAGGTAATTCAAAGTACACATGATAAATTGCTGTTGGAGTTAAATATTCTTTAATAAATTTTATTATATCGTTATCGAATTGATTCTCGCTTAATTGTACGAGCATACGCTGTTTATTTCCTATTCTTAATATTGTTGGTTCTGCTGGTGAATGCAAAACACCTTGAAAAATAATTTGATTGGAACCATAATGAATAGGATTTTCGGAAATTGGTACATCAGCTTTTAGATTTTCAAATTGATTGGTATGAACAGTTTCGTTATCTACATCTATAATTTTATTATCAAGTTCATTAATAATTTTATTGAATTCATCTAAGTCTCTTTCTGTATTGACTATCATTGATTAATTATCTAAGCATTCATCTAATTAATTCTTTTCGAGTTCACTTAGTACATTTAATTCGGTATTTTCGTATTTATTATTAAGAAAGATAATTATTTTTATATTAGAGTTACAAAATATATAGTTTAAGATATCTCGGACAATAAAATAATTTAAATGTCCAATCCGCAACCTAACTGGTACGGTTAATTGAGTAATTTTATTTTTTAAACAAAATTCTTTTAAATTTACTAAAGTTTTAAACAAGTCTTCATAAGTTGGCTTATCAGAGTATTTGTCTTTAGTGACTAAATAGATCACATACCTATTATGATCTTTAAGATAACAAAGTGAATGTTTAACAGGATTTTGTAATTTTAATTCGTTAACTCTCCCGAATCTATCTTTAAATTCTGTGGCTATTCCAGCTCCCATTTTAAGTCTCTGCTAACACAATGAGCTAAAGAGTACTCGTTTGATACGTTAAAAAGGTTATCTTCGCTTTCTAAGACATGGTGAATTGTATTTGTTGACTCTCGACTATATTTTACAAAATCGTCATAAGTTAAATCATTTGAATCTAAATTAATTCTACTTAAAGTATCAGCGTTTGTATTTTCTTTTCCTTTTTTATATTTTATGGTATAGTCAAATTCCTCTAACTTAACCTCCATCTAACTAATTTTGAGTTTGGATTTTTGAAACAATAATAGTTACAGCAAATTTATGTAAATTAATAATTGTATAATATAATATATTATATAAACAATAAGATTTTTTCTAAATCTCTTTAGTTTTTGAGTAAGTTGGTAATATATTTGCAGCTGATTAAACCATTTCTGTCACTGTTTTTGAATCGTGATTCTTTAAAATAGAAATGAAATATTAATTCAAATATGTGTAATGTAATCGCAGAACTAGCATCAAATTATGTATTATGTTTACTATTTGAAAGATCGTTTACACAGCAGAAAATATAATACCAGTGTTATGTCAATTTAAGCCTGAGTTATATTAGTAGAGGTGATTAGCCGCCGCCCGATACACTCCACACCAAGATGGCCACCGCCCCGCCCGCAAAATGGCCGCCGCACCGCCCACAAAATGGCCGCCTAGCCTAAAAATGGCCGCCGCCCCGCCCACAAAATGGCCGCCTCGCCTAAAAATGGCCGCCGCACCGCCCACAAAATAGCCGCCTAGCCTAAAAATGAAAAAAATTCTTTAGTGTATAAAAAATGACGCTAGCTTTGCTAGGAGCGCTTCTGCAATTTTTTCTATGTGTCCTTGTTTTTGCCACAAATTGGGCCATAACTAACCAATCGTCCATAATAGACCCATAGTATATTATACCATTTTTATCAGCTTCTCAAGAGGGTTGAAAATAAAGTATAAAATATAGGGTGTTCCATTAAAAAAAACATAACTTTGTTCTGTTATGTATATTGGGACATAAAATATGTAGAATAAGTGTGGGTACCAGTTCAAGAAAACTAGAAGTCGATATCTCAAATGGCAAATAAGTTATAGGGCTTTTACAGATCGCTGGGTCACCCGGTATATACAGGGTATTTCAGAGCTCTGGGAACGGTCAATCACTTGCTTATTTTTCAAAATTTCGAAAAATTGTTTTTACAAAAGTTGTGTATAATAGTGAGCTGCGCACCCTAAAAATATTTAAATTTATACAGGGTGTCTCATAACAAAGTTACAGACCAAACTTATGTTTTTTTTTTAATGGAACACCCTGTATTTTTTGTCATTTTTGAATAATTATATGGAGCAAATAAAGGTGAGTTACTTCAATACTCCCTATACCTATTGTTTGCCGTTTTCGAAATATTTGAAGATTTGTTGAAATGCATGGTCTGGATGAAATTTTATTTTAGCCCCAGTGATTGACGTTGAACGATTAAAATCGTTTCTATTATTTGGTTGAAGGTTCGAACTATAGAGCCAACCATGATTTCATGCAAAAAATTATACTGGGTGATAAAAAAAAATGCGGTAGAAAAACCCAACTTATAAAGTTGAATAACTTCGTTTTTTCAAATGGCACACCCTGTATTTAGTAACGTATTCTTAAGTAGAATCCAATTATCTTTCAGATTGTATAAGGATTCCCTGTTCCTAATCTCAATAGTTGTTGTATTACTACTGATAATTAAGTATGTAAACTGCACTAATGAATTGACCCAAAGAGTAATGACTAACATTATTTTCTAATAAGTTAAATATGCAATAATATGAGATTAGTTAATTATTAATGCAACAAGTGAGTAAAGAAATAATACTTTATCCACAAGTAGAGAGGTTTGACTGTGCGAGCCAAAGGCGAGTGTGGTAATTCCTACTAGTGTAAAAAATTATTTACACACAATCCCAATATCCGGTTGAAATTCGTCAATTCGTGATTTTATGATAAAATTTAAAATAATCTATGTACAGAAAGTGTCAATAAGCTTAGATTTTCTACGGGTGCTTCAAATATTTTATTAAAGTTAAAGTTACTTTAAAACAGTGTCAGTTTTATTAGTACTGTTATTATAGTTTCGTTTAATTAGTTTTAACCGGATTTTGGTAAGATGGCCTACTTTTATTTCGTCGAATTGAGTTTTAAAGGGAGGGTCTGAAGCAGGTACATACCTATTTGGGGTAAAGAATGCAGCTTTTGCTAAAATTAAACATTTAGATGCCTTGTGGTAGCCACATGTTCGCATTCACCCCTAGTTTTCTACCTGTTTTCGACCGTCCCTTTAAATTTTAAAAGGAATTCGTTGGAATGAATGCAACATCTCAACATCCGGTCCAAACTAACATTCATTAAATAAACTTAATTCGCATTTATTTCATATTACACGTATTTTCAAGTTTTAAATTGCAATTAACACATAAAAGCATTAACACATTTAAGGTGAAATGAGAACGGATAAAATAAACCATGAAAGGAACATTAGATACATAATAATAATAATAATTGGGGCTTATTTTATATCCATTTTATGAATGTAATTTCATTAAAAAAATTACTGAAATAAGGAGGAAGTGTAAATCGGGAATGAGCAAATATTATTTCAATCGATTAAATGTCGTAGCAAATAAAATAATTTAATATACATATACAGGGTGTTTCAAATTCGAGGCTCACCATGGGGATCTCGCTTATTAAAAGAGATAGAGGGTATGTTTAAATTTGGCACTTTTGCAGAATTTTATGCTGATTAATAATCGGTTGCAAAAATCTAATTAAAATATTTTGTTTTCGAGTTATGCTAAAAAAACTGAAAAAAACGATTTTCTTTTTTTCTTTATATCTGCGTTATTTGAGGTGATATTTAAAAACGGAAAAGACGTTCTTATGGCACTTTTTTATTATCTAACAGCTGGCATAAGATTTTTCTTCGTAACCTGTTTCGTTTCTTTTGAACCATCATCAACTTCCTTATTTCTTATGGCCGCCATATATTTTTTTTATCACATCTGAATGCTTAATTTTTTGTGATGACAACAATATAACACAACATATATTTAATTTCATAAATAAACAAATAATCGTTTAAAACACTTTTATTGACAATTTATATGGCACTTACTAATAATCATGCATGCCATGAAATTTAAAACAATTGGAAATCCGAATAACTCTTTGTTAAACATTATAATTCTTTATGAATAAAAATGTCGTTCGATAATTTAGAAAAGCAAGATATGTACCATACTTCTAATTCAATAAACGGAAATACATTGGCTAGTCAAAAATATTTACAGATGTATCCAGAAAGAGGGTTGCCTTCTTCGAACAGTTACACAATTATTTTAGGCGATATAAAATAAATGTTATTAATAAATAAAATAATATATAAATCAATACTATAAACCATAATATTAATATGAAGATTATTAATTATAATTTATGTACAAATAAAAAAAACGGTTTCATTAATGCACAATTGAACGCGTTTTTTAACATTATTTATTTCTCTATAAACATTTATTCTGGAGATCGAATTAAAAGCATTAGTAATCCCATCTCTGAGGTGTTCAATATTCTTATGAGTATAACAATAAACTATATTTTTAACAAAACGCCAAAAAGAAAAAAATCAAGACGTTCAAATCGGGCCAATTAAATTTCCGTTATAAATTCCCAAACATTTATTCCAAAACGGCCTACCACTTCGGACTTGTCTTGAATTTTCTGGATAATGTTCATTATTGCGATGAAATACGCCACTCTTCGTGAATTGACATTCATTTGTTCAAATAATGTTTTTAAAAAAATATCATTTTCATTGCACTTTTGTGGCAAATAATTACAAAATGCTTCTTAAATTGTCAGCAGGTGCAAGTGTATAGCCCAAATGAATTTTATATTGTTTACAATAGAATTTATTTCAAATGAAATATGTTTTGTACGTAAACGTAAAATTATTGAATTAAGACACATTTATTATTACCATTTCCAAAATATGATTGCGACTTTCTTGAGTAATTTTATTACCGTATGGTATGCGACAACTTTTTAAATTGTTTCTAATTCCATGGCACGGATGATTTTTGGTAAGCGCTACATACCGGGTGACCCAGGGATCTGTAAAAGCCCCATAACTTATTTGCTATTTGAGATATCGACTTCCGGTTTTCTTGAACTGGTACCGACACCTATTCTACATATTTTAAAAATATGGATGTTTTTGTACAGGGTGTCCCAATATACATAACAGACCAAAGTTATGTTTTTTTAAATAGAACACCCTATATTTTATACGTTATTTTCAACCCTCTTGAGAAGCTGATCAAAATAGTATAAGATAGTATGGGTCTATTATGGACGATTGGTTAGTTATGGGCAAATTTGTGGCAAAAAAAAGGACACATTGAAAAAGTTGCAGAAGCGTTCCTAGCAATGCTAGCGTCGTTTTTTATACACTAAAGAATTTTCCACATCATGGAGAATAATACAAATCGGCTTTGGTTCTTCTTTGTTCATACATCTATACAGGGTGTCAACATACGCAAAATAATGGATAACTATTTTTTTTCAAATAGAACACCCTATATATCTTGCCACCAATGCATGGAATTTTTAATAAGCTTTCCAATGATGTACAATTTGTATAATGAAATATTAAGGATTCTTAAGATTTATCAATAAAAACATTTTTCTTTTGTCACCTCCTGCTCATTTTTCTATTTTCATCCAAAACTATGAATTTTCTGAAAAAATAATAAGAGACCAAAGTTGTAGAGCGGAAAATTTTAGATTGATATAGGTCTTTTGACTTTTCCAATAATGCGTGCATTGCCCGCCAGAGTGCGCAAAATCGTGACCGTATACGCATTTTAGCGTTTTCTCAATTTTTTTGTTAATTAATTGCACTATACTTTATTTTCCCCGTCCTCTAGCAAAAAAACGGATAATTAGAGAATTATTTAAATGACCTACATCGATTGAAAATATTCCGCTCTACAACTCTTAAAAGAAGCAATTTTTGCCTAAAATGCATAGTTTTCGCTAAAAATGCAAAAAACCATTGAAAAACACAAAAATTGATACATACATTTTCAATTTGCATTTCTAGGGAAAACTATGCATTTTTGGCAAAAATTGCTTCTTTTAAGAGTTGTAGAGCGGAACATTTTCAATCGACATTGGCCATTCTAATTTCCCTATAATTTCCCGTTTTTCCGCTAGAGGGTGCGGAAAATAAAGTATTGCGCAATTTATTAATAAAAAATTTGAAAAGAAATCGCTAAAATGCATATACGGTCACGATTTTGCGCGCTCTGGCGGGCAATGCACGCATTATCTTAAAAGTTGAAAGACCCATATCGATCGGAAATTTTTCGCTCTACAACTTTGGCCTCTAATAATTTTTCCTGAAAATGCATAGTTTTAGCTGAAAATCCAAAAAGCAGCAGAAGGTGGCAAAAGAAATATGTTTTTATTGATAAATCTCAAGAATCCTTAATATTTTGTTATACAAACTGTATATCATTGGAAAGCTTATTAAAAATGCCATAGGTTGGTGGCAACTTATATAGGGTGTTCCATTTGAAAAAAAATAGTTATCCATTGTTTTGCGTATGTTGACACCCTGTATAGCACTATGAATAAAAGAGAACCAAAGCCGATTTGTATTATTATTTATGATGTGGGAAATTTTCTAGCGTATAAATAATGATGGTATCTTTGCTAGGAACGCTTCTGCAATGTTTTCAATGTGTACATGTTTTTGCCATAAATTTGCCCATAACTAACCAACCGTCCATAATAGACCGATAGTATCTTATACTATTTTTATCAGCTTCTCAAGAGGGTTAAAAATATAGTATAAAATATAGGGTGTTCCATTTAAAAAAACATAACTTTGCTCTGTTATGTATATTGGGACACCCTGTACAAAAACATACATATTTTTAAAATATGTAGAATAAGTGTCGGTACCAGTTCAGGAAAACTAGAAGTCGATATCTCAAATAGCAAATAAGTTATGGGGCTTTTACAGATCCCTGGGTCACCCGGTATATTGCCAATAAAAGTGTTTTAAACGATTGTATGTTCATTTATGATATTAAATGTAGGTTGTGTTATATTGTTGTCATCACAATAAATTGAGCATTCAGGTGTGATAAAAAAGAAATATGGCTTCCATAAGAAATAAGAAAGTTGATGATGGTTCAAAAGAAACGAAACATGTTACGAAGAAAAATCTTACGCCATCTATTAGATAATAAAAAAGAACGTCTTTTCCGTTTTTAAATATCACCTCAAATAACGGAGATATAAAGAAAATAAGAAAATCAGTTTTTTCAGTTTTTGTAACATAACTCGAAAACAAAATATTTTAATTTATTTATTTCAACGGATTATTAATCAGCACAAAATTCTGCAAAAGTGCAAACATTTAAACATACCATCTATCTCTTCTAATAAGCGAGATCCCCATGGTGAGCCTCGAATTTGAAACACTCTGTATACATATTATTTGATTTGCAAATCACGAACCGTTTTTAAAAATTATTTATTTACTTAAACATTAATTATACAAAATGGCAAATACGACTTTACAGTTCAGAGGCTAGACTAAGACTAAAGTAACACAATAATATTATTCACTATTTGCGTCCGTGGTGAACACCTGCGCGATAAGGGAATTGCTGAGTCTATGGGAACGGCCTTACACTGCACTCAGATGCATACGGGTCCATGATAAAGTTCGAGATGCACAATGATGGATGTACAGGGTAACCGTTAGGTAACTCCTCATTCCTTAGATTTTGGCATCCCCTGGGAGTTGGGGCTTCGGCCTTGGTAGGGCCAACGGCAGAGTCCGTTGTTTCCTCTTCTTCAGGAACTTGTAGATCAGTCCAATGATCCCAATGATGATGATGTATACGAAGATGGTCCAGATACTTGGAGAATAAAATGTTGGGATCCAAGGGACGTTTGTAAATTGTTGTATTGCAGGAATCTCTTGCAGATTAAGTTTACGGAGTTTGATTTTATTTTCGGTGAAGTTGATGCTTCCAAATTTGATTCCTTTGTGGGCAATTAAAGTTGGGGTTCCAAGAGTGTGTTCCTGGTATTCAATTTTCTTGTTCCGGAAGAATATTTCACAGGTATCTTCTTTGATTAGGAAGATACCAATAAGGTTCCTTGTTTCGGTTCCTTGTTTACACTGTATCTTGATTTCTTCATGATGCGGAAATACAGCCAGGTATTGATTAATTAAAAATAGAAGTTCTAGATGGTTCTCAGAGATTTTGAGGGTTGTATATTTACATCTGCTGCTGTTTCCTGATTGTAGAATGTCTTTTTCACATTCTGCTTTATTACTTGTTAGCAGATAATTTGAACACTGATAATGTGTTATTGCTTTAGTACACAAGTGATCTAGAGGCCAAATTTCATTTGTAATTTTTGACTTTAGTAAATATTTAATATTGGGAATAATCGTCGCATATTCAGACTCGTATTGAGTAGGTATAGAATTTAATTGATAAAGGTCAAATTCATGTTCATAGTTTATCGGTATAGAGAGAAAGTAATTTATTCTGGTTAATTCAATTTTACAATGTACTTTAATTAACGATTCAAATTCCATTATGTTTTCAATTTTTGGTTCAAGGGGTAATTTCTGATTATATTGAATTGCTATTTTTTGTAGTTCGGAGAATAACTCATTTGGTTTTATAATATTAGGACTCAACAAATTTAATTTACAAAATGTAATTGATGTCTCAATTTTCTCAAAAATATTTAAAATTGTGTTATAGAGTATAACCAATTGATTGAATAAGTCTTTTGCGACTAGTGTGTGTTGGAGTTCGATTTCACCTCTCATGACAGTATTTAACTGCATTATTCTAGATTGTAATATAAGTTCATTGTGCTCAATATCTTGTAAAGTGTTATTAAAGGTTTTCATAATTTGTGTTGTTACACTATATCCAAAATTTATTTGATTTTTTATATTATTTTCATTAAGCTGCATATGTTTTATGATCTCTTCAATTCTTTTGCCGTCGTTTGCGTCTAAATTTCCTGTAATCATTTTGACTACAGTTCCTAATCCGTCGATTAATCCTCTTTTAACTCTTTAGTTAGGGAATATATTTTTATATTATTTATTTTATCGATTATAGAATTACTTAAATAACTTATAATATTATTATAGTTCTGGAAATCTCGTTCAAATTTAGAGATATTTTTAATTGTTGAATTTAGGAATACGTGTTGATTATTTAATTTTTCTAGTTCACGATATAATGGATTTAATTCATAATAATGAACAAATGTGTGCTCACTTTTCTGGAATTTTGCGGATCCCATGTGAATAGGGAGTATTCCTATATTTCTTGTTATTTCCTTTATTTCGGCCGCATGCATCATTGCCAGGATGAATGACCTGCAATAGAATGATCACTTTCAGGTTTATTTAAATATATTCTAATGTTAATATTTGATTGGCCGAAAATATATTTAATCATCAGTTTAATTTGTTTATATTCTAATTGGTCTAACCCGCAACCTAATTTGGGTATAGCCAAATTTGTGATTGAATGTGTTTCACAGAACTTCCTTAAATTAATTAGTGTTTTAAACAAACACTCGTATGTAGGTTTATTAGAATACTTCTTCTTAGTTACTAAATACATTATAAATCTATCTTGTTCCTCTAAATAGCATAACGAATATAACTGAGGGTTTTGTGCTTTAAGCAACCCTACTTTACCAAATCTTTCTTTGAAGTCTACAGCTATGCCTGCGCCCATGCGGAGGTCCTTACTTACGCAATGCGCAAGTGAAAAATACCTTGGAGCATTAAATAAATAATCTGGTATCTCTACTATATTATTTGTATCACTTGCACTTGGATTTTTTATAAACTTTTGAAAATCGTTGAATTGTAACGATCGAGGTTTATCCGTTTTATTTTCTGTGATTAGTTTTCGCGGTCTTTTAACGTTGGACAAATGAATTTTCTCAACGGTATTATAATGTCTGGGGTTAATTTTCCCAGTTTTTAATTCTGCATTAATACTTTCTAAATTCTCCTGTAAATTTATTTTTTGTTTTCGATTGTTTTGTTTATTGCTTACAAAAACCGTATCAGGGATCTCAGGTAGATCCTCTCGTTTTTCATTACGTTTATTTATAACGTTTTCTTTATTTTGTACAATATTTTCGTTAATTTTCCCATAAATTATTTTTACTCTATCTTTATGTTCATTAACATAATTATTTATTAATTTAGTTTCAATATCAATGTTTAAAGGAGAGTCTGCGTTGATATGCCAGGAAATTACTTCTAGCGGTTTCATTTTAGTTACAGAATGAATCGTATTATTGTATGCAAGAAGTGCATAGTCAATTTTGACATCGATTGGTTCCTTCTTAAAATTTTCTTGATTATTGAATAATCGAATATGCTCGATGATTGTCGAGTGTACTCTTTCGACTGTACCGTTTGAATTTGGATTTTGAGAACTAATAAAATGTAATGATGGTGTAATTCAAGTAATTCCTTAATTATGGAATTCTTAAATTCTAAGTGGTTATCGGCGATAATCTGTTTTGGGACACCATGGTGATTAAAGAATTTTATGAGTTTATTTGCAACTTCTATTGCTTGGTATGATTTTAAATGATACATTTGAGTATATTTAGAGAATTAGTCGATTATAGTTAGGAATTTATTTCCTTCTACTGCAATGCTGTCAATGTGAACTATCTCAAAGGGTCTAGTAGCGGTCGGAGTAATATTTAATTTTAATTTCAATGGATTCCTTTCGTATTTACTCACTAGACATGTTTCGCATTGGTTGACAAAATTCTGAATAGTTTGCCTCATATTAGGCCAGTAAAATTCTCGTTTGATTTCTAATTCTAATTCGTCAATTCCACGGTGATTATTTATACCTTCATGGTGAGATTTTATTATTTTTTCTATTTCATCTACCGATTCTACGTCTTTTAATATTTCCGAACATTTCACGAAATCTATTTCTGAATTTTTAAAATACCTTTGCATTGTTGAACAAAATTGTTCATATACAGGACTCTCGAAATATAAATGGTATTTACCTTTGGGAATAATATATTCTTTAACGAATTTAATGACATCTTCGTCAAAATGTTGTTTTGAGAACTGTACGAATAAGCGCATCTTCTTTTGTTCAAATAAAACAGTTCTTTTTAACTTTGCAGGAGCGTAATCTACTACAGAAATTATTATTTGGTTATTACCAAAATTTACTGGTTTGTTAGAAATTGGTATTTCTAAAATTGGGTCCTCTATATTAGAGTGTTGGGTTTCAATACCCTCTTCATTATTATTATTATATATTAAATCATCTAAATCAATGTCATCTAGACATCCAGGTTCAGCAATTAATGATTCATTTGTATTTCTATTATTATTAACAGGAACTTCTTCAAAGAAGTTCTCTAAAAATTCATTAACTTCATTAACATTAAAATTATCATTTGCATTTAATTGTATTCTTGAAAGCGCATCCGCGTTTTTATTTAATGTACCCTTTTTGTAGACAATATTATAATCGTACTCGGACAATTTCAACCGCCACCTAATCAATTTGGAATTCGGCTCTTTTATAGACATTAACCACTGGAGTGGTTTGTGGTCGGAAACTATTTGAAATTTTCCAACGAATAAGTAGGGCCTAAAATATTTGACGGCCCACACGATTGCAAGCAATTCCTTCTCAATCGTGGAATAATTAATTTCGGAGTCGTTTAAAGTACGACTGGCGTATACGATAGGTTTATCATTACCAATATTCCCTGGGATAAAACCGCACCAATCGCGTAATTGCTGGCGTCCGTAGTGAGTACAAATGGCTTTGTGAAGTCTGGGTACTGTAGTAAAGGTTCATTAGTCAGTAAATCTTTGCATAATTTAAAACATTTTTTGTATTCCGTATTTTTAATATCAATTATCGCGTTCTTTTTTAAGCAATTTGTTAGGGGTTTCGTTAAACCAGCGAGATTTTTTATAAATTTTCTATAATATCCATTAAGGCCAAGAAATTCTTTTATTTGTTTGGTAGTCTTAGGTATTGGGAAATTTTTTATGGCATTTATTTTTTCAGGGTTTGGCTTTACGCCATCGGGTGTCACAATAGCCAAATAGGCTACCTCTTTTCTAAGAAATTCTGATTTGTCTAACTGTACCTTAAAATTGGATTCGCGAATTCTGTCAAAAACTTCTCTTAATCTTTGTACATGTTCTTGCAAGCTGGTGCTAAAAATGATTATGTCGTCCATGTACACTAGACAACTTAAATTTTGAATACCTCTTAAAATATTATCCATCGCTCTTTGAAAAGTAGCGGGTGCATTCTTTAAGCCAAAGGGCATTCTTAAAAACTCATAATGCCCGTTTTGAGTGTTGAACGCTGTTTTCGGAATATCCTTTTTGTTTATCTCTATTTGGTGAAAACCCGACGCGAGATCAAATGTTGTAATATATTGGCACCGGCCAAGTTTATCTAATAGTTCATTTATATTAGGCAACGGGTATCTGTCACCTATTGTTTTTTCATTTAATTTTCGGTAGTCTATTACTACCCTCCACTTACGCTTTCCTGATGCGTCTAATTTTTTTGGTACCACCCAAATGGGTGATGACCAGGGCCTGTAAGATGGTCTAATTATTTTTTGACTAAGCATTTCCTGAACCTGTTTATCGACTTCCGCTCTATGAATTTCTGGATAGCGGTAACTTTTAGTATAGACGGGAATTTCGTCGTTTGTAATAATGTTATGTTTTATTTTATTTGTAAATGTTAACGGACTACTTTCATTATGGAATATATCCGCATATTCCGTTACCAACTTAAAAATTTCATTTTTCTCTTCTCCGTTCATATGCTCTGATCGGATTTGAGATATATCAAACTTATCATTCATTATATATTTATTATTATTATTTCTATTACTGAACCTGTTATTATTATTATTGTTTCCATAATTTATATTATTAAAATTCGGACAATTACATTGATCGTATCCATCGATCAATTCCGCAGTAACTGAGGACTTGAATTGAAGACTTACGTCTCTCTCAGTGGAATTATAAGCTGTGCATATAGCTTTATTATTTTTTACACGAGTCACGCTTTGCTGGATCTCTAAATCTTTTGTACGCATATATGGAATAATTACTTCGCCGTTTTTCACGTTTCCTACATTTACCTGAATGATTTGTTCAGACCTTGCGCCCACTACTGTACAATTCATGGACGGTTTCTGAACACCATCATAATTTAATTCAACCTCGCAACCATTTGCGATTAGCTTATTTAAGCTAAAATCTATTACGGCATTTAATAACTTTATATTATCGAATCCAAGCAGTACATGAAAATTCGAATGAAAATCGAACAAATGAAATTTAAGTTTAGATGCTGCTTGCGATTTAAATAATCCTTGTAAAGGAATCGTTGTACTATGATCACCATGAGATACACCATGTGCCGTGGCTACTTCAAAAGGATCGTATTTTATTTCATTTTTAAATAAATTATTAGCAATTATAGGATTCACAAAAGAGCGTGAACTTGCGGTATCGATTAATATTTTCAATTTATTTTTTGGTTCCATTATATATGGTAAACTACTTTTATTATTATTAATGCTCATTAATTGGGACGGGAACGAGCATCCCTGGCATCGTCTAAAAAATTATCTGGTTCTTCATCTATATTATGTAAATTATTTGGATTCGGCAAATTATGATTAATGTTACACGTCGTGGTTGACATAGGTGTAGCATTTTGAATGTTTAAATTATTTGTGCGATTCGCATTATTATTATTATTAAATCTGTTAAAATTTCCTCTGGTGAAATTATTACTATTAAAATTATTTTTTCCTTGATAAAAATTCCGTGGTCTAAAGAATGACTGCTTCGCGTTGTATTGTGAATTTGAATTATTCACTTGAGGTATTTGTCTGACATAATTATTATTTTGAAAATTATTATTAGTGTTTGATGCATTATTATTTGATGTTGATGGGTAACTCTGATTAAAGTACAGTCTAGATTGATAGACTGGTTTTGAGTTTAATTTTACTTTATCTAATTTATTTGTGACCAATTCTAATTGGAAATGATTAGTGAGCATGTTAAGAGCTGAGTTTAAATTTGGTGGATTTTTCACTCGTAATTGTGAGCCAATGGGTTCTTTCAACCCGTGCAAAAGTACACGTAATGCATTCTGTCTGAAAAAATTCGAAAGATAACGACGTTCTAGAATGTCAGCAACATGATTTGTTAAGTATGAAATCTGCAGGTTCAACAACCGCTGCAATTTGTTAAAAAAATCAAACGGGGATTCGTTGTGATTCTGTTTTGAATTAGTTATTTCACTGTTTAAACTATATAGATCGCGTTTATCGCAATAAGAATTAAGGAGAGCATCTTTAAGATCTTGCCAATTGTTAATAACACTTGACGAAATATTTATGGGGGCTTCGCCTTTGATTTTAGCAATTATACTTGACATGAGATAGTCATTCTGAAAATCTGTTGGATCTCCAAAATTATAAAACTTTGTGACGAGTTTCTCACAAATATCAATAAAACGTGAAATTAATTCACTTTCTCCGTTAAATTCGGGAATCATTTTTAAAAATTCTGGTTTAAGATCCATTTTGAATTATATTATTTGAGTCGAGTCTGAATAGGTACTCCGCGATGGAATATAAATAACGTAACGATTTTCTCTCGCACGCGAACAATATAAAAAGCCTCTAAAAAACGTTGTGACTTACAATAATATTATCCTCATCTTCGTGTTCATCGACGATGGGGTACTTCTGAGATGTGGACTGCTCGAGCTTCAGGGACGCCTTCTTGGTCCTGGAGTCACTGGGTCCTTTTGCAGATATCCGGTTAATCGTTGAAACGAACGAAAAGTGTTTTTATCGATATTCACTCGATTTTGACTTTCCCCGAATATCCTACCGACTGCGCCAATTATTTGATTTGCAAATCACGAACCGTTTTTAAAAATTATTTATTTACTTAAACATTAATTATACAAAATGGCAAATACGACTTTACAGTTCAGAGGCTAGACTAAGACTAAAGTAACACAATAATATTATTCACTATTTGCGTCCGTGGTGAACACCTGCGCGATAAGGGAATTGCTGAGTCTATGGGAACGGCCTTACACTGCACTCAGATGCATACGGGTCCATGATAAAGTTCGAGATGCACAATGATGGATGTACAGGGTGACCGTTAGGTAACTTACATATATCAAAATCTTTGTTTTAAATAACTTTGATTATTTTCTGACTCTACATATAGTTTCAACAAATCGCATTGCTATATTTTTTTAATTATGAACCAGATCAAAAAACAATTCAAATAAAAGTGGTTCGATATTTAAAAGAACACCTCAAGTTTTTTTTTTTACTTTTTGGATAGTGTCGCATAAGAAAATTTCGAGGAAATAGGACTTGAAAATAAGCGGTCGGTATCGCATAATGACTTTATTATTATTTTATTTACCGAATCTAAAATTGATTTTTATAAAAGTTCTTTGGTATGTTATAATATAACAAGCGATGAAGTTGGATATTCGTTGGCACTTATTATTTTGTTGCTACGACAACCGACTGTTTCTTTTATTTTCAAATCGAATTCACTCAAATATATTATAATGCAACTTCAAAAAATTAAATATATTGCTTAAATATTCTCTAATACACTAAATAACCTAGGTATATTCCCGTATTAACGTGCAGTTCATGTATTTCTATCAGGGCTGTGGCGATTTAAATGAATTGATTTATGTAGATCATGTTTTAATTTAAAATCAACGGTGATGCTAGTGAGGAATGTTGGAGAAATTTTAATAATCGATTATTGGGACTGAGATATCTTAATATTCGATATAATAATCGATTAGTATATCGATATTTTATGGATGTAATAATCGTTTTTTCCACTTCTGATTAACGAGTAAGCGCATTGATTTTCATTATGCTGAATATGAATGGTTCCATTTATAAATATAACACGTTTCTTGTTACTGATCATCTCTGAATTCTGTCATTTGTCAGTTGTGTGGGAGTATTCGAAAAGAGACAGCCAATCTATATGTTACAAGACTGTTACAAGTCAATTGTGCAACAAACGCACACACATATAAACATGCACTCAAATCAGTAATCAAAACGAGTGACTTGTTAATTCGTGGTATACGAACTGATTGTTTTATATTTATGTGCCAATCTTTATTTTAAACAATTATTTAATATTTCATAACATCTAACCCCATTTCTGATCACATCTACTGTTTTTGTACTTTGTAATTACTCATTTACAATTTATATATTTCCGTTTTAAGAAACATGATACATACAAATAAAATCTTTCTGTTCATCGATGTACTATAATCGAATATATCGAGATATTTTAATAATACACTAGTTCGATAATGATTTCTTGATAATTCCCATCACTACTCTTCACCATAATTATCAGTTTATCAGTTTTAAAATATTTTTTTCAAAATCGTCAATTTGATCAATAGCCTCAAATAAATCAGAATTATTCCCATTATTTAAATTAAATTAAATTGATTGTAACTGATTGTGCAATAAATACAAACTGCCGTTCAAAATGCTTTCTGAAAATGTACCTGGTAAGCCTCTTCATCCTTCTTATAATTTATGGGCACGACCCATGTAAACAACCCTGACGAACCACTGAAACACCCCCAATAACGCACATAAATTGCGGTTTCTTTTCTTCCATTATTTCTCTCCAGCTTGAAGAGGGTGTCTCTCTTAACAAAATTCACATTTGGAGGAACCGACCAGTCCCTGTTGAAAATGCGTTTTTAAATTGGTAGTTGTTTTCCACTGTATGGCCGTAATAAATGTTTATTTAACCCAAAGGCTTCATCTGCAATAAACGCGTACGGTAAAGGGCTACCTTCGGTACTAATTGGTTCTGGTTCTGGTAAATCTAATGCATTACTTTCTATTAATTTGTGCAAGCTGCTATCCTTCCAAATTGTAGAAGAACGCGATTGCTAGGCGTTCATCAGGAGGTATACGTATCCTCATGGGCGTATCGTCTCGTTTCAAATCGTCCTTCGACACTGTTAACAAATAATCGAAAGTACTTTTGCTCATTCAAAAATAATTAAAAAAATTGTCATCGTACAGTCTTAAACGATGATAAAGTAGTTGAAATTGACTTTCGTTTCTATTGTCGATAATATGAACCCAGAAAATCCTGTTACGGCGACGCCGTCTTCTGCGGCGCAATAAAAGCCACAACAATGCTTCGTCTTCAAAATCCATCATTGTACAGTCTGTTTTGTGTGGTTCATTTGTGATTTAATACAACCACTGCGAGCCAACAAGCGCCCACAAAACTGTTGTTGGAAAGTGGTCGATACGGTCGACAGTTCAGCCACATTACGACCACTGTTCTGTGGTTGGAAAGTGGTACGTCTGAGTTTAGCCTGATACTATACTTTTTCGCGTCAAATTAAATAATTACCTAAAGATTTTTCTGTTTATATTAAATTATAATGAATAATTTTTCTATTTGGAAATTGCGGCAGTTCGCTGACAAAAAAACAAATCGTAACCATAGTAACAACTAAACTGTTGAGAAAGTAAAATCGTCGTCATATCATTGGATGAAACCTGTTGGCAATGAAACCGCTATCATTTGATTGGACGTCACCTGTAGAGAAAATGATACGGTCGAATAATGGACAACTTTCTCAATCAAAAACGATTTAACAACATTTATATTATTTAATAAGATGCGAAAAAAATCATTTATCGCTGTTTTGCCTTATGTATAAAGCTTTAACGGCCGTTTTACATTGGAAATCATGCATTTTCATGTTCCTTTTTCTCTGAAACCGTTCATCCGATTGACTTGCAATTTTGTAGGGTTATTTAGCCAGCACAGGGTGATGATTTTATTATTAGGAGTATTACTTTTTAAATTGATTTCATAGCAGTTTGAAAAATCGAGCCTATCCTGACGTGCTTTGTAAGACCAAAACTTGATTTATATTATAATTTGAAATTCTCGCTTATCACCGGATGATTTTAAGGTCGCCACGAACAAAAAAAAAAAAAAAATCATATCTCTCATAGGACCAGAGAAAAAGAAACATCAATGCAAGTACTTTTCAGGAGAGCGAAAAGCGAGAGCGGGCCGCGCCTTTTCCGCCCGGCCATAGCTTATTTTGGGGAAAATTGTCGATCCCTTACAGTGCGAATAAAATGTGCGAATAGTATCACGTTGTTCATAAATAAGTCTAGTTTCAAAAATGAATTAAAAAAAAAATGATTTTTTCCAATTTTCTTGTGGCCCTCTTTAAGGAGGTTACTTTCTCAAAAAAATTATCGTTTTTTTTTATCGTCGATTCTGATTTGACACTCAAGTCTGCGTATAAAAAAATATTTTACATTTTTCTGATTAATAGAAGTGATCGAAATTTGTAAGCAAAGTGAGGGACTATTTTTAAGTTTTTTGACTCTCCTGAAAATTTTCCTTTTTTAAGTTTAGGTACACTTTTCTTCGAAACTATAAAAACTATCAACAAGATTTCTTTTGTTTTAAAGGTGGTATCGATACCTATACCTATCAGTATAGCTGAGATTATTTCTAAATGTTGAGTAGCGGATTTTCTTTTTAATAAAAAGAACTCTAAAAATGTTCATCTTTTTTTCATGTCATAATTCTGAATGCAATTAATATGTTTCTAATTCCTCAGTCCTCAATACTTATTTTGGAGGTAAGAACATGTGTGCAAAATTTCAGAGAAATCGGTCCGATAGTTTTCTCGAAAAGTGTACCTAAAAATCACGTTTTAGCGGAAAACGGCTGAGGAAGTGACCCCCTTAAACGTAATTAAATTTATTCAAAATAGTTGTGTTACTTTTCTTTTTTTTTATTGATTGTACGTAGAAGTAGAATCTCGTTTGTTTATTTCATATTTACTTCGGTGTCAATTTATTTGCAATACTTATACGAATTGAAATAATCGGCTCCCCATGCATATTTCCTATGTTGCGCGGTCAAAAAATCACACGGTATAAATACATATACGTATATATGGCGAGGGGAAGTAACGGTCATCACTTGTTGGAGTTAAATGTGACAATTCGTAACGGGGATTCGACCAAGGGGAAAGAAAAGTCCTATTTACTTTATCATAAAACCAAGCTTTATTCAAGTTTATTCCTTCTTCAAGGAAATTACACTACAAAATGAAACTGTGTTGAAAAAACAATGTGCGCCAGCGTTAAATTTGGAAAAGTGAATTTTCGTCTACTTACATGTGAAATAGTTAAAAAGTAATAGTTGCTACATTCAAAGAGTATTTGAAGAGTCATGTTTGTTACTGTTGTTAATTAAAATTACGGTTGATGAACCGGATGTAAAAGGATAAAACTGTGAGACGGTCACAAACACATTAAAAATGGCGTCAGTTGTCGATTGTAATCGACGTATCGGAAATCGATTACCAACCCTGTCTGGATAATACAAGCTCACCAGTGTTGCCAAACACACCTAGTCCAGGTGGATATGAGCCATGTACGGTTTCAGCCAGGATTGCCTCGATGAGAGGTCTTAATGATAAATGTTCAAAATGTATGATTAAATATTTTAGAAGGTAAACAAAAAATAACTAGTACGGCCGTGTATGTGGTGCGAATCTAACTATTAAAATACTATGGTGAGGTCACAGACTATGAGCAATGGTTTCATTATGCAAGATAGGCAACCCTATTTTAACACTCGATACAAATTTCTACGTTAATCGAACTGAGAAATTATTCATCTATTGGATAATTATGATTTTGCATCGATGAATATGTCACTAGGGGGAGGACTATCTTGCTAATGGCAGATGGAGGGTAATATTTTAAATGTGTAAATAATATTGACAAACTTTTGAAACTGTGAAGCTAAAATTTGAATTAAAGTTACAAAATTGAATTTTAAGAATAAACGAAAAAACAAGGGGAACAAGGGGAACAAGGGGAATAAGAGAAATGAATAACTCAGCATGGTACATATTCCAACAGCAGAACAGTCACCTTACTACCAGAGAGTCATGTAGAGCAGACGACATCTAATCGCACCTACAGATAAGTCATGGAACTGGAAGCTCTTGACGTGTTACCGTCTGGAGACCCAACACACAACTCAAGGAGGTACGAATAGATGCCACTTAGATGGTGGGTGTCTGATTTGAAATTCATGACCGTGGTGCGGTTCTTCTGTATGTGGAACATTTCCAGAAATAATCTACCTCGATTGTTGGAGCAACGGTCGACAATTTCAACACTTTTGTAATCTGGGGTGTGATTATTGGAATTACAGTATATTGATAAGGCGCAGGATTTTTTGTTAAGTCTAATATCAGTCCTGTGTTGGGTGAGCTGAGAACGGAGCCATTGGGATGTTTGTCCAATGTATGTCAAATCACAACCAGCACTGGGGATGTTGTAAACAATGTCTGATATAACTGTTTGTTCGGTGGAGATAACAGAGTCTATTCTTAACACTCCTTCTCCATGTGAACCTCGTTTTTTCATACCCCATAGACCACACATGCGCGACTTTAGTGTGCATTTTTGGAAGAAGTGAAGACATTACTTGTTCGTTCGGCAGTCGAAAGAGACGCCGATAAAAATTGTTCGGGCACTATCATAGATCGAGTCGCCAGCCACATTTTTCTTTTAATTGTATATCGGGCCGAAATTGTCACGGCCAAGAGTTCCGTCCGCAGGAGTCTGGAACTTATACCGCGGGACCACGCGCCAGGATTTACAACCCGAGGGCCTACGTGGTACGTGGAACGGAGACGGCACAGGTTAGTGTGGGTTCCTTTGTATACCTCCCAATTGCAGCTGACCGTGAGTTTAGTCTCTGTTACAAAAGGCCGGAAACATTACCAACCCTCCTTTGAGGGATCGAAATCGACGAAGTTTCCGGATCAAAACCCCCTCCCTCCAAATGGTCCTTCGAACCGGATAGTCGTGAAATCCAGTTATTTAGAGTCATTTTTTACCCTTTTGCATTTTTTGAATTTTTAAAACCAAAAGAGTGAAAATTATCCTGCGAGAAATTCGCCATTTTTCGCCACGTGTATCCGCACGGCTTCCAACGTTCATCTTCCCCTTCCTTTCATAAGCGCGATACGCAAACGCAGCGACGCGGTCCGAACGTCTTCGGCCCGAGCGCGAATCTGCCTAAGTGGGGATCAGAAGTGGGTGCGCGCGCGAAGGGAACGTAAAATTCTATTGTTTTCTGCGAGACTCTCTTTGCATATTTGTTGCGCGTTGCTCCGCGTTATTAATATTATTTCAATATTTATTAAGATAGCGTGTCTATTTGGATACGTTCTTGTCGATTATTTAATTATACTTATTTTCGTGCATATTCAAGATGACTCAGCCCACAATTGTCGCGCAACCCTCGGCTAAAGAGCTCAAACAACACGCATTATTAACTTCTCGCAAAGAGCGGTGTTGGGAACAATTGCAAATTTGTTTTGATTTAATACCCTCATTACCGCAAAACCTGAAGACTTTTCAAATGCGCGTATCGCGATTACCGGAAACGGAAGAAAAATTCTCAGCGATCATGGATGAGCTCTCGATATTATCGGTGCAATATGATCAGTTGCAAACTGACACGGTTGGTGCGGTTAGGGCGTTTGACGAGTTATATGTCGCTATTTTGGTCGCGGCGGAAGAGTATGCTCTGAGAAAAAACGGTACGGTAGCAACACACACCGCGGAATACAGCGTAAATTTACCGGAAATTAATATTAAAAAATTCTCGGGAAAACATGAAGATTTTCCAGCCTTTATAGCTTTGTACAATGATATTATTCATAATTCAAATTTACCGGTTATAAAGAAATTTTCGTATCTTCTCAGTTATTTAGAAGGAGAAGCTCTTAGATTAGTGAGTACGGTTACATTTCAACCAGATAATTACTCCATTGCGTACGATTTATTAGTTGAACGATATACTAGTAAACGATTGATAGCAAATCATTATTTGGCGGCAATATTTAATTTAAAGGCCCTTAAATCGAATCAGGGATTGCGTGAATTAATAGATATTTTGTCGGCAAATATGAGTGCCCTTCGTTCGCTTAATATACCTAATTTCGGTGATTATGTTTTACTAGAGATAGCATTACGTCTCCTGGATCACCGAACTAGGAAGTCCTTTGAAGGAAAATATCTAAATACAGATTTTCCTGAGTTCGATAATTTAATTTCGTATTTACGTGATCAGTGTTCTGTCGACGAATTAGCTTCTGTCGACTCTGGATGCGAAAATAAACGCTTTGTTAAATCGGATGATAGAAATATTAAACGTATGCGTATTTCCATGAGCGTACAAAATTCAGAGAATCCATTGAACTTGTTGAGTCAATGTATTTGTTGTTCAGGGCGACATAAATTGAATAAATGTCCTTCGTTTTTGGCAGCCAGCCCCAGGGCTAGGTATAATATAGTGCGGACACACAAACGTTGTTACGCATGTTTTGGAGAACACAGAGTTTCGCATTGTGGTTCTAAATTTTCTTGTGTTAGTTGTGGAAGTAACACACATAATTCGTTGTTGCATTTTACTAATTATTCGGAGCAAAAGCCAGCTGTTAGTGATTTTTCGGAACAGCAGCCGGCGCTCAGTGGCGTCACTTCTAGTTTGAAATCCGTCACTTTGATAAATTCTTGTGCTTCATCGACAGATACCCAGGTTCTTCTAGGTACAGCTCAGGCGTTATTGTTAGGGATTACAGGAAAGTGGCATAAATGTCGTTTAGTTTTCGATACGGGTAGTCAAGTGAATATTATTACGACAGCATTGGCGCAACGTTTAGGTTTGGCACGCACTAAGTGTCCTTATGAGCTTACAGGCGTAGGTTCTACGTCTCCCGGGCGGTCGCAAGGAATGGTTACTTGTAGCATCGCTCCGACTAGGGATATCCAAGCGTCGTTTAATTTTCAGGCCGTCGTAATATCTCGTATAACTGCGGAACTGCCCACGGTCGAAATAGCTCCTGAAATCAAGAATCGTTTTGCTCGTTTAGAATTGGCGGATCCGGACTTCGATAAAACCGGTCCCATTGATTTACTTTTAGGGGTAGGAGCCACCCTCGATTTGTCGCCGGAAGTGCCAAGTCACATAAAAGGTTTACCGTCAGCGGTTCTCACCAAACTTGGTTGGGTCATAATGGGTTCGATACCTATTCTCGATGACGTCAACAAAAATGCATTGTCGGTTGTAACAATGTTGTCCAATATTAATTCGAATATTTCGTTGGATAAAACTTTTCGCGCATTTTGGGAGCACGAAGAAGTTTATAATGTTCCGTCGCCATCGCCAGAAGATGCGGCCTGTGAACGCTTTTTTTGTGATACAACCACTCGGAATTGTAATGGTCGTTACAGCACTCGCTTGCCTTTCAAGGATGCTAAAACTCGCTTAGGTTGCAATCGTGAGATTGCGCTCAAGCGTTTCTTAAGATTAGAAGAACGCTTTCGTATTGATGACACTTTGCGTCAATTGTATTCGGAAAATATTCGTGATTATGTATCACAGGGACATTTAGCCCCTACAACTAATTTCGTACCCTATATACTCACACACCATGCTGTGATTAAACCAAATTCATCCGGGTTGAAAATCCGTGTCGTTTTTAATCCAGCCGAAAAAGATCCACACGGTGTCAGCTTGAATGATACCTTGTTGAGCGGGCCCAAATTACAGTCTGAAATAGGACAAATCATCACGCGTTTTCGTTTGCCGAAAATAGCTCTTACGTGTGATATCAAACAAATGTTTAGAGAAATTGAATTGCATCCATCAGATCGTCAGTTTCAGCATATATTTTGGCGGTGGTCAGAAAACGAGCCTGTTCAAGAATGGGAACACACTCGTGTGATTTTTGGTGCCACCTGTAGTCCATTTCTGGCACAGCGTGTTCTGCAACAGTTGGTAAAAGATGATGGACATAAATTTCCCTTGGCCTCGGCAGCGTTGGAAAGTTCTGTTTATGTCGATGATATCTTAACTGGTGCAGATACAGAGTCGGAGGTTATGGAGTTGCGTCATCAATTAATTTCGTTGTTACAATTAGGTGGATTTGAACTTGGAAAATGGTCTACTTCACAGGAGATGGTACCGTCTATCTCGACTTCGGAGCTACAGGAGGTTCCAGGTATGGGCGTATCTCCCATTAAGGTTTTAGGATTAAATTGGAATTCCAAGAGTGATCATTTTTGTTATGTTATTCAAGTTGATAACGAAAAGGCGAGTAAGCGCGGTATACTTTCTAAGGTTGCACGGATTTATGATGTAAATGGATACCTCGCGCCATTTGTTTTCGCACTCAAAGCTTTGTTACAACGACTTTGGTTGTTGAAGATAGATTGGGACGACCCATTGCCTAATGATGTCCTTCAGCACTGGAATCACATCGTAGAGGAATTGCCATTATTGGAGAAAATCGCTATACCGCGTTACATAATGTCTTCGGTGACAACTAGAGCGCGGCTCATTGGGTTTTCAGATGCAAGTTCGGTTGGAATGGGTGCAGTGGTTTATCTGCGCCTAGAAGTTGGTTCACAGGTGAAAATGAGTATCGTTGCAGCTAAGACTCGAGTTGCACCCTTGAAAACCTGGACTATTCCAAGATTGGAGCTTGGTGCTGTTTGTTTATTGTCGAAGCTCTTGGCTTCAGTTAAAATTTCTCTATCATCGCTAGAATTGGATACTCCTATTTGTTTTTCGGATTCATCCACCGCCCTTGCGTGGATAAAAACCTCGCCTCATCGATTAAAAATATTTGTCGCTAATCGTGTGATGCAGGTTCATGAATGTTTACCCGACGCACGTTGGAGATTCGTTCCCGGTAATGATAATCCAGCGGATGCTGCTAGTCGAGGATTGTTACCGTCGGAGTTATTGGAACACTCGCTTTGGTGGGACGGACCGAGCTTCCTATATGAGAAGGAAGATGCATGGCCTAGGAATTTATTCGAAATTCCCTCGAAATTGCCAGAAATAAAGGAGCACTGTATTAATTTGTCAGTTTTTTCAGTCAATAGTCTGGAATTTATTGAATTAATTAATCGTACTTCGTCGTTATTAAAATTACAAAGAATAGTCGCATATGTGAAACGATTTGTATTTATATTAAAATGCAAGACGAACAAGGTTGATAATAGCAATTTAACAGTAGGTCCCTTATCGGCTCGGGAATATAATGACGCGTTGCAATTTGTTGTTAAAGTGACTCAGGCGCATCATTTGAGCGCTGAGATCAGTTCTATTGATAAGAACAAATTATGTTCTAAGCGTTATCGTAATTTGTCGCCATTTGTCAACCCCCAGGGTTTCGTCATGGTGGGGGGTAGATTAAAATGGGCAAAAATTCCGGAAGGCGCACGTCATCCTTTGTTGATTCCTCGGGAGAGTCGTTTGGCAACATTACTTGTTGACTATTTTCATCTCTACTCGGCCCATGGAGGGCCTCAATTGGTACAGTCATTGTTGCATCGTCAATTTTGGATTCCAAATGCGCGTGACTTAATTAGAAAATGTATTTTTCGATGTTTGATTTGTTACCGTTTCCAATCTACGCCGATACAGCCTCAAATGGCTGATCTTCCTAACTATCGTGTACAACCCAGTCGATGTTTTTCGCACACGGGAATTGATTTTGCTGGACCTTTTTTTATTAGGGTGTCCAGTTTACGCACCGCTAAAATTGTTAAGTGTTACCTCGCTGTCTTTGTTTGTATGGTAACCAAAGCACTACATTTGGAAGCAGTAACCGATCTTACTACAAACGGTTGTCTAGCCGCTCTAGACAGATTTATAGCTCGTCGCGGGTTACCAAACCACATCTATTCAGATCAAGGTCGAAATTTTAAAGGAGCCGCGAGAGAAATATCGGAAATTACTCGTTTTTTGGAAGCAAATAATGAAAAATTCGCTCATTATTTGGCTGAACGAAATATTGAATGGAACTTCAATCCCCCCTACGCGCCCCATTTCGGCGGGTTATGGGAGTCGGGTGTTAAATCGGCAAAGCATCACTTCAAACGAATTGTGGGATTACAAACTTTGACGTATGAAGAATTTGTTACCGTATTTACTCGGATCGAGGGCATTTTGAATTCAAGACCACTTTGCGCGCTTTCGAATTCTCCCGATGATAACTTTGATTATTTAACCCCGGGATATTTTTTGATTGGCGGTCCCATTCATGCTAGACCCGAATTAGATGTATTAGATGTTAACATTTCGAGACTTGGTCGGTGGCAATTGACTACACAACTCGTACAGTCATTTTGGAAGAGATGGAGTCGGGAATATTTGCATGCGCAGACATGCCGGCCGAAGTGGGTTAAGTCATCGCACGTGCTCGCGATCGGTGATCTCGTTTTTTGGTATACGCCGGGATTTCCCCCTGCACATTGGCCAAGGGGTAGAATCGTGACCTTGTTGCCTGGCAAGGATAATATCGCTCGGGTCGCTCGCGTTCGGACGGCAGTCGGAGAGATAATCCGACCTCTTACCAAATTAATACCGTTTCCTGAGCATTAAATAATATCCCTTTCCATTTCCCACTTTCCCTTTGTAATTTAAGTAGATTGTAATTAATTCCCTTTATTGTCCAATTTTTTTTTTGTTGTTGTTTGATTCGGATTCTTTCTGTCGAATTTGTTTAATGGCAGTTATTTCATTTAATTTGTTTTTTTTTTTTGCTTGGCGAAAAGCCACTCGTTTTCAAAATTCATTAATTTTGGTTGGGGGGTTATGTTCGGTGGAGATAACAGAGTCTATTCTTAACACTCCTTCTCCATGTGAACCTCGTTTTTTCATACCCCATAGACCACACATGCGCGACTTTAGTGTGCATTTTTGGAAGAAGTGAAGACATTACTTGTTCGTTCGGCAGTCGAAAGAGACGCCGATAAAAATTGTTCGGGCACTATCATAGATCGAGTCGCCAGCCACATTTTTCTTTTAATTGTATATCGGGCCGAAATTGTCACGGCCAAGAGTTCCGTCCGCAGGAGTCTGGAACTTATACCGCGGGACCACGCGCCAGGATTTACAACCCGAGGGCCTACGTGGTACGTGGAACGGAGACGGCACAGGTTAGTGTGGGTTCCTTTGTATACCTCCCAATTGCAGCTGACCGTGAGTTTAGTCTCTGTTACAAAAGGCCGGAAACATTACCAACCCTCCTTTGAGGGATCGAAATCGACGAAGTTTCCGGATCAAAACCCCCTCCCTCCACTGTTCAATTGGTGTTTTATCCATCAGTCTTGTAAAATACAATCTATGTAAAGTGTTAATGTTGTATTGAGCTATTGTTACTGTGTCATTCCTCAGGAGGTGAATAATTTGTGGGGCTATGCCATTTATATGGGGTAGTTGTTGGTACTGTACTCTAGGGACGGGTTTATCAAGGTTAATGGGAGGAGGACGGGTTTGTGGTGAGTGATTGAAGATCAATTTCATTGTAAGAGACTTCGAAAAACCATTGTTGATGACAATTTCTGAGAGCAATTTAAGATTTTTGTTTAATAATGAAGGGTGACAATTTTTTTTTATTCTGTTGGTTAAGACTAATACTGTATTAATTTTCATTTTGAGGGGTGCATTTGAGTGGAAATTTATGTAACGCCCTGAGTTGGATGGTTTTCTATACCTGTCGAATATGATAGTGCTTTTCTCTAATCTTATAATCTTAGCATCTAGAAAGGATAAGCGAGAGTTTACTTCCTGCTCAACAGTGAATTTAACAGTCGTATTATAACTGTTGGATATTGTTACTGTGTCGTCAACCAACTCAGGGGGTACTGTTAAGACAAGATTGTCTACATATTTTTTAATAAATGAAGGAGTGAAGCTCAGTTTAGGGAATACGGTATCAAGGAGTGTGTCCATTATAATTAAAGCGAGGATGGGACTGAGGGAGAGTGCCCATTGGGGTACCGAAAATATCATTATTGAAATTCCCATTAAAGGTAAAATTAATGCAAACAAATCTGATTAATATTTGTGAAGAGTGAGACCACGTCTAGAGAGATCACCAAGTGACTAGCATTTAATTGAAAACCATTAAATTCGTTTATGAAGATAATAATGATAATAATAATTCATTTATTCACGGGATTCACCCTTTTGAATATAAAACATTTCAAAATACATTAGTATTACACCGATAAATAGTACCGCAGTTAAATTAAGTGACAATACAACAATAATTAACATAGATAAAATAAATAAATACATTATAAATTAATAATAGCACAATGGTAGTTTAAACACGTTGACACTAATCATTAATTATTAATCATTAATCACGCTCAGGTCAATAACGCGTAGGCCTCTGGTAAAGGACTCCTTACTAAAGCCAAAAATTAAAAAATTATTGCTCCTCTGCAATTTGTTGGCCATTCTCATCATTCTTGTAAGTGGTTTGTGGTAACCGTAGTTGGTTCTATGAAGAGACAAACGTACTATTGCTTCGGGTAATAGTACCACTGCCTTGATAATTAAAAGTAATATTTTCCAGAATTTCCGGACAGTCCAAAATCCCATTGACAACTTTAAACAAAAATTGCAAATCTGCAATTATGTAGCGATCCTGTAAGGAAGTGATATTTAGATGGCCACTAAGATGAGTGTAATTTAAAGTGTCAATCGGGATATGTAATTTAAAGGCAGCTATACGTAAAAACTTATTTTGAACCTTTGCAAGTTCGTCTTTTAAATATTGCTGATGAGGGGACCATACGCATGATGCATATTCCAGACCTGAGCGAACTAGTGACAAATATAAGCATCGAATTGCATTGAGTGATAAATCCGCGCCTATTCTTGATATGAAGCCCAAAAGCTTCAGACCCTTATTGACTGTATAATTAATATGTGAAATAAAATTCATTTTTTTATCGAAAATAACCCCCAAGTCGGTAATATCCTCCACTCGTTCCAATATAGTGTCGTTAATAGAGTAATCGACGATTATTGCATTTTTACATCTGTAAAACGATATAGTTTTGCATTTTTCCATATTTAGCAACAGATTGTTCCTAGCACACCAATTAGAGATCTCATTGAGATCATTTTGAATAAGAGCTGCATCATCTGGATTTTTTACTATGGCATAGAGTTTTAAGTCATCCGCGTACAATAGGCCTGAACAGAAGTTAAGATTAGCCATTATGTCATTTATAAAGACTACAAACAATAACGGACCTATATGAGACCCTTGCGGGACCCCCGACTTCACCAATATTTCACTTGAGACGTAGCTGTCAATCTTTACATATTGTTTGCGATTACTCAAAAAACTCTTTAGCCAATTTAAAATACTAGAATTGAAGCCCAACACTTCCAATTTGTACAGGAGTAAATTATGGGAGACCCGATCGAACGCCTTAGAGAAATCAGTGTAGATAGCATCCACCTGACCGAAATCCTCCAAGGCGTTCGATATAAAATGATTATATGTAATTAGATTGGTTGTAGTTGATCTCCCAGACCAGAAACCATGTTGTTCATTGGCTATAATACTTTTACATAACCATTTAAGTTGGCATGCTAGGATACTATCTAAAATCTTTGGAATCGCTGACTGAATGCAGACTCCCCTGTATTTACTAATATCAGACCTATTCGCTGATTTAAAGATCGGAGTAATGTAGCTATCTTTCCAAATTGACGGTACAAACTGCTCGATAATTGATCTCTTGAAAAGCAGCGTAATAGGATGTGTGATAGTAAAAATGCAATTAAGTAAAAATGTGTTAGGAATATTATCCGGACCGGCTGAAGCAGAGTGCTTTAGTACACTAATCGAGTTGAAGACATCAATAAAGTTTACAGAAAATTGAAACGACGGATCCACTGATTTATCACTAATGAAATCGGAAATAAGGACATGGTCGTCACAGTAAACATTTGAATAAAACTCCGCAAACAAATCGACCGTGTCTTGTGAATTTCTGCTTATTTTACCGCCTAAGAACATGTCCACTGGGAAACCCTTTACCTTTTTCGAATCATTAACGAAGTTCCAAAATGTTTTACTGTTACGGCTAATACTATCTTCTACATCTTTTAAATATTTACTGTAAAGGGAATTATTTAATTCTTTACATTGAGACCTCAGAGCCTGAAATTGAAGATAGTCACCCAAGTCGTTTGATCTCTTGTACTTACAATGTATGTTTTTCTTAATTTTAATTAAGTCTATTAACTCTTTGGTAAACCATTTTGGAAATTTATTACTATATAAAACTTTCAGCGGTACAAATGTATTAATTGCGTAAAACAGAACATCAAGATGAAGGTATCGTGAACGTTATAACCTCTGCGATGTGAAAACGCCCTAGATTAAGTTCTAAATAGCAATAAAACAGTAAACATCGAGTTTTTTAATATAAAGGTACTAATTGTTAATTTAAATCACAGCACAAATTTCTTGGTATTGCTGTGGACGAGCAACTGACCTGGTGTCACTATGTTGATCAAGTGTGTAGTAAATTAAATACTGCTTACTATGCAGCTCTTAAACTAAAACCTATTTTAACACCAGAGTCAATCATGAGTCTCTACTACTCATTGATATATCCTTATCTCTCCTATAATATGCCAGCGTGGGAAAGAAGTGATATTCAAATGATATTCATAGCTCAAAAAAGAATATTAAGATTAATTTTTAACAAAACTAGACTGGAGACTTGCCGTAGTTTATTGAGGAGAACAACATACTTACAGTAGTATGCATTTACATATTTAAAATAGCAACATTTGCTGCGAAAAATCCAGAGATGTGAACAATAATTACGATACCAGACACGGCAAGGGATTACGCATAACGAAACACGCTTGTGTTATATAAGAGATCGGCCTACTACTTGTGTACTCTGGTATACTATGTAACGAAATTATTTCGTTACTTCTATAATCAAACTTATTAATAGCAATTTTAAACTATCACCCTAGGCAACCGAATGAACTATCCGACCTTTACTTTTAAAGTTGGAGTGGGGGCGCGTGAAGATTAAGAAGAGGAATAATTAGGACGACGGGGGTGACCCGCTCTCTCTTCTTCGGTGCTGGTTCTAGGGTGCAGAGCAGGCAGCACGTTGGTGTTGGCCCGGTGTCGTTTTGTCCTGTTGGTTTTGGTATGGTATGTAGAGTAATTGTAATTATCTAATTAGGTGATCGGTCGCGTATTAGCCGTTTTTGAGTGTACATGGTTACAATTTCGCCGAGAAGCTAATTTGAGGCGTAGATTGCAGTCGGCCATTTGGGTATTGTATCCCGCGTGGTTATTTTTTTGAGTGTTGATAACGGGCGGTCATTATAGGGAGCGGATGCAAGAGCATCCACTCAGTATTTAGGCGGTGTCGGGTGGCGAATTCGGCCTGCGTTGAGGCAATTTGGCGTAGTGCAACCAGACGCATTTTTTTGGGGGCCGCTCGGAAATTGGTGTAACCACGCGGTGTGCACAGGTTTTTTTGTGAGGTCGGCGGCTGCAATCCGCGTAGTACGGTGAGGCATACGCGTACCGAGGCATAGATCGTGTTAGATTAGATAATTACAATTACGCCATTCGTGTAATTAACTTCATTGGTTTGCTAACGAGTCATATTTTTTTGGTCTCTCTTTTTCTTTCTTTACTTTCCTATTGCGTGAGCTCCCTTCCGGATAATTTTTTTGCATTTGAATTGTATAACCAGTCAATTACTTGAAACTTTGTTAAATTTTACTTGAATCTTGAATTTTGAAATCGTTACCACTCTTGGTCACACTATTATCACAGAGGGCTGAAATATTACTGTTTGCATGTAACTCTTGCTGGACCCGGGAAGAGGCTAAGAAGAACTGGCCACAGGGGGAATAGGACCGAGGGGAAGCCAAGCTACAGAGGGCACGTCCCACCGCAGCAGCCCCGTCAATACCAACACACGACTGGAGGCGTAGGAAGCGGAGCAAGACGTGCAGCTGGACGGCCCTACCACCAACCCCGTACCCGGTCCGCCAGTAGCCAGCCAGGGCCAGACAAGGGCGCAAAGACAATAGCTTGCCATTTATAAGTGTGCTAAGTATTCGCATTTTCTTTTCATTAAATTGATTGTGTTAATTACCAATTTACTGTACTTCTTTTCCCTCGCCTCAAAAGCAAATACCATTAAGCAGCCACTGTTCTTTGTTTCTTTGTGTACGTTTTTCTGCCGTTCTCTTACGGCTGGCGCCCATAACCGACTATCAACGAACCACGCCCGCCGAAACAATCTGAGCAGCTGATCCCACCAAATTGTGAACAAAAAGTGTTACAACTGTAAACTACCAAAATATCTTAAGCGAGTAAAGAATCGCAACCAATTTAAGCAAAAACTCAAACAATACGTAATTAAAAAGTGTTATTATGCATTTAGAGATTTTTAAATGATGCTCCATAGACTTAGTTTTTTTTCTCTTATATTTTATATAACACTTATTATCGCGTAATTTTATATTAATTATATTGTGTCCAAGTTGTAACTCAAATTATTATTTTATTTATTTTATATTGTATTTGACGTGGCTAATAGTTACATTTGCATCTATTTAATTAGGTATCAGAACAGTTTACTTCCTTAAAAAAATACCAAGACAAAAATTATGTATTTCCAAAATTGTCGCTGCAGAAGGTCAAATTTTAGCCAGTAAAAAATTAATGCTTTCGCGTTATTTACTGACAAAAACTTGATAGCCTAAAACAGTTTAGTTGTAAAGTATTTTGACTAAGGCAAAAGTTGTCCCAGAAGTAGGGTTTCAATTAACAAAAAATAGAAGCAATTGAAACCGTTGAGTTATTGCTTTGCAAGTGGTATCAAAGTTTAGTTTTCCAAGAAATTTCTAACTCGGCAGAAGTTATAAATTTTCAAAATTGTCCCTGTAGTGAAGTAAAAATTTTGGCTGAAATTAAAAAATGGTAAATAAAGTGAAAAAGTTAAGTTACAGTTTTGCAAATTATAACAGAATTTCTTTTCACTGAATGAAACATTTACCTAGACAAAAGTGTGCTGCAGAGACAATTTGGACAATTTCTTAAAAAAAAATTGACCAACAATAAAGTTGTAAATTTCGAATGGATTAGAACCAATCAGATTCTATATATGGAAACATGTGTAGAGTTCGAATGCGACTTTGGGATTGGTTCTCTACTCTCATTATGTTTCAGCACATGATTGGTTTAAAGAAAAGCAATGTTAAATGTCAAACGTTAGTTTGTGGCTAGAAAGCTATTAAAATTAGTGAAATCTCCGCATTGGAAGTGTTTCTCTTGAAGTAATTCAAGAAAAAGGGAAAGAGTCGCAACCAAAAACTTTGAGCGGAGTCACTAACATGACCTGTACTCGGGAAGTTATTTATATATTTTTTTACGGTACGTACTGTAAAGAAAATGTAAAGTCCATATGGAATACCAGTGCTAAGTATGTACGTTTCTGATTTTCAAATTTTGTTTGATCCGTTTAAAAATGTAAAATTCAAACCGGCACGACACGCCCGCGATGCCAATAAATGTCATTCAATTTTGATGTAATATTTTTGTTGGGGTATAGTCTGATAAATTGCTCTCGTGCATTGTAAATTATCGCAAGTTTGCCCTCTTTCGACAAACTCAGTCGCATTGTTTTAGGCAACAGCCCTTCGCCCTTCCGGGCTTGGGACTGTTGCCAAACAATACCACTTCGTTTGTCGAAATCGCACAAACTTGTTACCGATAATTTCCAATGCACTATACCAAATTGCGTTTTAAGAAACTCCGATTATTAGTAAAACAAAATATTGATGATGATCACAAATCTTACATATCAAGAGTACAGAACAGCGTAGCAAGAGACCCCAAACTGCTATGGTGCTTTATTAACAATAAACACGGGCGCCTATTCCGAGTTCCATGGTTTTCGATGACACAACCTGTGACTCTCCCGAATGCATTACCAACCCATTTGCCTCTTACTTCGCATCCACCTTCACTAAAAATTCACATAACCCTTCACGAATAGATAATTCAACGTCTCTCGGAGTTCCTACGCTCTACCTGACTCCTTTCTGCGAAGCCGATCTAATATCAGCAGTAAAAAATATCAAACCTCGTCTTACATCTGGCTCAGATCACATCCCCGCTATCCTAGTGAGAGACTGCCATGTGGCGCTTATGAAGCCTTTACCGCACATTTTCAATTTGATTATCTCTACCAAAAATTACCCAGTATGTTGGAAACGCTCTAGAATTGTTCCAATTTTTAAGAATGGTGACCGTAAACTAATCCGGAACTATAGACCTATTTCTTTGATATGTTTTTTCTAAACTCTTTGAGTTAATGTTATTTAAGGTAGTATCGCCACACCTCTCCACTCAACTCCTAGTCAATCAAAATGGTTTCATTTCAGGTAAATCTACAACTACTAATTTACTTGATTTCATAGACACAGTTTCTGAGGCACTGGACAGAGTTCAAACGGATGTAATATTTACTGATTTCGTCAAAGCGTTAGATCAGGTCCCCCATAACATTTTATTGCGTAAAATGAACAGTTTTGGCTTAAGCGATGATTTAATTGAAATATTCAAGTCCTATTTAACCTCTTTGTTGAACTTCAGGGCTTTAAATCCAGGGACTATATTACAACCAGCGGTGTTCCACAAGGATCCGTCCTGGGACCACTGCTTTTTCATATTTTCATAAATGATGTGGGGAACCATCTTAAATGTGACTATCAATTATATGCTGACGACCTTAAAATCTATAGCAGGGTAAAGGAATTTCGTGACTGCACCAACCATCAAAATGACCTTGACACGTTGTGCAACTGGAGTACTGAAAACGGTCTAAAGTTGAATATTAATAAATGCAAAACTCTATCGTTCTCCAGAAGTCTAAACCCTATTAGATTCGATTACAAGCTTGATGGAATGGTGCTGTCGCATGTTCCTGAATTTTGTGACTTAGGTTTATTAATGAACTCCAAGCTTGACTTTGGTGACCACATAAGGAAAGTCTGCAACGACAGCTATAAAATTATGCTTATTACACATTATTTTTTAGTTCGCTTTGTCAATTTTCTCTATTTATAGTAAGAATTATTTTCTATTTTAAATTGTGTTAATTTGTAAATTGTCCTGTAATTAGTCTTTAGACTGTTGGATAATAAAGTTATTATTATTATTATAATATATTGCAAATGGTCGCTTGATTCGCAGTTTACAATGTATTCGCTCCGCGGAAAAGGTTTCGCCTTTGGATTTTCTCTGACTGTACCATTTAATAAAAACCCTTGCCATGACTTTGACAAATGTCATGTTATGGTGAGAATAATTTTGCTAGTCAGATATCAATTCACGCATTGTAATTACTATGTACAGTCAGAAAAAATACAAATGCGAAACCTTTTAGAGAGAGAAACTTTTCTTTTCGATATCACTCCTTGTCTGTCGCTCAGGAAATGCTGCCACATGTCGGTGCTTCGTTCGGTCGAAACCCGCCCCCACATAAAATACAATTATGAGGTAATTTTTACCAGCCTAGTTCCATTCTCGAATTCGTTTGATCTATTACCTAATTAAATTCGTCCTTTCCACTTCTTTAAATTACACATTTGAGGCATTATTTTCTGATAGAACGGAAATTTTGGGTCAATTTTTCTATTTGCCTCAATTATTTTTACGCGTTTTCTATCCAAAATAAGCCGACCCGTGTTTTCGGATTTTTTTTTCGTCAGTATTTTTTAAAATACGGACAGTAAAAGTTTTGGAAACTCTCTAATTCTTTAGATCTTTATAACTCCCTTTTTGTTAGTCGTATGGAGCTCAGTCTTCATTCTGATGTTAATTAATATTACTTTTGTAGTTAATTTATTATAAACAATTAAAATATTGAGTCATTTTACTATTCAAGGCCATCACTTTAACAATACCATTGTATTCCTCGTTTCATTTCATATTAAAATCTTATTTTTTTTGGAATGTTCGTTTGATTACATCAGTATGAAATAAATTAATTCGTACGACAAAACGTGCTACGCGGCGCGCGACTGCGAGCGCTGGGTCAATAGCGTCGCACTTTTCCTGTCTGAGAGAAATTAAAAGAAAGGTAAAAAATATTATAATCGACTAATATTTATATATTATTTATATTATTACTCGGGGTGCCGGTGTTGTCGCCACTTGTAAATACTATTATTTTTGTAAATATTCAACAGCAATCTAACGAGTGCCTATGATTTTGCGGGAAATTTTTGGCGTCAGGATCACGATTGCTTGTTGCGGCAAAAATCGGCACGACTGCGAGCAGGAGTGCTAATTTTCTAGAAACAACAAGCAAGAGTGATCCAGACACTAATAATTGCCTAGGAAAAATCAGTCACGAGTTAGATTCGAGAAGACAATTGCCCTCATTTACTTATTAACCAATGAAATCGAATAACGTTGATGACATGATCCAATAAAATTCTTATTACGATGCGTAACAGACCACGCTGCATGTTATGCATGGCAATTCACCTTGGGTGGTATTTAATCAGATAATCTTTCATGTTGGTATTGCCTAGCAACGCGTTGGTTCATTGTCTATAACGTATAAAACGTCAGTTATTGCCGGAGCAATTTGCTCCTGAATTCGATCTGTTTGTATTTTCGGGTGAAGTGTTAGTGCTTTCATAAGTAATAGTATTCATAGGCATTTCTCAAAATCTTGGTAAGCTCATTTTTACTACAATTATTGTGGCGCAGATTAGTACACGTCTGACACTTGGTGTCACTAAATTTAACTATTCAAATTATGAAGTGTAAACTTTCTGTTCTGCCAATTGTCTTCTCGAATTTAACTCGTGACTGATTTTTCCTAGGCAATAATTAGGGTCTGGATCACTCTTGCTTATTGCTTCTAGAAAATCGGTACGACTGCGAAGCAGAATTTTCGTCGCAACAAGCAATCGTAATCCTGCCGCTAATAATTGCCGGAAAAATCATAGGCACTCGTTATATTACTGTTGACAATTGGCCGAACATAAAGTTCACACTTCTTTTTTATTTTTTTTTAAGGAAGGATGATTGGCCGGCTTCACACTTCTTAATTTGAAAAATTAAATTTAGCGTTAGACGTGTATTAATCTGCGCCACAATAATTGTAGTAAAAATGAGCTTACCAAGATTTTGAGAAATGCCTATGAATACTATTACTTATGAAAGCACGAACACTTCACCCGAAAATACAAACAGATCAATTCAGGAGCAAACTGTTCAAAAGTCCGGCAATAACTGATGTTTTATACGTTATAGAAAATGTAATAACGCGTTGCTAGGCAATACCAACATGATGGATTATCTAATTAGATACCACCCAGGGCGAATTGCCCTGCATAACATGCAGCGTGGTCTGTTGCGCATCGTAATTAGAATTTTATTGGATCATGTCATCAACATTATTCGATATCATTGGTAAAAAATTAAATGGGCTACCGTTCACAGGACTACGTAGCAGACCCTAACATCTCCCGTAGAAGATTATTTAGGAAAGCTAGAAAATAGTTTATCCAAATTACAACTGCATTAATTTCTTGTAAAAAAGAAAAATGAATTTTTAAATCATAAAAAACAAAGTCTGCCGCGGAGCGAATACATTATTAACTGCGACTTTTCTGAAAACTACGCTTTTGTAATGTAAAATTCCATTCAGGGCATACGCTGCAGCGATAATCAAGCGACAGTGCATCTATTTGCAATATATTATCGAGATAATGACAAAATGATAATGGAAAATGAAAAGCTTAGTATTAATTTCCGAATGTTTGCACCATGATACCATTGCGTTTCACGCTTAAAAAAGAAAATTGAGACAAATAGAAAAATAGAAACGATTTGTAAAATATTGACTCATTCAAGTATTTGGGAACAGGAGCGGATCGTTATGCAGAGCCAAGGAGCCATGGCACTACCTGTAGTTTCCAGCTCAGCCAGAATTTATAATTCATTTTTAAAACACTTTCACCAGTTTAAATGTTAAACAACGCCTTTATAACTTTAATGAACAGAGAAAAAGCGCAATGCATTTGTTCCCCAACGCAACACCGCGGCGGCGGCGGCGGCGTGTCGTTAAAAGAACCAGCTTCCATGTAGCGCACCGAGCGCACGGCATTTCGTTAGGATATTGCGGCTCCTTCGGGGCGACGCGCGGTTGGAGGGGTTCAGGAGAGATCGCGCTCTGAACATGCATTTTGTGCTGAACAAGGTTTGGCACATCCCGGGCGCGCGGCGATGACGCGCGCTTATTAGATTAGACGTATTTTGTGGCGACATATAACAAACATTTATTTGCAATAATTTTAAGTTTTGTAAATTCAAATAGACAAACATCAGTAGACATCTTGTAGAGCTGGATATTTTTTTACTTTTTAAGTTACGAAGTACGAGAAAGTATTGTGATTGTGAAAATTTAAGAAAAAAAAAAATTATACGGAAATATCCGTTTTGAGGTTCCTGGATGTAAATATAAATAACTATACCACCAAATCGGAGAAAGTAACGTCACCATTTTTAAATTCTGAAAGCGACTAATCATTTATATTTTACTAACAATTCAAATGTAACTATAAATAGTTTAGTTTTCTTAACATATGGAGGACACTGTTTTTCAATTATACTTTTAATTGATAAATATACCGGGTGTGTATAAATTGGCGGACAATCTACACGTGACGATATTCTTTCAAAAATTTTAAGTAGCTTATGTTAATTCTAAAATGTTGTACCATGGTTCCTGGGCCTTCACTAGGTCCTCAGAGTTTGAACATCCAGTCGTTAAATATACGTTATTACTCGATATTAATATACAGAAAACCCTGCAATTTCGGTAGTATGACTAGTTTGAAAATTATTTGTCAGTGTGTGCTGTCTTTCTATCTCAAACTTGTATTTTTAACACTTCTTGATTAGTTATTTTTATAAAAAATACGTTCGGCAACATGACACCCGCTTATGTCACTTCTGACACAAATAATTCATTCAAACTTGCTAGTTCCAAGTTTGTGCCAATTCTGCTTTTCTCATTATTATCAGTTTATATTAGTGCCCGGGTTTTCGTGTATTTGTGTTTCTGTGTTATTTTTGTTTTGTTTTGTTCAATTACAATGGATTTTACTATTTACTCATTATCTGTTTTACCTTGCATCTGTAAATAAACCCCGCTCTCTCATTCATTATGGTCTATATTTGATCGATCCTGCATTATATCAGAGAATGCACTCCTGCTTTCTTCATTCACTAGCAGTATCTCCTGATAGCATTCATGTTTGTAGGAATGATAAACATGCTTCTTCAGAATTTTCTGTACAGAGAATTTAGACACGTTGCACTCACAAGCAATACATCGTATGCTAGTGGTTGGTTCAGCTTTAATCAAACCCATAACTCTTTCTTCCAATTCATCGTTGCTTCTTCTGTTCCATTTGCCTGTATTGTTATTGTTTTTGAAATAATATTTGTTGAAGTTGGACTAATAACATACCGTTTGAAGCAGCTGCCGTTACATTTCCTGTATTTTCAAAGTCATTCACAAACTTGGCAATTGTTGATAGACGGAATTGGTAGATTGTTAAATTTAACCGAAAATGTCTCGAACTCAGAGTAAACTGACGCCACTGCAAAATGTTTAAATATTGAGTACGCTCTCTTCATTGGAATAACTCGGATTATTGTTCATAATAATTACAATTCGTGAATCCATTTGCAATATATTATCAACAGTAATTGCACAAGTGCATTGTAAATTATTGGTAACAAGTTTGTGCGATTTAGACAAACGAATTCGTATTGTTTGCCTAAAACAATGCAACAATGAAACGTACTTGCTACACCCTTTTCAGCCCTAGGGTATATTAGCACGCGTCGCTTGACTGATAAAGTTAAAATTCAAAAATAAAATCTATCACCAAAAATTTAATGATGCAAAGGTCGCTCATGGAAAAGGCGGGTGGCAAACGACGCACCTCGGCCAGCTTCAATGGAGGGTTTGTCGTAGGTTTAAATGATTTGTACTTAAAGGGCGCCACTTGGTTTATAATATACCACCTACTTAAACCAAGAAAAGTGCACTCTCCCTTTCCATTTGCAACTATACCGCGTTAAGTTTCAAACTATCCAAATTAATTAAATGCTTTTAATGGTTGATGAGGTAATATGACGAACAACAATAAAGTAAACACATTTAGGGGAGAATATATATATATAATGTGAAATAATTCAATAAATCAATGTACAACAAAATTAACAAAACATTAATAATAATCTCGTAATCACTTCTCTCAATTAATTCAGTTACATTACCCTTTCTGCCCTCAAATATAGCTATATCTTTCGGTTCACAAACAAGAATTAATGATCCAATCATCAAGATTCATCTTATTACTACTTGCATCGATTCTACTAAAATGGTTAGATTAAAAAAAAAAAAAAATTAATAATTAATAATTGAATTAATTCCCAAATCAATTTAATTAAACAAGAAAAAAAAATAGTGAACATTAAGAATCTCTGTTAATAATTGATTGAAAAAAAAAATACCAATTACTTTCAATGAAATTTAAAACAAGACGGAAATATTCATTAGTTAATTACACTACAGCGTTACGGTTTCAATTCGTCAAAACACAATTAAATAAATAATATATCATGTCAGAATAATTACGATAAAAGAAAGAAATAAGAAAAAAAAAACTACTCATCGGCATCAGCTGTCTTCGCCTCGGTGATTTGACCTGATGCGACTGCACGTAGGACGATAACGGATGACCCGTGGAAGGATGTACAGCAACGACACCAAATACGTCCTGCGATAACGTCCACCGAAGAGAAAAGAAATCACATCGACTCCATGGGATTAATCTCCACGCGGAAAATCCAGTAAAAATGCGATGTTTCAATACCATGCATAAACCCAACAAAAAAACTCTAAAAACACACGGAAATATTTTAGTAAAATGAATTAGAAAATTAAAAATTACTTACCCCTTAGAAAGGGAGTTATTGATAACACGCGTGCTTGAGTATATTTTTTTTTCCAGAGTAAAATTATCCGATAAAATATCGATTAATCGGCCACTGGGAATATTAATTAAACCAGTGAACACCGACTCTAACTCACTAAATTATACAAATCCAGATAACTGGAGTGATATCAATAAAATCACTAATAAATTTAGCAGTTAATACTCCGTATATACTCTTTCGCACTCCAAGACGAAAAGAAAGAAAAATGGTCAGAACGGTCGTTCCGAAAGACAAAAAAAAATGAGCATGCGCCAAAATTTTTAAATAATTTAATTATAGAGAATCATTATAGGCAACTTGAGATACATAAGTAATTAATAAATTCAAATTAACGAAAATAAGACGAATATTGAATAAAATCCTCCGTGTGGAAAAATGAAACGTAACAACTCCCCCTTTTCTTCCCGAGTGAAAATTTCTCCAAAATTTTACACGAGCAGCAAAACATATTACCTTCGTCTGTAATAAATGTAACCCAATTTTACAACTATTGATAAAATAAACAAACCAAAAAAAAACTAATTCGATAAACATTGCGAGAAAACAAAGATACAGTTCCCATCTCCATGCCTTACCAAATAGTGATAACCCAAATAAATATGTTTTCCGAAAAATGCGAATAACCAAAAATTTTTTTTTTCAGTTGAAACAACCAAAAAAAATAAAAAAAATGAAAAGTTGAACATGTAAATCAACCAGCCAATGATAGTAATGTTAAATCCGTTTACGAAATAAATTGTGAATTTTCTTCCCACAAGAAAATCAAAACATCACCATTTAAAATCACACAAATCACATTTCCAATGTTGTTTACATGATCTAATACTTTCATTGAAAAAAAATAAAGAAAACAAGACGTAAAAAAAACAAAATTAAACTGCCCCTTTAACATTCGGTTAAGGGTTTCGCTGCCCCAACCTCGCAACAAAAAAAAACAAGACATTATTGAAGGAAAGAAAACAAAATTAAAGTGCCCCTTAAACATTCGGTTAAGGGTTTCGCTGCCCCAACCTCGCAACGAAAGATGGAGTACAAGACCAAAAGCGTTATCACAACCCCTCTCGCAATTTATTTTCCAATCACTCAATCCGAACTAGGTTTTAAATCTTTGACGTGCCATATACCTTTGGAAACGCCTAATTCGTCTTCCAATTCGTAAGTATTGTACCCAACCTTGCGTTTTATACGAAAAGGCCCAGTAAACTTTTTCCCCAACTTAGCAGCATAAAATTTCGTAGCATCAGAAATTGAATATTCCTTCTTGTAAACCAATTGACCTTCCACGTAATCTACATGTCGACGCCTAAGGTTATATCTATCCTTAGCCCGAGAATGTGCTTCTATTAATTTCTTGGAAATTGTATCATAAAGTTTACGGAAACATTTTTCTCTGACTTCGGACTTAGTCTCCACTTGACTATCATCAAACCCATTATTCTGATGATCTGTACCGTCTAAAATAATTTCCCTACCAAAATTTATGAAAAATGGAGTATGAGAGGTGACTTCATGACGGGCAGTGCGAAGAGCACATGTCACCTTCGGTAGTTCCTCATCCCACTTTCGCTGATTTTCTGATACATACGAAGCCAACATTGTTTTCAGGACACGGTTAACCCTTTCGGCAGGGTTAGCCTGTGGATGATAGACAGGATTATAGAGCACGTCTACCCCATACTTTGCCATCAACCGAATAAACTCCCTACTCTTATATTGTACTCCATTGTCACACAAAATCGTCCGCGGAACACCAAACATCAAAAATACATTATCCTCTAAATGTTTGACTACAGTAACAGCCGTCGCTTTCCTCATTGGAAAAGTGAGACAAAATTTACTAAAACAATCTGAGACAACCAGAATATAGCAATATCCATGGGAGGATCTTGGTAACGGACCTACAATATCGGTGCATATTACTTGCCAAGGCCTAGTCAATTTTGGTCTCGAGCCCATTAACCCAGCTTTACTTTTCTGTTCGGGTTTAAATTGTTGACACACAGCACATCGTCGAATATATCGAGTGATATCGGCTTTCATACAAGGCCAATAATATTTTGAAGATATTCTATGAAACGTCTTAAAAACACCCAAATGACCCGCAGTACTAGAATCATGATTTTCAAAAATAAGTTTCGTTCTCAAATTTTTAGGAATTACTAATTTCCACTTTTCGTTGCTATCAGGAAAAGGTGAATTATTTTTAGTATACTTATAGATTTTATTATCGTGTACACGCCACTGAGGATATTTTAAAGGAAAAGATACAATACTTTTACTAAGACGAACATACCAAGGATCATCAACCTCATCAACTTCAAAACTATCAATAACTAAATTATAACAAAAATCCGAATCTACATTTTCAATTTTATTTTCTGTACAACAATCACGAGATAAAGCATCAGCAACAACATGGTCTTTACCTTTCCTATGGATAACATCGAAATCAAACTGCTGAAGCCTCAACGTCCACCGACCTAATCGACCTTGAGGCTGTGATAGATTATTCAGCCATACCAGAGAATAGTGATCAGTGACGACCGTAAACTTAGAACCTTCCAAATAACACCTCAGCTTCTCCATTGCCCAGATTACCGCCAGACACTCTCGTTCTGTGGTTGAATATTTACGCTCAGCGGAAGTCAAGGATCGACTAATATAACAAATAACATGTTCGCTGTCTTGATGTGTTTGTGTTAAGACCGCGCCAATTCCATAGGCAGATGCATCGGTTTGCAATACAAAAGGCAAATCAAAATCAGGACATGTCAAAATGGGTGCAGAAACTAGAGCATTTTTAATATCTCCGAGAGAACGATCACAATCATCAGTCCAGACAAAAGTCTTCCGCTTGTGTAACAAGGCAGTTAATGGTGCCACTAACGTCGCAAAAGCCGGAACAAATCGCCTATACCACGACGCCATACCCAGAAGTCTTCGAACTTCGGTTTGATTAGAAGGGGTTTTCATACCAACAATCGATTTAACTTTATCCGGATCCACCTGTACACCACTACGATTTACTACTTAACCCAGATACTTCAATTCAGGCTTGCAAAATACACATTTATCCTCACTTAAGGTTAACCCAGCCTTTTCTAACCGAAGGAATATTTCTCTTAAAATCTCGACGTGTTTTTCGAAAGTAGGAGTTACTAAAATTATATCGTCCAAATAAACGAATACATATGGTTCTAGATCAGGGCCTAGCACGGAATCTACTAAACGCTAAAAAGTTGCAGGCGCATTGTGCAACCCAAAAGGCATTCGAGTGAACTGATATAATCCACGACCAGGGATAGTAAAAGCAGTATACTGTTTGCTCGATTCTTCCATCTCAACTTGCCAATACGCAGATTTTATATCTATTGTGGATAAATATTTGGCCCCTCTCAGTTTATCTAAAATGGCAGAAATATAAGGAAGGGGATAACCATCTCTTTTAGTTACCTTATTCAATTTTCTAAAATCGACACAAAATCTGTAAGACCCATCTTTCTTAGGTACCATTAAAATGGGAGATGACCAAGCACTTGAAGATTTCTCTATTACACCATGTTGAAGCATATCATCTAATTCGGAATCAATTAATTTCTGAATATGTGGTGATACTGGATAATACCTTTGTTTAATTGGGGGGCTGTCAACATCAATTTTATGTTGAACGAGATTTGTACGTCCTAACAAACCTGAGACTTTTTCGAAATAGCTTGACGTCACATTGTTTAACTCATCCACCTGACACCGCGTTAACAGTTCACGAGACTCTAGTGAATTTAACTGACAATTATTTAATTCTTCTGAGGAGAAATACCACTCTCCATGTCGTAGGTCAGGAACAAAACCCATCTTAATCCAAAAAGATGTCCCCAAAACTACCATATGTCTTAATGTAGGAACTATGTACAAATCAATCACAGAAACTTTATCCTTCAATCTAATTGGAACAGAAACAATTCCAACGCAATTACTAACGTCACCGTTCGCAACAGTACAAGAAATTCCTCTAACATTTCTAAAATGTAAACCCATTGCTTTCAAGATTTCCCAACAATCTTGATTTATAAAGCACCGATTAGCACCAGAGTCTAATAACCCATAAAATTCTCTACCATAAATCGAAATTTTAACATAAGGGCACTCAGAACCTCTCACTTGTGCTAAAATATAATCTAATACTGGTTTAGTATTACTTAACAATTCGTTACTCTGGGAAAAATTTTGAGCAGCATTGACATTACATTGCTTCGACACAGCATTAGAATTTTTGATCGGATAATTTGAAGAGAATCCTAGCCGACCCCCTAAGAGCTCCTTCTTCCGTTTCCCGAACGACAACAATTCGGACATTGAGGTTTCTTAAAACCAACTTTACCACAACCAAAACATTTTATTTTATCACACCGCGAAGCTAAGTGATTTGGATCTTTACAAATATAACACGATTTTGTTACTCGAGGTTCGACAACGGTATCACTACATACTTGTCTACTACCTGATTGATAGCTAAACTGAGGTTCTAAAGCAGACTTACTGGTAGGAGGTTTAAAAGCACTGATAGAGTTCCTCGTAACCTGGAGTTTCTTACAGAGATCTAACAACTGAGCTTCAGATGTAATATCAATTAAGCTAAGGTGATTTTGAAAATATGGCAAAATGTTTTTAAGGAGAACACGCATCCTTATGTTCGCACTGACGGGAATAGTTAAACGAGAAAATAAGTTCGACATCACAGCTAAATAGACACCTATGGATTCATTATCACCCTGTGTTCGAGACTTAATTTGTTCCCATAATTTATCATTATAATCATAGGGTAAGAATTCTTCCAATAACAATTTTCTTAAATCATCCCAATTACAAACTAAATTTTTATTAGCTCTAAACCATACTGCGGCAGTACTCGAAAATAAATCAATAGCAGAGTGAAAAAGGACATCTTTGCTAATATTCCTAGCAATACACAATTCATCTACTCTCTCGAGAAAAGAAGTTACACTTAAACTATTATCATCACCAGAAAAACACAAGTCCCATTTATGCACCGGTACAGGTTTAAAATTTAGCACGGAAATGTCTCTAATACTCGTATCGTTCCCAGATTGATTAATTGACCTATTTACGCCTGAAGGACTAGAAACATTTGGAACCTCTTCCTCACAAAAATTAGGATCTGAAGGAATTGTCACGTCAAGAGATCTTGAAGCCAATTCTACTTTTGAATCTAAATCCGCCATAATAGACATAAGAGTAGTTAATAATTTAGATCTAGACGAAATAATCCTACTATCTTCAGAATCAATTCTTTCTAATCGCGGAATTAGATGATTAATTTTAGTTTCAAGTTTTCGTTTAGAACTACCAGAGCCAGAAAACACCTCAATTGCGTCTTTAAGTTCAGTTACTTTCTTCCCACAAATCTCAATTTCAGAATCACTATCTACAACCGGCACACAATGAATCACAATTACCATCTGCATCGAGACCTCTAACGCGTAATTCATATTGTAACTCATCAACAGTTAATCTATTTACATCCATTTTTAAGAGAGATAATTTCAATCAATTATTATTAAAAATCAACGGAATTAATTTTCCCTCAATATGATGTTGTCTTTACCTCACCAATCAACCAAATTCCAGATTAATCAAACTAACAAAAAAACAGTTTATTATTTTTTTTCCAATTTAGGGCAAATCCCTTTTAATTTAGGGCCCCACGTTGGGCGCCAAAAATATGCTACACCCTTTTCAGCCCTAGGGTATATTAGCACGCGTCGCTTGACTGATAAAGTTAAAATTCAAAAATAAAATCTATCACCAAAAATTTAATGATGCAAAGGTCGCTCATGGAAAAGGCGGGTGGCAAACGACGCACCTCGGCCAGCTTCAATGGAGGGTTTGTCGTAGGTTTAAATGATTTGTACTTAAAGGGCGCCACTTGGTTTATAATATACCACCTACTTAAACCAAGAAAAGTGCACTCTCCCTTTCAATTTGCAACTATACCGCGTTAAGTTTCAAACTATCCAAATTAATTAAATGCTTTTAATGGTTGATGAGGTAATATGACGAACAACAATAAAGTAAACACATTTAGGGGAGAATATATATATATAATGTGAAATAATTCAATAAATCAATGTACAACAAAATTAACAAAACATTAATAATAATCTCGTAATCACTTCTCTCAATTAATTCAGTTACATTACCCTTTCTGCCCTCAAATATAGCTATATCTTTCGGTTCACAAACAAGAATTAATGATCCAATCATCAAGATTCATCTTATTACTACTTGCATCGATTCTACGAAAATGGTTAGATTTAAAAAAAATAATAATTAATAATTAATAATTGAATTAATTCCCAAATCAATTTAATTAAACAAGAAAAAAAAATAGTGAACATTAAGAATCTCTGTTAATAATTGATTGAAAAAAAAAATACCAATTACTTTCAATGAAATTTAAAACAAGACGGAAATATTCATTAGTTAATTACACTACAGCGTTACGGTTTCAATTCGTCAAAACACAATTAAATAAATAATATATCATGTCAGAATAATTACGATAAAAGAAAGAAATAAGAAAAAAAAAACTACTCATCGGCATCAGCTGTCTTCGCCTCGGTGATTTGACCTGATGCGACTGCACGTAGGACGATAGTTTTAAAATTAGCATAAGCATTGTTCCTGTGCGATTATTTCAGAAACTATAGAAGGGGCGTTTTCTTATTTTGACTAAATCTTGAAATAGGAGTTTGAGAAGTTTCAAGAATGTGGCAAATGTTTTTCTATTCTTGTTTTGCCTCTGAAGAAAACGTATCTTTAGAATGACGATTTGCTCTATTATTGGGAGATTATTTTCAAATCTGGTTAAGAAGCATTTGGACATTTTTGTAGAATCCTAAAGTAGAATATATTTTGAGTAAATTTGGAAAGTATGTGACAATTATTTTTCCATTGTTGTTTTGCTTCCGAAAAGCCGCTTGTTCATAATGACGATTTTTTTCTCGGGAGAAAGAGAGAGACCATATATTTATTGAGACACGTTTACTAATGACCTCAACAAGCTATTGACCAGAGGTGTTTCAGCCTCTCTGGTGATTATTTCAAAAATTAGTGAAGCATTTCTACATTTTAGCGGAATCGTAAATTGCAATGTATTTTGGGTAAATTTAAAAACTTTCAAGGATATCGCAAATGTTTTTATACGGAGTTATTTTTAAATCTAGTCGAAAAGCATTAAAGATTTTTGCAGAATCATAAAGTGGAATACATTTTTAGTCATTTTGGACAGTTTCAAGTACGTGATATATATTTTTTTAAGGAAGGACGTGAATAGAACTGCGGGTTAGGGAGAGTGAATCTGCCACAACCGTTGTTTTGTAGAAATATTAGAAATTAAATGAACAATGAAAGGCAAATTACAACGACCACGGTCCCGAGCGAATATTCCACGGCCCCGAAATCTTTCGCTCGGGCTGGGATTCGAACCCACACGGCACGTGGTGCAACTGGTACAATCGTACGCCTGTACCCACTACACAAATGTCATAATTGTTTTTCTATTACGTTTTCGTTTACGTAAGAGTCACGGTTCAATTAACAATCACTGTTTGGGTAACTTTGTAATTTTAAATAGCGATCACGTTTTAAGTAGCATTCAAAGTTTGAGTAACAGATGAGATTTTAAATAACAAATCGCGGTTTAAGTAATAGTCGCAATCACAGTCACACTTACGATGAAATTTGCCTATTTATAACAGTAACGACCTGTGATTTTTCAATATCAGTGAAAAATTACAGGTACGTGAAACATTGCCCATCCCTAGATAGTATCATTTTTTGATTGTAAGGCAGTTTGGCAAAAAATGAAGCAGGTCATTCGTGAGCCAGTTTGTTTGAAATTGCATTATTTAAACAAATAGAATACCCAGTGTGTGGATTTTGGATTAAAATTTACTTACATCTTTTTTACATGAAAACTGTTTGCTAGTTTTTCGTCTTGCGGATAAATAAAGTTGGCATTTATTACCTCGACGGTAATAATTTAAATCGCTCATCCTGGACACTGTGTCCTTTGTAAGGGAACTTGGTTATGGCAACCGGACGAAAAAAATCACGTTACAGGGTGGGCAAAATTCGTCATTTCTATGGGGGATCTCGATAACTATAATAGGTAGAGAAAAACGGGTGACGCATCCTCGATCTCTTTTTTTGAGAAAAACTCAATGATGAAAACTAAATTTATTTATCTCCTTTTGTTTTCGAGTTATAGCCAAAAAGTCAATTGTTTCCATTTTAGATATATTGAAATATCTCAGTTGTTTATCATTTGAGAATAATGAAAGTTATATGTTGTTCAAGCACTTTTTTGAAAAAAATAAAATAACCTTATCAGAATTCCGATATCTTCTACCTATTCAGTAAAAGATGGCGGACAGTATAGTAGATGAAGAAGAAGCTAGTGATATAACAAGCAATAATAAAGTTTGTACATATAAATATTGTAAACAATCGATAAGGAGAGACAGTGTTGAGTGTAGTGTGTATTGGGCAACGTTCCATCCGGGATGTTTCGAGAAAGGTAAGCGAGATTCCAATCATGCATGCACCATGGAGAACATAGACGGGGATAGTTAGCCACCCATTGCTACAAGAAATACAACATTTAAAGCAGATAATTACACAATTGGAGGATATGAACCGCATTCTTATAACTAATAATGAGACATTCACAGAGAATAATAAATACCTGTTAGGAAGGTTAGAAACTCTGGAACAAAAACAGTCCCAAAATAAACCAAAGAAACACACCAATAATACAGAAAAGGATTATAAATCAACACCAACTTCCTCAAACAAACCAGAGGTGGAGCAAACATACACTGCAGTATTAAAAACGAATCCAATAAATCGAGATTCAGAAAAACAACAAACATATAAAAGAACCATAAACAAACAAGACCTTCGACAACAAAATGCAAGAAATACAAATAATACACCTGAACGAAACCAAACGGACGGACAAAATAAAATACAGTTATCACAACTTCAGAAAGCATTGGAAACTGTAAACACTAAAAAAGAAAATCCCAACATGGATTACGCAAATTGTCAAATTGCTACACATAGAAAAGGAAAACGGCAATATTCACAAATGAGTTTTTTTTTTTTTTTAATTAAACAACATCGTGGGGATGAACATTTGTTTGTCAACACATTTCAATTAAATGCGTGTATATAAACTGTTTAAAAGTGAATTTTATCATTGGACCTGTGTAATTTGTGTTTAATCAACTGTACCTGATAATCGCGGGAGCACTCGTTAGTTCGTACAGTGTCGTGTCAATTAATTATCGACTAAAGTGTGTCGTGATCTAATTAACCTCAAAACAGTCTAAATGTAAATAGGAAATGTGCGCACCTAATAATGTATTTAAAACTTTAACAACAAATCGAATCAGTATAAATGGACAAGACCTCTAGTGGTGCAGTGGAATACGCAACCGACCAGTAAACCGAGGAACGCGAGTTCAATACCGGAATTTGGAACTTTTAATTCTACACTCTATAATTTAAACAACTTTTCTCTTTTTATTAATGATGTCTTCATCGGTATTTAAATGTTGCAAAACGATACCGTTTAAAAACGTAGTTTGCATTAAATGTTATAACATCTACCATGCGGGGTGTAAATACAAAAACAAAAAGATCAAACATCTAGACGGACATAAAATTATTTGCTGTTCGAAAAGTATTAGTAACACATCTTTAAATACTAGCATAGAATCAACTAAGCAGGAAATTATCGACGAACTAAACTCCGAGTTGAACAGTAAAAATAAACATATTGAGAAGCTTATGAGCCGCATACTATTAATTGAGAGAGAAGCAATTGACGCTGAAGAATCTTTAACAAAATCTATCTCAAATCTTGAAGCTGACGTGTATACCTTAAACACTCAGCTAAATAAAGTCTCTAGAGAAAATTCCGATCTTAAAGATGAGATTAATAACTATCAAGATTTATTAACAAATTCATCACCGACAGCTACGATGTCGCCTCCAATAAACTGTACAGCATGCAATGAATACAACAGTCAAGTTGCAGTACAGGCTGTACAAATTAACCATTTGTTATCAACAAATAACGAACTTCAAAAAAAACTTGATAATTCGTCACGAACAGCTGTCACACTCTCAAAGACTACATCAAAAACTATCAAAGAAGATGCAAAGCTCCTCATTCTAAGTGATAACCATGAAAAGCATCTTGGAAACCTTTCCAGGAAAATTGTAGGCAAGTTCATGACAACCCCGAACATTACATCTATTTACAAACCCAACGCAACCATTTTCCAAGTAACTGAAAACATCAAGGATTTGACAAGCAGTTTCACATAGGATGATCATGTGTTTATTATGGCAGGTACTATCGACGCAATTAAGGGGCAACAGATCGACATAGCATTACTCAAACAGTGCCTATTAGAAGTTAGCCGCAAAACGAATTTACATATATTTGCATGTGCATTCTTCAAGAAAAGATTTATTTTAAATAAATTTATCTCCAAAATAAATAATCAACTTGCTCAGTGTGCAAATGATCTTAAATGTCGTTATCACGAGAATAATACCATTTCTGTCAATAATTTTTATATTAGTAATAAGAACAAATATTCACTGTTAAGTAAGATCTTGCACAATCTATGCTCAAATCCAGATCAAAACTCGTACGCCAGCTCACCTGTAGCATCATCATCAAAAAACATATTATAAATAGCGTCACTGTAAACACCAAATCTTTATTCTGTTTGTATATTAACATTCAATCAATTCGTTCTAAAATAAGTGAACTTGACATTATTTTAAATGATAGCCTGCATAATATATCTGTGTTTTGTGCATGTGAACACTGGCTAGTTGATGAGGAATGCGCAAATATTGCTCCTACTAATTTCCATGTAGCGGTACAATTTTCCAGAACTTGACTTTCCGTCATGGAGGCGTATTAATTATGATTCGAAATGATATTGTTTACACGCCTCTCGACTTTTCTAACATAATATCTGAAAAGGATTGTGAAATAGTTGGTATTTGTATTAATAACACTATTATTCTTGCTGCTTATCGATCTCCACTTGGAGATTTTAACAACTTTTTACGAATTTTATCAATGGCATTGGAGGGTATTGATACAACTTATCAACAAGTATATTTTGCAGCTGATTTCAATGTTTCTTTTAATGGTAGTGATAGTAATAAATCCCAACTTGTAGACTTTGCTGAAAGTTATGGATTAAATTTTTTAGTTAACTTTCCCACACGACTTAACAACTGTATTGATAATGTTTGTAGTAACTCTGGAACTGATTCTGGGGCACAACCTCTTGAACTTGGCCTATCAGACCACAAAGGCATTTTATTTACTTTTATGGTTGACCAACAACCAGTTAATAAACCATCCTTCGAAACTGTACGTCCTATCACAAGTCGTGGTAAATTTACCTTATTCCAGTTGCTGGATAAGGAACCATGGGGTTTTATTGATGACACAAGCAATGCAAATGAATGTTTCGACAGATTTTTATCAACATTCATACGGCACCATAATACGTCTTTTTCACTGAAGAAACAATCTAGCAAAACCAAACCTAAACAATTAAAATGGTATAATTCCCATCTAGATGACATGAGAAACACGCTTGCCTTAATCACGGAAGCTTACAATAAAACGCGTGATCTCGAACTAAAGGTAATAAAGAATAAATATCGACTTTGTTATAGGAATTCTATTAATAACTACAAGTACCAGCAAAATAATGCTCACATTATAAATTCAGCTTGCAAACCAAAAGCGTGGGATGTCATAAATTCAACCAGGGTGTCAAATAATAAAAATATGAATAAAAATTGCAGTATATCCGCAACGGATTTTAACCAGTTTTTCTCCAAAGTCTCTAGTGATATAATAAGCTCTTTGCCTAAGTCTAACACTGATCCCATAACCTTAATGTGTCGCCATTCTCCTACATATACTACTTATTTTGAGTTCTCTGAAGTTTCAACTAGTACGGTGATCAAAGCCATTAACAGTTTAAAACCTAGCAAAAGCAGGGACATTTATGGAATTCGATATGATGTCTTAAAATCTGTACTTACAACAATAATCTCTCGACTGACAAAACTAATAAACAAATGTATTAGGGACCAAATTTTCCCAGACTCACTAAAAAAAGCACGAGTGATCCCCATTCATAAGAAGGGTGAGTACTCCGATCCTGATAATTACCGACCGATTTCACTTTTGCCCGTGATAGCAAAAATCTTCGAAAAGATCCTACAAATGCAACTAACTAAATATTTCGAAAATTTCATTATTTTCTGCAAAGAACAGTATGGTTTCCGAAAAGGACGTTCAACAACCGAAGCCATCTGCAAATTTGTTGAAATGACTGTTGACTGTTTTAAGGAGAAATACCATCTAAAATCCTCGTTCTTAGATCTATCTAAAGCATTTGACTGTGTCTCCCACTCAATCCTCCTAAGAAAATTGAACTGCTATAATTTACATCCGACTAGCTGTAAGTTAATTCTATCGTATCTATCTGGTAGAACTCAGTGTGTTTTTTCATCCGGTGTCGCCTCACCTGAGCTACCGATCATACATGTGGTACCGCAAGGATCAATTTTGGGGCCTCTCTTATTCTTGATATATATCAACGACCTTCCAACCGTAGTAAAAAATGCGAATTTTATATTATATGCGGATGATACTACGTTAATTAGGTCTAAAGATCTAGACGTCGTAACAAATTCACACACGGAAGCACAGGAAAATGTTTCAGAATGGTTTCTTAGTAATCGGCTAAAGGTAAATGACAGAAAAACGGCAGTTATGACGTTTTCTCTAAGATGCAAGGACAGCGAAGTAGAATTCACAAAATTTCTTGGGATGCATATTGCTACCGATTTATCATGGACGTCACATGGTGATGCAATTTCCAGCAAACTATGCTCATCGATATTTGCAATTCGTTCCCTTTCGAAATAGGTTTCGGAAGATGTCCTTAAAATAGCATACTACTCCCTATTTCCATCCCACATGCTTTATGGACTCATTATCTGGGGTCATTCTGCTATTAGACACAGGATTTTTGGTCTCCAACGAAAGGCAGTTAGAATACTGTGTGATCTTGGTTACTCTGAGGACTGCCGGCGGGCTTTCGTAGCTATGCAGATACTAACCTTACCTAGTCTGTATATCTACGAATGCCTGCTTTTCATTAAAAAACATCCCTCCTCATATAATACCTGTCCGAGTGCCAACAGCCATTACACTAGACAGCATCGTAATATCTATCGAAACTCGATACGGCTGCAGTGGCGGTTTCAAAGGGGGGCTAATCGGGTAATTACCCCCCCTAAGAATTTTTCGCTTATCATTTTTTATTGTTAAAAATTACCGGTATTCCATATTCCAAACAAATAATATAATATATTTTACATTATTTAACTTGGGTTATTGATTTTATTTCGTGATTTTTTAATTTTTTGCTATTATTTTCGAATTTCTGGTCAGAAACTTATTTTTTGTGGCAAATTATTTTGCTTCTACCTTTCGATTTTTTGGTCTGCTTTTTTATTTTTAGATCAGGATTCTTGATTCCTTGGCCCATATTTGAAATTCCTGCATTTCCGATTTTTTTGTTCCAACTTTTTTTTTTCTTTATTTTGACCAAAATTTTCGATTTTTTTTTTACTGCAATTTTTATCTTTACGCTCGTTTTCGATGTTTTGTTTAAATTTTCACCGTTTTAGGCTATATTGTAGATTTTTTATTTTTTGGTCTAAATATTCTTTATTTTGACGAAAAACATCGATTGGTTTGTAGAAATTTTAGATTTGTTGTCTGCATTTTTTATCTTTACGCCCGAATTTTTGTTGTTTGGTCTAAATTTTCACCTTTTTAGGTTTTTACTTTTTTGGCCTATATTTTGTTTCAATTATTGGTCTTTTGGCCGAAATTTTCTTTATTTTGATTTAAATTTTTGATTCGTTTGTTAAAAATTTTGGTTTTTTTGGTCCCATATTTTTTGTCCCATATTTTAGATTTTATTGCGAATTTATTTTTTATTTTTATATATACTAACATCTTTATTCACAGAAATAACATCTAAATACTTTATGTTAAAAACTTGAAATCCGCTTTCCGTTGGCTGTGAAAGGGCTATCGATTTTTATTTTTGCAATTATTTTCAAATTTCTCTTTGGAACTTATTTTAAGCTAAAAAGAGTTATTTTGGGGCTAAATATAGCAAATTATTTTTCTTTTGCTTGTATTTTCAATTTTTTTGGTGTGCATTTTTATTTTTAAACCAGGTTTTTTGATTTTTTGGCCGATAATTTAGATCTTCGGCTGCTTTATTCAAAATTTTTGATTTTTTGGCCAAAATATTCGATTTGTCTAGCAAGATAAATGGTTCTTTGTTTCTTCAAAAAAGGAGGGGGGATATTGTATAAGTGGCTCTACCATTAACATGTTTCATGAGCCGCCACTGATTTTATTTAGTAGAAAAGTGCCTTGTCTCAACTTTTAAAGCTAATTAAAGCAAACATTTAAAAAAAAAATATTTCCTCATTAAAAGAAAAATTGGAAAATGATTTGAACAATAAAGTGATTTTTGAGACTAATTTAAACCCTTTTTTTTCTTAGAATATTCTGCATTTTTTATTATATATATAAATCATCTTTATTAAAGAATTCATACATTTAGTATATGATATAAACAAATCTTGCTTAACTATAATAATTAAATGTGTAAAGATTCTTTATTGGCTATCGACCCGGGTTTTTTATTATTAAGCCTGTATTCCCGATTTGTTTTTTGGCAAAATTTTTGATCATTTGGTCTAAATATTCTTTATTTTTACCTAAATTTTCGATTTCATTGTTAAAATGTTCGACTATTTGGTTCGCATTTTTGATTTCTCTTGACGAATTTTTTTGGTTTTTAAATTTTTGACCTGTATTTTCGATATTTTTGGTCAAAATATTTTAACTTTTAGCCTAAATATCCCTTATTTAGACCTTTTGCGATTTAATTTCTTAAATTTTCGACTTTTTGGCCCGAATTTTTAGATTTTTGACCTGTATTTTCGATTCTTTTTGGTCTAAAGTTTTGATCTGTTGACCTAAATATTCTTTATTGTGACATAAATTTTCGATTTAATTGTTAATTTTTTTTATTTTTTTTGTCCGCATTTTTGCGGGCCGAATTTTTAATTCTAGTTCCAAAATTTTGATTTGTTTTTGGTTAAAATATCTATAACCGAGTTTTGTTTGTTGAAATTTTCGAATTTTTAGTCTGCATTTATTATCTTCAGGCCCGAGTTTTCGATTTACTGTCTAAATTTTCGACTTTCTGGCCAACATTACAAATATTTATTATTTTAAAAAATCTTTTGACCTAAATTTTTCTTTATTTTGACCTAACTTTTCGATTTTATTGTTAAAATTTTCGATTTTTAGCTCCCATTTTTGTTTTTTCGTTTAGTCTGCATTTATTATGTTTAGGTCCGAATTTTCCATGTTTTGTCTAAATTTTCGACTTTGTGACCAAGATTGTAAATTTTTTTGTTAATCGTTTGCCCTAAATTTTTCTTTATTTATTTTTATTTGTCTGTTCAAATGTTTGTTTCCTTGGTCCACTATTTTTTTTTTTTTTTTATATTTTTGGAATATTTTGCAGTGGCGGTTTCAAAGGAGGGATAATCGGGTAATTACCCCCCCTAAGAATTTTTCGCTTATCAATTTTTATTGTTAAAAATTACCGGTATTCCATATTCCAAACAAATAATATAACCGGTAAATTTTTTCAACGCTTTAAAACGTTGGAAAAGGATAGGGAGATTTCACGGAACAGGTGTGGTGTATGAGAGCGGAAGCTCCAGTTTATTTATCTTTTTTTTTAATTACCCCCCCTATACTAGTTGGCTGGAAACGCCCTTGTACGGCTGTCTAAGTCTCAGACTGGCGTTAGGTACTATGCTATCAAGTTTTATAATGCATTGCCCCAAGAAATTAAAATTCTCAATTATGCCAAATTTAAGAAGAAAATAAAAAACATATTAACTCAAAATGCGTTTTATAGTTGGGATGAGTTTTTGAATTTGAATTATGACGAAGTGAATAATTATGGCTAAGAATATTTTCAGTACTCGTGTTATGTATATTTATTTATATGTAATTATTCTTAGTCTTTAATCATTATATTTTTATAACATTGTGCACTTACATGTATTTTCTGTATCTTTTATAGTATTAACTTATATATATATATATATATATATATATATATATATATATATATATATATATATATATATATATATATATATATATACCGGGTGACCCAGCGATCTGTAAAAGGCCCATAACTTATTTGCTATTTGAGATATCGACTTCTAGTTTTCCTGAACTGGTACCGACACTTATTCTACATATTTTAAAAATATGTATGTTTTTGTACAGGGTGTCCCAATGTACATAACAGACCAAAGTTATGTTTTTTTAAATGGAACACCCTATATTTTATACTTTATTTTCAACCCTCTTGAGAAGCTGATAAAAATGGTATAAGGTAGTATGGGTCTATTATGGACGATTGGTTAGTTATGGGCAAATTTGTGGCAAAAACAAGGACACATTGAAAAAGTTGCAGAAGCGCTCCTAGCAATGCTAGCGTCGTTTTTTATACACTAAAGAATTTTCCACATCATGAAGAATAATACAAATCGGCTTTGGTTCTTTTTTGTTCATACTGCTATACAGGGTGTCAACATACGCAAAATAATGGATAACTATTTTTTTTCAAAAGGAACACCCTATATATCTTGCCACCAATGCATGGAATTTTTAATAAGCTTTCCAATGATGTACAATTTGTATAATGAAATATGAAGGATTCTTAAGATTTATCCAAAAAACTTTTTTCTTGTGTCACCTCCTGCTCATTTTTGGATTTTCAGCCAAAACTATACATTTTCTGAAAAAATAATAAGAGATCAAAGTTGTAGAGCTGAAAATTTTAAATCGATGTAGGTCTTTCGACTTTTCCAATAATGCGTGCATTGCCCGCCAGAGTGCGCAAAATCGTGACCGTATATGCATTTTAGCGTTTTTCTCAAATATTTTGTTAATTAATTGCACTATACTTCATTTTCCACGTCCTCTAGCAGAAAAACAGGTAATTATAGAATTATTTAAATGACCTACATCGATTGAAAATATTCCGCTCTATAACTCTCAAAAGAAGCAATTTTTGCCCAAATGGCATAGTTTTCGCTAAAAATGCAAAAAAACATTGAAAAACGCAAATATTGATATATACATTTTTAATTTGTATTTTTAGGGAAAACTATGCGTTTTTTGCAAAAATTGCTTCTATTAAGAGTTGTAGAGCGTAATTTTGAATCGATATGAGCCATTTTAATTTCCCTATAATTTTCCGTTTCTCTGCTAGAGGGTGAAGAAAATAAAGTATAGTGCAATTTATTAATAAAAAATTTGAAAAGAAAACGCTAAAATGCATATACAGACACGATTTTGCGTGCTCTGGTGGGCAATGCACGCATTATCTTAAAAGTTGAAAGACCTATGTCGATCGAAAATTTTTCGCTCTACAACTTTAGTCTCTTATAATTTTTCCTGAAAATGCATAGTTTTGGCTGAAAATCTAAAAATCAGCAGAAGGTGACGAAACAAATATGTTTTTATTGATAAATCTCAAGAATCCTTAATATTTTGTTATACAAACTGTATATCATTGGAAAGCTTATTAAAAATGCCATCGATTAGTGGCAAGATATATAGGGTGTTCCATTTGAAAAAAAATAGTTATCCATTGTTTTGCTTATGTTGACATCCTGTATAGCGCTATCAATAAAAGAGAACGAAAGCCGATGTGTATTATTCTTTATGATGTGGGAAATTTTCTAGCGTACAAATAATGATGCTATCTTTGCTAGGAACGCTTCTGCAATGTTTTCAATGTGTACATGTTTTTGCCACAAATTTGCCCATAACTAACGAACCGTCCATAATAAACCCATACTATATTATACTATTTTTATCAGCTTCTCAAGAGGGATGAAAATAAAGTATAAAATATAGGGTGTTCCATTTAAAAAAACATAACTTTGGTCTGTTATGTACATTGGGACACCCTGTACAAAATCATACATATTTTAAAAATATGTAGAATACGTGTGGGTACCAGTTCAATAAAACTAGAAGTCGATATCTCAAATACCAAATAAGTTATGGGGCTTTTACAGATCCCTGGGTCACCCGGTATATATATATATATATATATATATATATATATATATATATATATATATATATATATATATATAGATGCTGGAGGGAAGTAACGGCCGTACTTGTTGGAAAATAGTAAAAATAGTCAGTCATTGTTAATGTTATAATCTACATTTGTAAAGGTTAAATTGATAGCCACAGACAACACCACCCCCCCTTTATTATACATTTTTACACTTTTACTCTTTTACACTTTAAATTGTCAAATTCAAATTTTACCGCCACTTTGACGGCTTCAATTCCCAGGGTTGGCACTAATTGTGTAGTGTTCTCCCTCCAGTTTGGCTTGTACCTCGGCCATTACAATCTAACCTAGTTCACAATCACTGTTAGTCATCGTCTCAAACCAACATGTCCGGCGATGTGTGTTTGTAAATTTTAATCCTGTGACATCAACGTTTTAAACAAATTTTAATATGTTTCACTATTACTGCATCGAGCCTTTTCACGTGCATAACCTCATTTCATTTAACTTATAAAATTTTTCACTCTTGTAAATTATTTTGTAGCGTTATCCCTGAAGAAGCTAATAAACATTGGCGAAAGCTCGGTTTTATGATAAATAGATGATTTATTAACCACCCTTTTTGGTCGGATTCCCTGATACGAGGATTTTTCTTCGACATTTTTACTATATATATATATATATATTATCATCTTTTGACAAATGTAAAGCTTTATGCTGTTAACATGAATGAAATAAATAAAAAAATAAATAAAAACGTGCCACTTCCCAACAACCAGATTTAAACCTATACTACCTAAACGCGCGCGGTCTAAACACAAAAAACCTTTCAATTTTTCACGAATGTAATAGCGAACGATGACTTGGATGTGATTATTTTAACTGAGACGTGGGGGAATGACTCCTTGTTAAATGCTGAATTATTTCCATCTTCATACAACGTATATCGTTGTGATTGATCTATCGGCCGGGGTGGTGGAGTTTTGTTAGCAGCAAAGGATACTCTTATTACTAATGAGATAGTTATCAGTGATAACATAATTAGTAACATGAATATTGATTTGGTATGTGTACGTATACGTTTCAATAGAGTATTTTATAATATCATAGTAATAAATATATACCACCCTAGACTCCTATCGCATCTTACGAATTACTATTTAACACCTTGGAATCAAAACTTCTAGTTGATGGTGAATTTATCATAGTCGGTGATTTTAATGTGGCTGCATATCCCACAACACAATGTAACAAATCTCTTACTATATCAAACTTTATCATCTTTCACTCCGCGTCTCAGCTAAACACATCGAAAAATATATTTAATGGTATGTTAGACTTAGTAATTAGCTCCTCTAATCTAAGTTGTACCAGTGATTATAATATTAATGAATATTATTATCACTGGTTGTACTGTTACTTGTTGTAGTGCGCCTCTGATCCCAGAGGATAATTATCATCCCTCGCTAAATATAATATTTCATAAAATAGAAACAACCTTACTTATTGCAGAAAGTATTAAATAAATTCAAAAAACGAAATATAGCCTGAATATATAAATATTCAACCTGTTCGTAACTCTGCCAGCAAAATTAAGTCTTACTAAGACTATAAACAAATAACTTATTGAAACAACTACTTCCCTGGCTAGTGCCACGCCGGATATTGAATGATACAAAATAAATTTGCATTATTACTAGTACTAAGTACTAAGTGAAATAACATTGGTTTAAGATCCCTTATTTCTACCCACAGGACTAACTTGAAAAATAAAACTATATTGAATTTGAAAACTTTAAATTATAAAACTGAACCCAAAAATATGTAAAAATTAAGTAAATAGCCATCTGCAGACGCGTTTCGAGATTTATCTCTCATCAGTGCAGCTTCGCATTTAAATTGAATGTTAAAGAATAAAATACACTTACGTGGAGGTGACCGTGACCGTGAAGGAGTCGTAAACAAATGAGGAGATTATAGAAGGGTTGGACTGATTTTATACCTGAATTTAGGTGATTAGTGAAAGTACAGATGTGAAGAAATAAGGGATCTTATTTCAATGTTATTTCACTTAGTACTTAGTACTAGTAATAACGCAAATTTCTTTTGTATCATTTAATATCCGGCGTGGCACTAGCCAGGGAAGTAGTTGTTTCAATAAGTTATTTGTTTATAGTCTTAGTAAGACTTAATTTTGCTTGCACAGTTACGAACAGGTTGAATATTTATATATTCAGGCTATATTTCGTTTTTTGAATTTATATAATATTTCATAATATTACAGAAAACACTGCTAGAAATTTTTCTTTATCTAAAACAACGTACAACTTCAAGAAAACAAATTTTCCTCTACTGTACAAACTCATTGATGAAACTAACTGGGATCCTGTTGTTAATTTGGATGATCCCGACTTGGCTTGCGACGAGCTCTATAACATATTAAATGATTATATTAAATGATGTGTCCCATTAAAATCTGTAAAAAAACATAAATTTCCCTTCTGGTTCTCGCGTTTAACTATTCATAATGTTAAGGGCATGCCACATTCGTCTGGTACGAATCATTTTCCCACAGATGGCTCCCTAATCGCTAGTTTAAAATTAAATCGCGATTTTGAGAGAGAAGGTGTTGTTGAAGAAAGATGCAGTAACATTTGCATAGATAAAGTAAAATAGATCGGCGACTCTTATAAAAACATATACCGCGTGTTTACTCCACCACGCGCTGGTTATGGGGGGAGCGGTGCGAGGCCGACCTTCTAATATGTATGCATACACCCAGGCATGTATTTTACTCCAGCGGGAGACACATTTATATGATTCATGAAAAGAAGCATGCACAAAATAAAGCTTGAAAAAAACAAGATAAAATTTCGTGTATATGCACTCTTGATATTTTTATATCTTGGATAATTTGCTTAATAATGTTCATTACTTCTTGAAATAAATTACAATAAAAATCTACCAGACAAATATATATTATCTTTTTAAAAATGCAATGAAATACGAGAGTAAAATGCATGCGCAAAGGAAGGCTTGGTACGTGAAACAATAGTAAACCAAAAAATGGTGATGTGGCCATCATGTTACTTTCTCCGACTTGATGGTATCATAGCCATTTATATTTACGTTTTCATGGTTTGTTGAAATCATATTGTAAATGTATATCGAGCGTTGCGTAAACTCGGATGAAACTGACGTTTAAAACGTCAAAATTATGAAACGGACAAATTATACTTCAAATTGAAAAACTCGGTTTACTCAAAAACTAACAAGATTTCGAAAAAAACTTATTCTTTAGAAGTTGTTCATTTTGGCATTCTCTACAATTATTATTCATATAAATTTGATGTAACTATTATCGTTTCATAATTATTAACCAAAAATTAAAAAAATAATAATTTTTTTTTCTCGAATAGCAATGATTTTATGAAAAATATTTTCTTTATTGTCTTCAAACTTTGTTTAAATGTTTTGTGATATTTTTCATATTTAAGAAAATATTGGCAAAAAACAAAAAATAGTTAAGGTAAACACCCACTTCCGGTATACGAAATTTTACCAAAAAACTCACGATCATATTTCTCGTACTTCGTAACGGAGAAAGTAAAAACTAATCAAACCAGATAGTTTCAAATTTCATCAAACGTATGCACTGTATTTATATTTGGCGCATGTTATCTTGGTCAAGATCATGTAATCATTTTCATTATTTTTTATACGTAAACTATAAAAACCCACCGGACAGAAAAATATCTTTGTTTTTCAATCCAATGGAATTTCGAAAAAGTTCTTTCAAGTTGTTTATTGCTGCGACGGATGTTCGGCAAGGAGGCTACGGAAGAATATTTTACCACCAGCTGTAGAATATTTGCTTCTTCCATAAAATTAGTGCAACACAAGCGGTATCTCTCTTTTAACCTCCTCTACGAACATCCATGAGGTACCACTGGTTTATTATAGAATTATTTATGTACATTCTACATTTTTTTTTTAATTTTTGTTTACTGTTTTTTATTATGATTTGATTTAATTTTTTTCAATTCCAAATGTTTGTTTTACCTTTTATTTTCAAAGGCAATTATCTGCTATGGTTTTTATATAACTACTTATATATGTGTATAAGAGTTACTCTAAATTATCAAGTCCTATGTAAAACTTATATACAGTTATAGGCACCAATTAAATAATATTATTGTTAAGATTTAAATATTTTTTACAATAAAATGTTAACCGTCTTAAAAATTGCAATTTATTTTAAATGTTCATGAGCCACAATAAGTATATATTGGGGAAATTATAATTACAATAATAACACTTTAAGGGGTTACTTTCGGGGTAATCGAGGAAATACTCAATGGCAAAGAGGTACAAGTAGATCAGGAAAAATAATCAGCATCGGGGTGGAAGACAAGGTCAGCTTTTTCTCGCGTCAAATAATAAATCAAGTACGAACGAAGCACGAAACGAAAACACAACAGCAGAAAATTGGTTTTTTCGGAACTAAGTGTGAAACAGTATTTAATATGAACGGAAAAAATTATGTAAAGATGGATTATAAAGGATCTAAATTATTATTTTTATTAGACACAGGGGCTTCGATTAGTGTAATTTTTCAAAATTCATTACATGAGAACGAAATAGTCGATTATACCAAAATAATTACGATAAAAGGTATTGCGAGCACAACACAATCAAAAGGTTCAGTACAGTTACCATTGAGATTAGGCAGTCATATAATTAAACATGATTTTTTTTTATTTTAAACGATATTGAATGTAAAATGAACGGTATACTTGGATCAGATTTTTTTATGAGATTTCGAGCAACAATTAATTTCAATAAATTTGTTTTTTCATTTTAGAAAGGCTCACAGGAAATATTAACACCAGTAGAATCTATTTATAAACAGTACGAAGTAATTCCGCCGCGTTGCGAAATTATTAAATATTTTCATACGAATTGTGCTAACGATTGTATTGTCTGGTCAAGCGAAATTGCAAACGGTGTTTTCACGGCAGCAACTGTTGCAAGACCAAGGAATAAACTGATTCCGGTACGAATTTTAAATACCAATAACGCAGAAATTCAAATCAGAAACTTCGAACCAACCACTTCGAAACTATCGGATTACGAGATTTATAATTTTGGGAATAATCAGAGCTCATTAGAAAGGGTAATTCAATTGTTAAAACTAATTAATGTAAATGGATTAAACACGCGACACACGCGACACACGCGACACACGCGACACACGTGACACACACACACACACACACACGCGACACACACACACGCGACCCACACACACACACACGCGACACACACACACGCGACACACACACACGCGACACACGCGATACACACACGCGACACACGCGACACACGAGATACACACGACACACACGCGACACACGCGACACACACACGCACACACGCGACATCCACACACACGCGACACACGCGTTACGCACACACGCGACACACACACACACACACACACACACACACACACGCGACACACACACACACGCGACACACACACACGCGATACAGGCGACACACGCGACACACACACACGCGACACACACACGCGACACACACACGCGACACACGCGACATACACACACGCGACAGACGCGTCACACGCGACACACACACACACGCGACACACACAAACGCGATACACACACAAACGCGACACACACACACACACACACACGCGACCCACACAACCACACGCGACACACGCGACACACGCACACACACACGTGACACACGCGACACACGCGACACACACGCGACGCACGCGACACACGCGACAGACGCGTCACACGCGACACACGCGACACACACACACACGCGACACACACACACACGCGACACGCGACACACACACACACGCGACACACACACACGCGACACACACACACACACACACGCGACACACGCGACTAGTGATGTGAGGTGGGTAAATACCCAGTGGGTAGGTAAATAAAAAATGGGTATTTACCCGGTATTTACCCGAGGTCATATTTACCTACCCAATTGTAAAACTACGAAATATGTCTTAACAAGTTCAAAGCATGTAGCTGCAGGTTGTGCGTTGTACCTTGTGCCTGCCAGCCTGCCTGAATGATCGGCAGTTACTATTTGTGTTTTTTTTTTAATTCGAAGGATAAGTGGGTAGTTGGCAAATATTATTCCGCACAATATTTGCATGCCAAATGTGAACAAAATGGAAAACCATATTATTAAATGCATGAATTAAAACAATTTTTGAAGAAAAGAAATAAAACATCGATGGACAACTCGACGCTTAGTAGTCCTAGCTCTACTATAACTAGTGAAACCTCATCTACTCCTACTGGATCACCTGGGTGTACTTCAACACCCACATATGTGCATTCCTTGCAGTCGAAGAATTTATTGAGAACCTTCCCGGACTCCATGACTTCGTCAGTGACCAAGATGTAGTTACACAAGAATTGAAAACTAAATTATTAGATGATGCCGGTTTTTGGGCGCGATGCGAAAAAATGCTTACAAAACTAGAGTTTAATCAGCCAATGATTCATACTGTGTATTCAGAAATTCACAGCCTAGAGAAAAATTTACACGAACTGCTGACCCACTAGCAATTCCTGAAGGCAGAAGAAACAATGGTGTTTAAAAAATGATCTGAGAGCGTATCTTTTGCAATAGGATCTATACATTTGGCAGCAACACTCCTAGACCCATCTTATCAAGGATGAAACTTAAATCCTGAAGAAATTATTGATGCAATGCAATTCATTTGTGATGTAGAAATATTACATATTTAAAAACAGATATAGCAAATTACAGAAACAAAGAGGGTCTATGGAATAAAAAGTTTGTTTGGGAGGATGTGGATAAAACAAGTCCTCTTATATGGTGGACAGGGTTACAAGGAACAAATACACTGGCAACTGTAGCTATTCGTATTTTAAGCGCACCAGTAACATCTGCAGCGACTGAAAGCACGTTCAGTACATTCAGTTGGATCCATAATAAAAAAGAAAGAAATAATAATAATGATAATAATAATAATAGTTTATTGGTGCATAAATGAGTTTACACAGGTCAAACATTACATATGTAGATAAAAGGAAAACATAGTTACATGAATATAAATAATACCATAACACATAATTTGTACAAAGATTAGCATTATATATCGCTGAAATCATTCATCATATATTCGGTGAAACTGTAGAAAGTCTTGATGCACAGGTACGATTTGATTTTGTGTTTGTATTTCAGGAGAGGTAGGTTTAATAGATTGACAGCCGAACGTGCTGCCAAAATAACACATTTGGCCCATAATTGGAATTTAATTCATAGAAAACAAACACAACCTAAATCATTAACAACAACTAACTTACAACAACCGATGGAACTGGAGTCCGCAGTAATTGGTATACAAAAAGAAACCAGAGCTTCTACTTCCAAAACCAAGAGGAAGTTAAATGAATCAAATTCAAGTTTCCGCAGTTCAGCTGAGACTGAAACTTGGAGCCATATGGAAATACCATATGAAGAATCCGATGACAATGCATCAGAATTGGATGAATATTAATTAATTGAATATGCAATGTAAAATGAACATATACATATATAATATAAGTTTAAATAAAAAATTGTTAATAATAAAATAAAAAAAGTTCTTTTTGTATTTGTTTTATTTAATAAAGAAAATATATAATAATGTACTTTTTATGTGACTTCAAATATCTTTAATAAAATTGCAAACCCATATTTTCTCTTACTAAATATATACCCACGTATGGGTAAATACCCGGGTATTTACCCTGGGTATTTACCTTAAAAAATAAATACCTGGGTATCTTGCATCACTACACGCGACACACACGCGACACACACGCGACACACACACACACGCGACACCCGCGACACACCCACACACGCGACACACGAGTCACACGCGACACACGCGACACACGCGACACACACGCGACACACACACACACGCGACACACACACACGCGACACACGCGACACGCGCGGCACACACGCGACACACAAACACACGCGACACGCGCGACACACACACACACACACACACACACACACACACACGCGCGCTTTACACGCGACACGCGACACACACGCGACACACGCGACACACACACACGACACACGAGTCACACGCGACACACGCGACACACGCGACACACCAACACACGCGACACACCCACACACGCGACACACGCGACACGCACATACGCAACACACGCGACACGCGCGACACACACACACACGCGACACACGAGTCACACGCGACACACGCGACACACGCGACACACGCGACACACGCGACATACTCAAACACGCGACACACGCGACGCACACACACGCGATACACACACAAACGCGACACACACACACACGCGACACACACACACACACACACGCGCGATACACGCGACACACGCGATACACACGCGACAGACGCGTCACACGCGACACACACACACACGCGACACACACACACACGCGACACACACACACACGCGGCACAAACACACACGCGACACACACACACACACACACACACGCGACACACACAACCACACCCGACTCACGCGACACACACCCACACACACGCGACACATACACACGCACACGCGACACACACAAACGACACACACAAACACGCGACACAAGAGACACAGACACACACGCGACACGCGCGACACACACACACGCGCCCTGTACACGCGACACGCGACACACACGCGACATACGCGACACACACACACACGACACACGAGTCACACGCGACACGCGCGACACACACACACACACACACACACACACACACACACGCGCGATACACGCGACACACGCGACAGACGCGTCACACGTCACACGACACACGAGTCACACGCGACACACGCGACACACGCGACACACGCGACACACGCGACACGTGCGACACTCACGCGACACACACACACACACACACACGCGCGATACACGCGACACACACGCGACAGACGCGTCACTCGCGACACACACACACACGCGACACACACACACACACACGCGACACACACAACCACACGCGATTCACGCGACACACGCGACACACACCTACACACACGCGACACACACACACGCACACGCGACACACACAAACGACACACACAAACATGCGACACACACACACACGCGACACGCGCGACACGCACACACACACACACACACACGCGCGCGCGCGCTATACACGCGACACGCGACACACACGCGACACACGCGACACACACACACACGACACACGTGTCACACGCGACACACACGACACACGCGACACACGCGACACACGCGACACGCACACACGCGACACTCGCGACACACACGCGCGCTATACATGCGACACGCGACACACACGCGACACACGCGACACACACACACGACACACGAGTCACACACGACACACGAGACACGCACACACGCAACACACGCGACACACACGACGCACACACACGTGACCCATGCGACACGCACACACGCGATACACGCGACACACACACACACGCGACAGACGCGTCACACGCGACACACACACACACGCGACACACACACACGCGCGATACACGCGACAGACGCGTCACACGCGACACACGACACCCGCGACACAACCACACACGCGACACACACACACACGCGCGACACACACACACACACGCGCGATACACGCGACACACGCGACACACGTGACACACACGCGACACACACACACACACGCGACACGCGCGACACACGCACACACGCGATACACGCGACACACGCGACACACACACACGCGACAGACGCGTCACACGCGACACACACACACGCGACACACGCGACACCCGCGACACAACCACACACGCGACACACACGCGACACACACACACGCGACACGCGCGACACACACACACACGCACACACGCGACACACGCGACACACACGCGACACACACGCGACACACACAACCACACGCGATACACGCGACATACGCGACACGCACACACACACACGCGACACACACACACGCACACGCGACACACACAAACGACACACACAAACACGCGACACAAGAGACCCAGACACACACGCGACACGCGCGACACACACACACACACACACACGCGCGCTGTACACGCGACACGCGACACACACGCGACATACGCGACACACACACACACGACACACACACACACACGCTACACGCGCGACACACACACACGCGTGATACACGCGACACACGCGACACACACGCGACAGACGCGTCACACGTCACACGACACACGAGTCACACGCGACACACGCGACACACGCGACACACGCGACACGCGACACACACACGCGACACACACACACACACACACACACACACGCGACACACACACACACACACACACACACGCGACACACACACACACACACACACACACACGCGCAATACACGCGACACACACGCGACAGACGCGTCACACGTGACACACACACACACGCGACACACACACACACGCGACACACACCCACGCGGCACACACACACACGCGACACACACACACACACGCGACACACACAACCACACGCGATTCACGCGACACACACCCACACACGCGACACACACACACGCACACGCGACACACACAAACGACACACACAAACATGCGACACACACACACACGCGACACGCGCGACACGCACACACACACACACACGCGTGATACACGCGACACACGCGACACACACGCGACAGACGCGTCACACGTCACACGACACACGAGTCACACGCGACACACGCGACACACGCGACACACGCGACACGCGACACACACACGCGACACACACACACACACACACACACACACGCGACACACACACACACACACACACACACACACGCGCAATACACGCGACACACACGCGACAGACGCGTCACACGCGACACACACACACACGCGACACACACACACACGCGACACACACACACGCGGCACACACACACACGCGACACACACACACACACGCGACACACACAACCACACGCGATTCACGCGACACACACCCACACACGCGACACACACACACGCACACGCGACACACACAAACGACACACACAAACATGCGACACACACACACACGCGACACGCGCGACACGCACACACACACACACACGCGCGCGCGCTATACACGCGACACGCGACACACACGCGACACACGCGACACACACACACACGACACACGAGTCACACGCGACACACACGACACACGCGACACACGCGACGCACACACACGCGACACACGCGACACACACACGCGCGCTATACACGCGACACGCGACACACACGCGACACACGCGACACACACACACGACACACGAGTCACACGCGACACACGAGACACGCACAGACGCAACACACGCGACACACACGACGCACACACACGCGACACACGCGACACGCACACACGCGATTCACGCGACACACATACACGCGACAGACGCGTCACACGCGCGATACACACACACGCGCGATACACGCGACAGACGCGTCACACGCGACACGCGACACCCGCGACACAACCACACACGCGACACACACACACACGCGCGACACACACACACACGCGCGATACACGCGACACACGCGACACACGTGACACACACGCGACACACACACACACGCGACACGCGCGACACACACACGCGACACACACACACACGCGCGAGACACGCGACACACGCAACACGCACACACGCGACACTCGCGACACACGCGACACACACACGCGCGACACACGTGACACACACGCGACAGACACACACACGCGACACACGCGACACGCACACACGCGACACACACACGCGACACACACACGCGCGACACGCGCGACATACGCGACCCACACACACACGCGACACACGCGACTCACACACACGCGACACATACGCACGCGACACACACACACGCTACACACACACACACGCGACACACACACACACACACACGCGCGATACACGCGACACACGCGACACACACGCGAAACACGCGACACACGCGACACGCGCGACACACACACACACACGCGACACGCGCGACACACACACACACACGCGACACGCGCGACACACACACACACACGCGACACGCGCGAAACACACACACACACACACACACACACACGCGCTATACACGCGACACGCGACACACACGCGACACACACGCGACACACGCGACACACACACGCGCGCTATACACGCGACACGCGACACACACGCGACACACGCGACACACACACACGACACACGAGTCACACGCGACACACGAGACACGCACAGACGCAACACACGCGACACACACGACGCACACACACGCGACACACGCGACACGCACACACGCGATTCACGCGACACACATACACGCGACAGACGCGTCACACGCGACACACACACACGCGCGATACACGCGACAGACGCGTCACACGCGACACGCGACACCCGCGACACAACCACACACGCGACACACACACACACGCGCGACACACACACACACGCGCGATACACGCGACACACGCGACACACGTGACACACACGCGACACACACACACACGCGACACGCGCGACACACACACGCGACACACACACACACGCGCGAGACACGCGACACACGCAACACGCACACACGCGACACTCGCGACACACGCGACACACACACGCGCGACACACGTGACACACACGCGACAGACACACACACGCGACACACGCGACACACACACGCGCGACACACGTGACACACACGCGACAGACACACACGCGCGACACGCGCGACATACGCGACCCACACACACACGCGACACACGCGACTCACACACACGCGACACATACGCACGCGACACACACACACGCTACACACACACACACGCGACACACACACACACACACACGCGCGATACACGCGACACACGCGACATACACGCGAAACACGCGACACACGCGACACGCGCGACACACACACACACACGCGACACGCGCGACACACACACACACACGCGACACGCGCGACACACACACACACACGCGACACGCGCGAAACACACACACACACACACACACACACACACACGCGCTATACACGCGACACGCGACACACACGCGACACACACGCGACACACGCGACACACACACACATGACACACGAGTCACACGCGACACACGCGACACACACCCACACACACGCGACACACACACACGCACACGCGACACACACAAACGACACACACAAACACGCGACACGCGCGACACACACACACACACACACACACACACGCGCGCTATGAACGCGACACGCGACACACACGCGACATACGCGACACACACACACACGACACACGAGTCACACGCGACACACGCGAGACACGCGACACACGCGACACGCGCGACACACACGCGACACACGCGACACGCGCGACACACACGCGACACACACACACACACGCGACATACGCGACACACACACACACGACACACGAGTCACACGCGACACACGCGACACACGCGACACACGCGACACGCGCGACACACACGCGACACACGCGACACGCGCGACACACACGCGACACACACGCGACACGCGCGACACACACACACACACACACACACACACACGCGCGATACACGCGACACACGCGACACACACGCGACAGACGCGTCACACGTCACACGACACACGAGTCACACGCGATACACGCGACACACGCGACACACACGCGAAACACGCGAAACACGCGACACACGCGACACGCGCGACACACACACACACGCGACACGCGCGACACACACACACACACGCGACACGCGCGAAACACACACACACACACACACACACGCACTATACACGCGACACGCGACACACACGCGACACACACAAACGACACACACAAACATGCGACACACACACACACGCGACACGCGCGACACGCACACACACACACACACGCGCGCGCGCTATACACGCGACACGCGACACACACGCGACACACGCGACACACACACACACACGACACACGAGTCACACGCGACACACACGACACACGCGACACACGCGACACACGCGACACGCACACACGCGACACACGCGACACACACACGCGCGCTATACACGCGACACGCGACACACGCGACACACACACACGACACACGAGTCACACGCGACACACGAGACACGCACAGACGCAACACACGCGACACACACGACGCACACACACGCGACACACGCGACACGCACACACGCGATACACGCGACACACATACACGCGACAGACGCGTCACACGCGACACACACACACGCGACACACACACAAGCGCGATACACGCGACAGACGCGTCACACGCGACACGCGACACCCGCGACACAACCACACACGCGACACACACACACACGCGCGACACACACACACACACACACGCGCGATACACGCGACACACGCGACACACGTGACACACACGCGACACACACACACACGCGACACGCGCGACACGCGCGACACACACACACACGCGCGCGAGACACGCGACACACGCGACACGCACACACGCGACACTCGCGACACACGCGACACACACACGCGCGACACACGTGACACACACGCGACACACACACACACGCGACACACGCGACACGCACACACGCGACACACACACGCGCGACACGCGCGACATACGCGACCCACACACACACGCGACACACGCGACACACACACACACGCGACAGACGCGTCACACGCGACTCACACACACGCGACACATACGCACGCGACACACACACACGCTACACACACACACACACGCGACACACACACACACACACACACACACACACACGCGCGATACACGCGACACACGCGACACACACGCGAAACACGCGACACACGCGACACGCGCGACACACACACACACACGCGACACGCGCGACACACACACACACACGCGACACGCGCGAAACACACACACACACGCACACGCGACACACACACACGCACACGCGACACACACACACGCACACGCGACACACACAAACGACACACACAAACACGCGACACGCGCGACACACACACACACACACACACACACACGCGCGCTATACACGCGACACGCGACACACACGCGACATACGCGACACACACACACACGACACACGAGTCACACGCGACACACGCGACGCACGCGACACACGCGACACACGCGACACGCGCGACACACACGCGACGCACACACACACGCGGCAAACACACACGCGACACACACAACCACACGCGATTCACGCGACACACGCAACACACCCACACACGCGACACACACACGCACACGCGACACACACAAACGACACACACAAACATGCGACACACACACACACGCGACACACACACACACACACACACACACACACACACACACACACACACACATACACGTCCCGCAATGCTTGTGGCAACCCATGAAATATCCTCAATTGTGGCGCTTTCGTTTAGATGCTGCCCTTTCGCTGCGCTTTTCCACGCTATTTCTGAATATGTGATTCATTTTGTTTTACCCTCCATATAAACAAAGTTATTGCAAAAAAACAATTGTGGCAACCGTGCCACAAGTATTGGGAAACGTGAAGTGTGTATACAGGGTGCCACAAGTGTGGGGAAACATACCGTGTGTAAGAATGGGTTGCCACAAGTATTGCATAACCTACCAGTGTGTGAAAAGCAATGTTGCCGCTGCCAGCAACCTACAATAATTCATTGCATTCTACCTTTTGAACATCTTTTACCTTTAAATGCATGGTTATTTAACTAAAATTTGTTTTTATATTATCGATGTACATATTCAGAAAATAATTTATGACAAGCATTCAAAGAATTACTTCATTTTGTGAGTAGGGAATTTGCACAACGACAGCGAACCTGCAGTTCGCAACGCTACGAAATAAAAATAAAGGCACTTTTAATGCGTGTATCATTCACAATTTTTTCTATCGTAATAATAGTTATTTTTGTACGTGCGCAAAATTTGTGTTTTTATTGTTTCGCATGAGAATGTCATTCAAATGCGCCAATAATCATCGAACACGAAATACAAACAATATTTTTGTTAAAATTAGAATACTATACCTAAATATTGAGAATTTAGCGATGCGTCAATACACTTTTTTCTGACGATTGTAGAAAATAATATTTGTACTTTTGTGATTTATTTTCAATTTAAATAATAAAATTTTACTTTATAATAATATGCTGACATAGTTTCATTGGTTCAAAACTTCGGATATAAAATGTTGTAAATCTTCTGAATCAATTCTAATGAATAGTTTTAATTAAAATAAGACACTAATATATAAAATTCGAAATTTTTGGTATTTAACTCTGATTTTGCATCAAAACCAATGAGTGTTCAGAAATACTCCAGAAATAAGTGTCATATTTTCGATTTTTTTTTTAGTTTAGTGGTCATCCAAAAACCAGTTGCACTTTTGGTTTTACCGGAAGTTACATCAATTAATTTTTAGTAAATTTATAAAGTTTATATGAGAGACATTTTCAGGACATTTTTCATTTCATTTTTTTATTTGAATGGCAAAATATTGTTAGTTTCAAAAAACAACCGACCTTGTTGTGTATTTTTTAGATAGAGCATTTGTAACTACGATGCAATACTATTTTTTCTAGGGTCGCCTAAGGCATTTTTCAAGTAAATTTGACGAAAAATAAGTGGTAGCGTGTCTAAAATATATCGCATAATTTTATAATTAATTTTTTTAAATTAAATTTACCAGATTCAAAAATGCATTGAACTAAAGTTGAATACTTTGTTGCTATAACAATACACTTTTTTACACTTTATAGATTTTTCTCTGATCCCATTTTTTTAAATTGTATTATTAGAAATTTTTTGAGTCATTTCGTTTAAAAAATAAAACAAACAATGCGTTGCCACAGCAACAAAATAATAAGTGGCAACAAATATCCAACATCATCACTAAATGCATTATTAAATTCCAAAGAACTTGTAAACAAAGATTTTAATAATAATTCATAAAATATTTTATTGGGAACGACATTTAATCGATGAAAATGATATTTTCTCATACCAGATTTACATCCCTTCCTTGCTATATAGTTCAGTGATTTTTTAATTAAATTACTTTACATAAATGGATATTTTACTGTTAATGTGTAAATGTTTTTATGTGCTATTGTGTGTTAGTTTGGACCGGATATTGGGATGTGACGCATTCATTCCACGAATTCGTTTTAAAATTTAAAGGGCGGTCGAAAACAGGTAGTTAACTTGGGGGGTGACGAATGCTAACATCTGCGAAAGATAAAAACATTTGAGGCATGGCATCCACTTCTATACACATTTAAAAATAGATTTTTACTATTGCTATTTAAATTAATAACTTTCTTTAAGTTTTTTGCGGTTTCAAACTGAATTTCATTGGCCATTGTAACGCATGGTAGAGAAATAAATCTTCGATTTTTTATTACGTCCATTTTCTCAATAATACTTTATTCATACATTTCTTGTAAATATTAATATAGAAATAAATACCAATCAATAATAATAACTTACGACAAAAAATAAGTTTTTCGAACAATTTTAAACTGAATATAACATTTACTAAATTATAAATTGGTGGTCAAACAATAGCCTAAATTATACTATTTCAAGTAACGTTTGATTTTGTAAACTTATTTTTGCCTGAGCTATAAATCTTTGAGATAATTTGTTGAGCTAAATTGCCGGAAATAAACAATAAATACCAATATAATATTTAATCAAATTTGTATTTGATTTTCAAAAGTAAAGTGATTTTTCTTGGAATAATTAATAATGCACAAATTACGGTATTAAACCTGTACTTGATAATATTAGTTGCATCCTCTTGTGCCGTAATAGAGAAAAGTTAGACAGAAAAAGATTCAATGGAAATTAATCACAATTTTTTTTTTTTAATTTTAAAATTTAATTTGATGAAAATGATTGATTCATTACTTTTAGAATAATTTGCCCAATATTATAAACATAGTAAGACAACTGATATCCTATTATTTGAGAATAATTTTTATATGTGTGTAATTTCTTTTCGAATCAGTGACCTGTTTAGTACAAAGGGTGTAATTATAATAAGCCGTGCATGTGGAAACTGGTTGATCGAACACAAGATGAAAATGAAATAATTAAGAAATAGAATAATTTTCCTCATCATGGGTGTATTAATTCTCAGTAATATTTGATATTATACAGGTTGTTTCAAATTCGAGACTCATCATGGGGATCCCGCTTATTAGAAGAGATAGAGGTTATGGCACTTTTTCAGAATTTTATGCTGATTAATAATCCATTGAAAAAAATTACGATTATGATTTTAAATAAACAAGACTGTCGCATGGGGTATTGACCTAAGGTCTTTCGGCCCTAGAATGCGTATATACTTGAATTAGATTAATTTATTGTATACTGGTTTGAATCGGACTTTTCGGAGCTACTGAACATAAATATAAATTCATTGAGCCATGTTACATTTAAAAGTAAAAGTTGAATTTGATAATTGCCGTTTAGATTGAAAAAGTACGAGTAATATAAATTAAATATGAGTTAGTTTTATTCAGCGTATGTTAGTTTGGAACGGATTTTGAGTTGTGTAGCATTCATTTAAACGAATTCCTTTTAAAATTTAAAGGGAAGGTCGAACGCAGGTACTAGGGATGAAGAATGGGAACATCTGGCAACATAAAAGCCAAGGTTGCCAGCCCTATAAATTTTCATAGTTACTTACATAATAAACAATTGGGCCGTTGAATGTTTACATCAAGGTTATCATTTTTTTTTTGAAATTAGATCGTCTGTAACTTTAAAAAATGGCTACTTATTTTTTTTCTATTATTTCGGATTTTTATAGACCTGTTGTTTCCCTTTATACGAAAGCATAACAATTATACTGTGTTATTAAACAGACACTGGCACTGTTTTAATGTACTTAACTAAAATTATTTCAAGCACCAGTGCAAAATGTAATTTTATTAATACATTATGCACTTAAATTATTTCAAAGTTATTTCTCGATTAATTCTGCCAATAAAATCGCTGTATTTGTTTTTCTCTTCTAAATAATAACGGTTATATGGAATAAACTTGTAATACTTTGGTTTTCATTTAATTCTTATATATAGTGCACGCAGTACAGTATGGAATAAATTCAGTAAAATCAAAATAAAATATTTTTGGAAAAAATCCTCATGTCGATTTTCTTTGATAAAAATACACATTTTTCCATGAAAGTCGATTTTCAGCCATCATTTATTTTTGTGTAAAGACGTCATCGATTTTTTTTTTAATAACAACTCATTCATTGCCCGAATTTTCCGGGCTAAACCTGCGCATTTCATCTCTTATGCAATGTTCAAGTTCAGCTAAATTTTGTGGTCTGTTAAAAATATTCTAGAAAGGCTTGTAATTATTCATTTTTTCCTCCTTTTATTCTGCAAATATTATAACCGTTAGTGGGTGAATGGCTTATAAGCCAAATCCAATAAAAAAAAGAAGGGCTTGCGAAATGTCTAGAAATCGATGGATTTCCATCAACCCTAATTTCATGAAATAAATATTCATTACTGTAATATTGTATACATTTTTATCTGGATGTTTGTTATTAAATATTTCACCTGCTTCCCGATACGTTTTATAATCTTCAATCACAATTAATACAATTTCTATTTTTTCTCCAAACTCAATGTCACCGGAATTACTATTCATTTATAATTTTCAAATATCTGACGTTCAATGACAGACCTGTCACTGTGATTGCAACATTTGAAATATCAATGTGCATGTACCACTGTAGAGAAAAAGAAAAATTACAAAATCTTATTTTTATCACTGGGCAGACATGACTGTATGTTTAAACCCAATTTTAAATTCTAAATAACTTTTCTTTATAACAGTTCTTGATATTGTCAATAATAAAGGTACTTTATTCTGGAACAAAATTCATATTTTCACACAAACTCCGTATATTACTGAAAAATTTGACATCTGATGATTGCATTCTAGGTTTTGGACCATGCAGAACTTTTTATAAAGAATAACTTTTTTCCCTAAAAGTAACTTCCAAAGGGGATAGTTGAGAAGCTGCAAACAAACAGCATTCATTGCAATGCAGAAAAAATATTAAATATATTGATTGTATTTTTAATTGCGGACTTTTAAAGTTTTCATCTTAAGTTTTAAGTGGTACTATATTAAAATTTAATTATTTAACTGTTGATATGTTAACTTTGATAACCGAAATAAGAGAACAAGAAATTGTAATTAATGTCAATGTCATTTTACTAAAAATTAAGCTAAAACCTATGGATTACAATCTATTGTCTGTTATAATAATGTTCTAATAATAAGAACAATTAGTTCGCTGAAAAGAGATTTTAAATTTTAATATGGATTTTAAGCAAATATTTTCATTAAAACGTAAGTTAAAATATGGTCCAAAAGTTAATTGGCAAAATATTAACGGCTGTGGTAATACAATACACGGCATATTATAACATACCCCCGAAAGCAGAATCTATTAATAATATATCATCTAAACCTATAATTTAACTAAATTACAAAAAAAAAACATTTAATAGTAAAATATGTAAATTTAGAAAAACAAATTGAAATTGTATTAAATTATTATTAAAATATTTGATAGGATTAAAATTATTTACCATTTTGTGCCAGTTATTAAATTGAAATCACATAAATTTAATGGACAATTGACTCTTAGCTCGATTCATACTAGATGATATTTATAATAATCATAATACTGATAAAAAATTGGTGGTCAATTTTCTATGTTTTAAAATGTTCAAAAATGTTTAATAAAGAATATCTGAATATTATTTTATATTATGTTCTTAGTATTATTTTAGATATTTTTTACTCTTCGCCTTGTCATTGACAAAAATAGTTTTAATAAAATGTAAATTTAACCTATTCATGAACAAATTAAATTTGGAATTTGGAATTTTACAATCTTTTGAAAACAATTGAAATCCTGGCAGTCATACCAGAGACGGTAAAGGCATCGAAATGCACACCTGTGGCTGATTTCCTCACTGAAGACGAGATTGCGTTAATGCACTAAATCCTATTCGTTTAAAATTTATGAAGCATTTTTTGAAACGTATACAATTGTGTATTTGTCCCTGAAGATGTTAAATAGAATTATAATACGACCGAATAACTATAAATAAGAGCCTCAAATTCAATTTAATAAACTTATAGGAAAGTAAACAAAAAATAAACTAAGCTAACAAAAATTATAAAAATATATTATACAGGGTCTTCATTTCAAAAGGAGCCACCCTGAATAACTTTGGATCTGAAGTAGTTACGGTTTCAAGAAAAAATACGTCAATTTTGTTTTCGAGGGGGAACTTAAAAAATACTGTTTTTAAAATTTTATCTTTCACCCCCTCACCCCCAGCCACCCCATCTTTATAATTTTAAATGGCACCCCCTATTGTGCGATACCTCATTTTAAAGGGCATAAAAAATGCTATCCAGCAAAGCAAAAATAATTGAAATCGGTTCATTTGTTTTAGAGAGAGAAGGTATTCATTTCAAAATAAACCACCCTGAATAACCCTGGTTCTGAAGTAGTCATGGTTACAGGAAAAAAATATGTCAATTTTGTTTCTGATGTGGAACTTGAAAACACTGTTTTTAGAATTGTATCTTTCACCCCCTCACCCCCAGCCACCCCATCTTTATAATTTCAAATGGTATCCCCTTTTGTGAGACACCTCATTTTAAAGGGCATACAAAATACTGTCCAGCAAATAAACATTAATTTTTATTCATATCCAAATATGCCACACCAAAGATTGTGTGGCTGGGGATGAAAGAAAAAATTATAGAAACAGTGTTTTTCAAGTTCCACCCTCTAAAATAAAATTGACTTATTTTTTCTTAAAACCGTAACTACTTCAGATCCAAAGTTATTCAGGGTGGCTTGTTTTGAAACAAAGACCCTCTCTTTCTAAAACAAATGAACTGATTACAAATATTTTTTTTTTATTTGCTGGATGGATAATATTTTGTATTGCCTTTAAAATGAGGTATCGCACAATAGGGAATGCCATTTGAAATTTTAAAGTCGGGATGGTTGGGAGTGAGGGGGTGAAAGATAGAATTTTAAGAACAGTGTTTTTTTTTTTAATTCCCCCTCAAAAACAAAATTGACGTTTTTTTTTGAAACCGTAACTACTTCACAACCAGAGTTATTCAGGGTGACGTACTTTGAATTGAATACCCTCTCTAAAACAAATGAACTGATTCCAATTATTTTTGCATTTCTAGATAGTATTTTTTAAGCTCTTTAAAATAAGGTATCGCACAATGGCGAATGCTGTTTGAAATTATAAAGATGGGGTGGCCGGGGGTGAGTATTTTGAAATTAATACCCTCTCTCTCTAAAACAAATGAACTGATATCAATTATTTTTGCAGGGCTGGATAGTATTTTTTATGCCCTTTAAAATGAGGTGTCGCACAATAGGGGGTGCCATTTGAAATTATAAAGATGGGGTGGCTGGGGGTGAGGGGGTGAAAGATACAATTCTAAAAACAGTGTTTTCAAGTTCCACCTCAAAAACAAAATTGACATATTTTTTCCTGTAACCATGACTACTTCAGAACCAGGGTTATTCAGGGTGGTTTATTTTGAAATGAATACCTTCTCTCTCTAAAACAAATGAACCGATTTCAATTATTTTTGCTTTGCTGGATAGCATTTTTTATGCCCTTTAAAATGAGGTATCGCACAATAGGGGGTGCCATTTGAAATTATAAAGATGGAGTGGCTGGGGGTGAAGGGGTGAAAGATAAAATTCTAAAAACAGTGTTTTTTAAGTTCCCCCTCGAAAACAAAATTGACGTATTTTTTCTTAAAACCGTAACTACTTCAGATCCAAAGTTATTCAGGGTGGCTCCTTTTGAAATGAAGACCCTGTATGTATGATCAATTGCTGAATGTCTAACAATTAAATAATCTTTAAAATTATTTTATATTATCTTTACTTTATTCAGTAATTAAGAAGAAATAATTATTTTTAATTATTAAATTAATTATTTATTTAACCAATATAATTACTTATTATTATTATAACAGATTAAAATATGATATGTATGCAACTAGAAAAACAATTCATAAGAGCAGAAATGATTTCTAGGATATTATCCGGCTCCAACCCAAATATATATGCGCCGAAGAAACTGTCAGTATCAAATTACTGGCAACGTAGCATATTTTTGTAGAGGGCGCCACCAACTAAACACTACTGAAGTTGCCACAAATATGAGTGTGTGTACCACATGCAAGATCCTGAATAGTGGCGTTTTTTACACATTTTTAAAAAAAGTTGCATAACTTGTGTAAAAGGTACTTTTCGTAAATACAATGATAATGAATAAATGTATTTTGTTGATCATAATATTCAGTGTAAATATCGTTAGTCTAAGTTAACAAGAAACGGAGAAATCACCAGAGAAAATTGTGGCACAGTGTGTAAGTTGCCACAATTCCGTGCGTCCGCCACAGTTCAGGATGAGGCACACACAAGTTGCCACAAGTATAGAGGAACATACACACACACACACACACACGCGCGCGCTATACACGTGACACGCGACACACACGCGACACACGCGACACACACACACACGACACACGAGTCACACGCGACACACACACGCGCGACACACACACACCGCGATACACGCGACACACGCGACACGCACACACACACACGCGATACACGCGACACACGCGACACACACGCGGCACACGCGACACACGCGACGCACACTCACGCGACACACGCGACACTCACACACGCGATACACGCAACACACGCGACATACACACACACACGCGACAGACGCGTCACACGCGACACACACACACGCGACACACGCGACACACGCGATACTCGCGACACAACCACACACGTTACACACACGCGACACACACACACACGCGACACACGCGACACGCACACACGCGACACACACACGCGCAACACATGCGACACACGCGACCCACACACACACGCGACACGCACACACGCGACACACACACACACGCGACACACGCGACACACACACACACGCGACAGACGCGTCACACGCGACCCACACACACACGCGACACACGCGACACACACACACACGCGACAGACGCGTCACACGCGACTCACACACACACGCGACACACGCGACATACACACACGCGACACACACACACGCGACACACACACACACACACACGCGCGCGCGCGCAATACACGCGACACACGCGACACACACACACACGCGACACACACACACACGCGACACACACAACCACACGCGATACACGCGACACACGAGACACGCACACACACACACGCGACACACACACACGCACACGCGACACACACAAACGACACACACGCACACGCGACACACACACACGACAACCACACACGACACACACAAACACGCGACACACGCGATACACGCGACACACCCACACACCCGATACACGCGACACACACGCGACACACACACAGGACACACACAAACACGCGACACACGCGATACACGCGAGACACCCACACACCCGATACACGCGACACACCCACGCACGCGACACACACACACGCGACACACACACACACACACGCGACACTCACACACAAGCGACACACCTACACACGCGACACACACACACACGCGACACGCACACACGCGACACACACACACTCACGCGACACACACACACACGCGACACACACACACACACACACACAGACACGCGACATACGCGACACACGCGATACACGCGACACAAGCGATACATGCGACACACACACACGCGACACACATACACACATACGTGACACACGCGACACACACACACACACACACACACACACACACACACACGCACACACACACACACGACACACAAACACGCGACACACGCGACAGACGCGTCACACGCGACACACACACACGCGACACACACACACACACGCGACACACGCGACACACGCGACACACGCGACACACACACACACTAAACATCTTGATTTGGAATATTACAATTTCCCCATGCTAAAGTCGATACATTATCAGGCAGTATGTATCTTTTAGTATCATTAAAAGATATAGCTACTTTTCTAGTGTTTTCAGTGAAAATGGTATGAAGATGTGATCGAAATGTATTTTGTTCTTTTTCAATCAATATTTTATTTTGAAACAATACCTCAGAATAATTTTGTTTCGTTATATCTTGCGCTACAACAGACTTTTTTATACCATTACACTTTTTAATGATTTCATCTTCTGTTACATTACAATATAATTTTGATCTTAATCCTATAAATTCAAGTAGTAGTTTACCCCCATATTCATCTTTCATTAATCCAGGTATAGCTTTATTACATTGAGGCATATGAAAAACATTATCATCGGCAAAATTACTTGTGTCGAATAATGATAAATTTTGTTTAATTTCTTCATAAAGGTCATAATTTTGCAATTGGAAGGTTAAACTATCAGTATCTACATAACATAACTTTATGTTCTCTCCATACTTTTTAATAAGAAAATTGTAATAGAAATCATAAACTAACCATTTAGATAATTCTAACACAGCAAAGCCAATATAAATAGGTGAATTGCACATAGATTTTCACTAAATATTGACACGCTATGAAAATTTGGCTTTGCAATCAGAGCTTTAGCACCAACTTTTCTTCCAATATTTTCCCAATGACTTTTTAGTTGTATCAAAACACGCTTATCTACCGATTCCATTGTTTTCCCAAACACAGCATTATTCATTAGTTTGTAAGAATCCTTTTCAAATGCATTTGTAGACTGCTGACGTAACTTTGTATTGTGTTCAATATAGGGTTTTAACCAATAACTCTGGCGAGTTCTAGCAGAACCCTCCTTATCAGACCATCATCAGATTGGGTTTGATATTGAGGTCACTAAGGAAGCTGTTGTTGAGTGCAGGAATCCGAGGAACACAGACTGGGGCCTCTACAGAGAGTGCCTAGGTCTGGGAACCGAAGACTTATGCCTCGACATCCAAACTACAGGGGAGCTGGAAATAGCTGCGGCTCTCCTTAAGAATTGCATCTTAAAGGCATACGAATCCAGCTGTCCACTTAAGAGGAGATCTCCTGACAGAGATGTGCCCTGGTGGAATAAGGATTTAGACCGCCTGAAGACGCAAACCAGAAAAACCTTCAATAGTGCAAAGAAGACGGGCAACTGGGATGCCTACAGACAGGCACTATCAGAATACAACAAGGAGCTAAGGAAGTCGAAAAGGAAAACTTGGAGAGCTTTCTGTGAGGGAGTGAGCGACACAGCCCCGACAGCAAGACTCCAAAAGGTCCTATCGAAAGACCACTCCAATGGCATCGGTTTAATTAAAAAACCTGATGGGAGTCACGCAGAGAGCCTCAAAGAAAGTCTTAGTGTGCTCCTGAAGACACACTTTCCGGGCTCAACTCCTGAGGACTCACTCGCAACAACTGCTCAATCTACGGAAGGAAGCATATTCCTACCAACCAGAGAGAGCAAAAGAAAGGCTGGTAAACTAATTACTAGAGAAAAAATTGAATGGGCAGTCAAAAGCTTCAAACCCTTCAAAACACCAGGGCCAGATGGCATATTTCCAGCATTGCTGCAATACGGGCTAGACATACTAGCTCCATACCTGCAAGCAATATACAAAGCCAGCTTCACGCTGGGCTATATACCAATGGAATGGAAGGAGGCCAGGGCGATCTTCATCCCCAAAGCGGGCCGTAGGCCACCTGATGAGGCTAAGTCCTACCGCCCAATCAGCCTCACTTCTTTCCTCCTTAAAATCATGGAAAAAATCGTGGACAACGACATTAGGTGCGGCGCCCTAAAAGCGAACCCGCTACATAGGCAACAATTTGCCTATCAACCTGGCAAATCTACTGTAGATGCCTTGCATAGCCTTACAACAGGCATAGAGGCATCGCTTCAATACAAGGAGATTGCACTAGGCATTTTCGTGGATATTGAAGGGGCGTTCGATAATACGACCTTCAAAACCGTGGAAAAGGGAGCCATCAGGAAGGGAATTGATATACCCACTATCAGATGGATTAAAGCTGTACTTAAAAACCGCAAAATCACGACAGGCATAGGGAGTGAGTCTGAAACGATAACCACGGCGAAAGGGTGCCCGCAAGGCGGGGTTCTATCACCCTTGCTCTGGTGCATCGTGGTGGATGAGCTCCTCACGACCTTGGCAGATAAGGGCTACAGTACGCAAGGCTACGCCGACGACATTGCGGTTGTCATAAGGGGTAAATACGACAGCGTCGTATCGTCCCTTGCCCAAGAGGCCCTTAACACCATATCAAAATGGTGTCTGAGGGAGGGTTTCAATGTCAATCCGAACAAAACTGTGATTGTTCCTTTTACTTATCGCAGGAAACTTTCAATCAAAGCTCCCATAGTAAAAGGACAAGAAATTGCGCTTTCCGACCAAGTGAAATATTTAGGCTTAGTGCTTGATAGGAAGCTTAACTGGAACGCGCATCTGGAAAAAACGATAAGCAAAGCAACGGCGGCACTCTGGATAGGCCGCCGGCTCTTTGGTAGATCATGGGGACTCAAACCTAAAATGATACACTGGTTGTACATCATGGTGGTCAGACCCATTATCACATATGGCTCACTAATATGGTGGACCAAAACAAAACAAGCAACGGCCCAAAAGAAGCTCCTAGCTCTTCAAAGACTGGCCTGTCTTGGTATCACGGGAGCTGCACGTAGCACTCCCTCTGCAGCAATGGAAGCTCTACTAGACCTACTTCCCCTGCATGAACAAATCAGAAAGGAAGGTCTAATGAGTGCACTGAGACTAAACTGGACCAGTACAGGCCACAGAACCGGGCACTCAGAAATTCTAGAACTCGTCACAACCGAGTTCCTACAAACACCATCGGACATAATGCCGATCAACTATGACTTCGAATCAAGATTTGATGTGACTATTGATAGTCGCCAAAACAGTCTGAAACGAGTCACAGAACTAAAACACAACTCTGTACTCTGGTACACAGATGCATCCAAGACAGAGGTGGGCACCGGCATAGGCATATATGGGCCTAAGCATAAGGAATCAGTTCCTCTCGGACATGGCCCTTCTGTCTTACAGGCTGAAATAATAGCCTTAGAAAGATGTGCTCAGGTGTGCACAAAAAAGGGCTACAAAGGGGCACGCATATGTCTAATCACGGATAACCAGGCTGCCCTAAAGAGCCTTAAAGCGTACAGCTTTAACTCCAAGACCACTTGGAACTGTAAACAGGCTCTGAACCAACTGGCAAAGGGCAACAAGCTCACCCTAATGTGGGTACCCGGCCACGCAAGCATAAAAGGCAATGAACATGCCGCTATACTTGCTAAGGAAGGAGCCTCAACTACCATCATTGGACCAAAACCGACCTGTGGGCTATCGAAAGCACACAAAAAAGGCGTGATCCAAGAATGGGAAAAAAAGTGCAAAATGCACCAGGTCAAAGGCAATCCAAAATGTTTATTGACTTCTCGCCAAATAGAGCCAAACAGCTCTTACGCCTCACCAAAACCGAGATAAGACTAATCACCGGTCTCCTAACAGGACACTGCCCAGTGAAGTACCATCTCCACAATATGGGCGAAGTGGATAACACCACATGCAGATTATGTGAATCGGCAGAAGAAACGGCCGAACACATATTATGCGAGTGTGTAGCTCTAGCTACCACCAGGCAGGCCCTAACTGGAGGTATGGCGGTAACGCCAGAACGGATCAGGTCATTACCTCCCAGGAAATTAATTGACCTTGTCAGGGAAGTTGAATTTCTGGGAATCAAATAGCAGTAGGGTATTAGTACAAAAGATCTAAACAGGTCGCAGTGCTGTAAGGCTCTGCACAGCCAATCGACCCCGTCTAATCTAAATCTAAATCTAACCAATAACTCTGTTTGAAAGATAATATTCTATGAATTTTTAAAATTATTAAACCATTCTCAAGACATTGTAATACATTTTTATAATGAATAACATAATTAGTTTTTTTGTCAAAATCTAAAATTAATTTCTTTATTTTACAATTTTTAGTTGTTTTATTGTCCGGTCCAAAGGGTAATTTATCGTGAAGTTTATGCAATTCCTTAGGATACTCTAAATCAACTTCATAAATATAACCCATTTCACTTTCAACAGATAACGTTCGTAAATCTAATTTATTAATTTCCTCCTCATTTAACCATTTAAAATTTGATTCTGGCATTAATTGACACATTGCCCAACCATATAAATTATTAAAATCCCAATATCCTAAATATGATATATCTTCATTGGGATTAAAAAGTTCCCCCATATAGGGATTATTTGCTTTTGCATATCGATGAGAGCACTGTGAAATGCCTCCTCTTATCGATCGTTTTATAAAATGTAACATATCTATATCGGTTAATAATTCTAGTTCCACATTAGTAAATTTTAACATTGCATACCAGGTTAACCCGGGGGTTGTAAAAAAGTGACAGGGATCAAGTTCATATGTTTTTATACATACTTTTCGGAATTTCTCAAAAATATCTGTTAATAGTAATACATCAGTTTTTAAATCAGTTTTTAAATAAATATCTGAATAATCAGCAAGTGTTTTACACCGAAAATTGCTCCATATTTGTTGAGCTCGTAAATATTCCTCGTGGGATATGTGACATTTATTAAAGTCATCATAAAATTTATCATATTCAGGTAAATGAGTTTCCAGTAGTCTATTGTAATGTGAAACATAACTGTAAGGAAATACACCTTTCTTTAAAAGTAATTCTACATGAGGATTTTGTGGAAATTTTTTATAAATTTCAATAAATTCCTCTCTAGTTAACGTTCTAGCAAGTGCATTTAAACCCGCTGTTTAGTTCATTTTGAACTAAAACGTCCTTGGTAATTAAAATGTATTTTTCTTTTGTTAGCGGTATGATTTCAATCGGTTCTTCATCGCAAGCCAATTCTTTTATAAATAAATGAGCGTCATAATTTGATAAGTTATGAAAAAGAACCGGGATAAAGTTCGGTATTTTAAAATTTAAATTACACGAATTATGTGCAATAGCTCTAAAATCTCCCGTTAAATGATCATGATCAAAACATTTTAAATCGTACTCATAAAATTGTAAATTGCAAATGTGACATTTTTTTTCCTTTTCAATCTCTTCCAACTGCTTTACTGATAAAGGTTTCATTGGAATGCTCGTTTTAAAATGATTATTATAAATATTTTTTACATCAAAAATTAATCTTTGAATAAATACTGTCGAAGCATCTAAACCACGGTATGTTTCAAATTTTGAAAAGTTATCACTAAAAGAACATTTTATGTAATATGCAAAACTATATGGAACATGCTTAAATGTTTTAATGGTTTTTTTTTCTAAACTAGAACTAACAGCATTTCGTATAGGTTCTAACAAAGTTTCAAAATCGGCATATATTACAAAAGGGATTTTCATTTTACTGTTAAAATTACTAAATTTTAATACATTCTCAAAGCGAATATTATTAGTGTATGGATTATTCACAATTTGATTTGTTGGCATTTTTGTTTTTATAAAATTGCAATCGTTTTTGTTGTGTTGACTTAACTTAGTTTTGCAAGTAAATAACATTAAACAACCGTCACAATAATATCTTGAGTGTTTATTTTTTGTTAAGTTAGAAGTAAGTAATCGAGACATGCTTTTTATTAAACAATAATGTTCAATTTCACATTGCTCATCCTCAATTAATAATAAATTTATATGGGGTTTACATTTCTTTTTTGTAAAATAATATGGTACAACTATCTCACATTTTTTTTCAGATAAACCATAAATATTTATACTCAGATTGTTTTGTTTTTCAAATGTATGTATATCTTTTAATTTTACAGGAAATTCAATTTGATTGAAATTTAATATGGTTGTATAATTTTGAGGATAACTGCTTGTTAGATTACCTTTACCAGTGGGTTTATAAAGTGCAGCTAAAATACACCAGGCAAAACAAGCATCATCACAATTTTTTATATTTATACAAGCTTTTTTAACTTTTATTTTCTTTGGTAAATCTAAATAACTTGATGGTTGTAGTGGAGAATATTTGTTGACATTTAATTCAATGTATAATTTTTTTACAAATGCCCTGACCCATGATCAGCAAACTCTTCTGATTTTTTTTTAAATTTTACTACACATATTAGAATAACCTTCATTATGTAAATATAACAATGTTAATCTAGAGTATACAAAAAAATCATTTAACACAAAACATTTTATTGTTACTGATGGAGAAAAAATTGAGCAAATAACTCAATATTGTATTTAATACAAATATGTATTTGCAACAATTTAAGGACAATATTTTCTACCTAATTTTTTATTTCTTGAAGAGCAGTCGGAATATCAGCAATTGGTGAAATGTTGATTCTATAATTAGCTATAGAGTTTTGGAAGCAGCTATTGATTTTCATAATGCTTTCATCGCCATCATCATCATTCAATACCTCGAGACATTTGTTTTTGTGATTTTCCGAATTGAGGTGTCCTCTATAAAGTTTAACATCAATTGGAATGTTACATATTACACACAGTTTTTTCTTCAACGGTGGCTCTAGAAAATAAAAATAAATATAACGACTATTATAGTACGAAATAATTACTAAATCTTACCATTTGTGCTGTGTGATGCGTTTCCTTGTTCCATATCCTTTATTGGTGTATAAGAAGAAGAAGAAAAAGAGACAGTATGTTTCAACTTGAGATGTCTCCCCAGGTTTCGTTTCTGCACTGATGTATTACATAAATAACATGATTCGTTTATATTTTTTTCATCCTTAAATCTTGTGTTATTTTGTTTACAATGCGTTAAATGTCTTTTTAAATTTCCAGTGTTTGATAATATTTTGTTGCAAAATTTACATTTATTATTTGATGGCTAAAAGAGATAAAGATATTCTATTGATCCTAAACTATTATTATTTAATGAATTAAAAAAAAAAAACATATTATTCAAAAATGAACTCTGAGTCCACTTTCCTGGGCCACACTCTTTTCTATTTTTAACTAAAAAGAATTTAGGTTTCTCAATTTTATTAATTTCTTCTATTTGAGTCGCATCTAATGAATTAAATCGTTCGGGTAAAAATAATAATTTATTATCAATAAATTTTAATATAACTTTTCACCATATCTAGTTGATTGCTTTTCTATTTTAATAAAATTAATTTTTTCATTAAGTTTCAAGTCGGCCATTTTAATGTAATCAGTTTTTATTTGAAGAGCTAATAAATGTTCCTAAAATTAATTTGAAATAATAATAAAATATATTTATTGAAAGAAAAAAATTAAATTAATGATAGTATTTACCATTTTTGAAAATTAAAAATATAGTTGTTTTAAACACAAGAGTGGCACTATGAAATTGCACTCTAAGCCTATCAATTTGTTCACTCATTATATACTCAATATCACCCCTACTTAGAGGCGCTTTGTTTATTTTTAAAATAATGTTACATAAACATTGTGAAGGTAAATTGTTGAATAATTAAGCGCAATAAGAAAATTAATCTGCATTTGTGTCAAATAGATTTCAACCAATAAATAACCTAAAGTGAGCAACATGGGAAATTTATTATTGCTATTTATATGTAAGATTGTAATTTCCCATAAATTGACTCGCAGTTAATAATTACTGAGCCGTGTTAATTTGTTTATATATTTTTTTCTTATAGATAAATGAGAATTGGAATAAATTAGAAAGTTATTTTTACAACATGCAGCGAGCGAGGCCTGTACCCTAAGAAAATGAATGTACACATAAATAAACTAGGTTTAAAAATATGTTGTTAGTATATATATTCGGAAATGCATATTCGAAAATGCAATTCATAAGTTTAATCTTTACTTGCAGTTAATTAAGTTCTGTAAGACGGTGAACCACGTAAGTTTTTATATTTATATTTATTTTAAATATTATTTTTTTAATTTTTTATAGTAATTATGCAAGTTCCAATTAATGATGATGGATATATAAACGTGTTAGAACGCGATTATAATTTTTATGTTGGTGAGAATTTTGAGACGGATATTAATTACATGCACGATTATGGGAATGAAAGTGATGATGACGGGGTTGAGATGGATCCAGTGATTGGTCGTGATAATTACAATCATTTTGAATGGAATAGGTATTACCGTCTTAACCCGCGACATCGCCTCCCACCTGGACCTGAAGCGACTACACCAGTGGTGGATGGTCTAACTCGTCATTTGAATTATGATTTCTCAGAACGTCGAATAGACACAAGTTGTGTCTATTTTAGCTATTATACTATGATGACCAGTAACAGACTTTGTCATAAATGCTATATGGACACTCTAGAAGTAATAGTACTAGAAGCGACAAACTATACATTTCATTACTCGATTTCTAAAATATTAGAAATTGATGTTCAGCGTACAGTGTGTAGCAGAGACTTATTTTTAAGAATGGATAAAGATGCGTGTATGATTTGTATGAAACCAGAAAAATACAATATGGTTTTTATTGATAATAAACAAAACTAATAAATTAAATTTCAAAAAATGGTGATGTGGCCATCATGTTACTTTCTCCGACTTAATGGTCATTTATGTTTATGCTTTCATGGTTTATTTTCTATTTAAATCATATTTTAAATGTCCGTAGAACGTTCCGTAGACTCGAGTGAAACTGACGTTTAAAACGTCAAAATTATGAAAGATGGAAAAATTATGCTTCAAATCCAAACACTCAGTTTACTCAAAAACTAATGGGATTTCGGAAAAAACTTATTCTTTATAAGTTGTTCATTTTAGCATTCGCTATAATTATTATTAACATAATTTTGCTGTAACTATTATCGTTTTATAATTATAAACCAAAAATTAAAAAAATAATAATACATTTTTTCCTCGAATAACAATGATTTTATGAAAAATAATTTCAAGCAAATAACGTTCATTTCTTTGTTGTTTTCAAAGTTTGTTAAATGTTTTTGTGATATTTTTCATATTTAAGAAAATATTGGCAAAAAACAAAAAACAGTTAAGGTAAACGCCCTCTTCCGGTGTACGAAATTTTACCAAAAGCTTTTCAGTTCTTCAGATTATCAAATAAGACGGATGTTGAAAGTTTCATATCAATTGCTTTATTAGTTTTTGAGATACAGCGCGCACAGACAGACACACACACACACACACACACACACACACACACACACAGACACACACACAGACACACACACAGACACAAATTTTTTTTTTCCAGAAATTGTTGAAATGGCATCTAGGGACCCCAAAACGGATATTTCCGTAAAAAAAAAATTTGAAAAAAAAATCACGATCACAATACTTTCTCGTACTTCGTAACGGAGAAAGTAAAAATCATGATGTTGCGTCCTCTCCTATGAAAGGAACAAGGCGCCGATGAAGATGTGGTGGTACTGAAAAAAAGGATCCTGTTTTCTGAAGATGAGCATTAAGATGCAACTCCAGATGGGTGTTATGGTGAAATAGCTCCACGATCAGGTTTGGCTTTGCAGAAGGCTGAATGTGGGAGCAGAGGATTCGGTGGGACTTTGCTAAGATTGTGAATGATGAATAAAGAAACAATTTTGTCTTCTTGATGTGATAATTTATATACTATTATTTTCCTTAATTGTAACTCTATGTTGAGACACATCTCATAATTAAAAAAAAACAATTAAAAACTCTTCTAGAAATCAGCCCCCTCTAGTGGATTACCACCCATTAGAAATCAGTAGTACCACCCCCCATTGGGGGCAACAAACACTTTAAACGAACACCTGCTACCCAATTTTACAAAATGGAGACTTCTCCTCTTTGGCCAATAGAACATTGACATTTAGAAAAAATAGCGGGTTAGATGGTACTTAACCAATAGAGAGATGGGGGGTGTGATCTGGGCAAAAACAAAATCAAGACTTATTATTCGTAACAAAATGGAGTCTTCTACCCCTTGGCCAATATAATATTGCCATTTTAACAAAATGGCCGCTTAAACCACTCTTAACCAATAGAAAGATGGGAAAGTGTGGTCTGGACAACCAATCAGGAGCTGGCCACGCCCACGGCGACTAATCAGAGCGCTCTCCTCTTCTCCTTCGACCAGAACCGGCTATCTACATACTACTTTAATGGGTAGTCCATTAATGGTACTTCGAAAGTTTAACGTGTAAAACCCGAACAATCATGGATACCATAAATAAATAAATCATACAACAGGATTGTAAGAAATCACGAATATTTTTAAAATAAATATTTTTATCTTCTGGTTCCGTTTTGCAAAAACATTGCAAAATTACCTACTACAAGAGTCTAACAAGCAAGCAAGCAACCTGAGTAGTTTAATGTCTGGTGTAGGCTGAGCCTCTTCAGACTGGAAGTAGAATGTATTGGTAGCAACGAAACACAGCGCGCATCACGTCCGCCCACGGATGGAATCCAGGGCCTCGAAAGGGCGACGCGAACGCAGGTACATGGCAACATTACTGTATTCTAGGATGGGAGAGGTTTCGGTGGCGGTTAACAAAAACGAGTGTAAGTGTGGGTGCAGGATTTGCAGTTGGTGCCTCTAACAGCTCTTTTATGTGAGGGTCCTTTTCGGGCTAGACTTATTTTTTCCTAACCTGCTGCGTGTTATATGGTACAATGGCAGCTTGTTCCCTCTCGCTACCGTCATACAAAGGCGGCGAGAGGGGCTGAGTGTTTGAGAATAAGTGTGGGTCTATGCGCAAGTTGTTTGTTAGTGTGGTGTATGTGAGGAAGGAGAGACGACAAGGTACTCCGACCTCAAGGGGTGGGGGTGGCGATGTGGTTAGGGGAAAGGATGCGCCGGCGAGCAGCGCGGGGGAAATGCCGAAGGATGCTGGCCGGACCATTGACGGGGTCGCGGCAGGCTTGTGTCGATATGGCAGGGTAGGGTAGTTTGCGGCGGGGATTGACAGTGGGGTAAAGAATATCGAGTGGGTTAAAGAATATTGGAAAGAAGAACAGCGTTTAGGGGGTTGAAGGTAGCGGATCTGGTGGCGAAGTTGCCGGTGAACTTCACCAGCCTAGCTAGAAGAGGGGGAATAGAGGCTGCTTCGTAGATGTCGGAGGAAGGAAAGTCAGGAGGGAGGCCGCAGTAGCCCCGAAGGAGGCGATGCTCGAGCGAGAGGAGGGGAGCAAGTTGAGCGTTGTTGGCACAGGTAAGGAGGGAGAAGGTGAATTCTAGTACGGGCCTTATGAACGCTTTGTATGTGCGCAGCTGTGTGGCGCGTCTGCACTCATGCAGGGTGGATTTTAGGGCCCGTACTAGTTGGTTGCGTTTTAAGACGCGGGTTCGGGTGGTAGATATGAAGGAAGAGGGATTCAGGGTGGAGGTAAAGGTAACGCCAAGGTACGTTACCTTTTTTACGGGGGAAATAGAGGTGCCGTTTACACAGAGGGTTAGAAGAGGGGAGCTACGAAGCAGCGGTTTGTCGCGGTGATAGAAAAGGATGAATGGGGTTTTGGCAGGATTTATGACGAGGTGCCACTCAGACGCCCAGTCGGTGAACAGGTCTACGTCCTGTTGTAGTTTGTTCCGAGCAACGGCCAGGGCGGTGTCGTCGGCATAGGTTTGAAGGATACAGTTGGAGGGAAAGGGAACGTCGTTAGTGAAAAGTGAATAAAGAAAAGGAGATAGAACAGCGCCCTGGGGGACCCCAGAAGTTAGGGACAACGGGACAGAAGAAGAGCCGCGGAAGAAGACGGAATGCTGACGGTTGGAGAGGAAGGACTTGACAATGCGAAGAATTGCAATGTCAAGATTCATGAGATGGAGTTTGTAGAGGAGCCCATCATGCCAGACAGTGTCGAACGCCTTCTCAATGTCGAAAAATACGGCCGCCACGGAGTTGACAGCATTAACCGCCGTAGCGGTGAGTGCAAAAATGCTGTCGTGTACGGATCGTCCGGAGCGGAATCCGTTTTGGTGGTCGGGGATGAATTCCTCCCTGGCGGTTAAGACGAAAGACTTGAGACGTTTGGGGATTTTTTAGGAATCATGATCAGCTTGACTACCTTCCAAACAGGTGGGAAGCAGCCGCTGGTGATGCATGATTGGAGGATTGAAGTAAGGAAGTGAATAGTAGAAGGAGGTAGTCGTTTAAGGACCTTGTTATGAATGCCATCGGGTCCCGGGGTAGAGTTTTTGGTGGCACGGATGAGGGCAGCCACAGTGTCAGAGATATGTCCTGGGCACTGGGCTGGTGGGGAGGAAAGGAAGACAAAGGGTTGAGGGAGGGGCTGGCAGCACAACGCTTCGCCTTGGCATCAGTAGATATCCTCCCTGATTTGGAGGAATTATGAATTTTGTCCAAGTGGTTGGCGAAACATTGTGCTTTGTCAGCTGGGGTGGTGAGAAGGCGACCTGAGTGGTCGATGAGGGGGTGAGATCGAATGGAGGAAGGACGTGAGGTGAGCCTCTTGAACGTCTGCCAGAAGGTTCGCGGTTTGGTGGGGTCGAGCGAGTCGACGGCTTCGACCCACTATTTCTCTTTGTGAGATTTGATCTCCCTTCTGACTTTGGCGCTCAAGCGATTCCACTCAATGCGGTCGGCCTGATCGTGCGAAGGGTGGAGGCGGCGGTATAATTGCCGCTTCTGCTTGATCAGGTCGACGACGTGCTGGGGGAGACGAAATTTGAGGGACGGGAGAACAGTAGGGATGTACCTTCAGGAAGCTTCCTGGATGGCATCGGTGAGTTGACCAATTGCTTGGTCAATCTCAGCAGTGGAGTTGATGTGAGGCGGCCATGCCACCCCATCCATGAAGGTTTGAAAAGCCTTCCAGTCGGCACGGTGGTGTTGCTTGCTGGGAATAAGGATGGGGGAGCAAGGGGAGGTTTGCACAAGGGTGCAGGTGGTGGTAAGGGGAAGGTGGTCGGAACCCACCGGGGATCCGATGGCACAAGGGTCGAAATAAGGAAAGAGGTCTTGGGTGACGAGGATGTGGTCGATTGTAGAGGTGCCTTATTGGCCGACAAAGGTCGGACCATCGCTGGCGTGACGCAGAAGGGAGGAGGAGGAGAGGGAACCCGAAAGCTCCCGGCCTTTGGCGTTGGTGGCGCGGCAGCCAAAATCGGTAGAGCGGGCGTTAAAGTCGCCCATAAAAATTGTTCGTGGCTTTCGGGAGAGGTAAGTCAGAAGGTCATGAGGAAGAGGATCGAGGGGGGATGTACAGAGAATGTACATCCAGGGAGGGTTGGTTAGGAAAAGAAATAGAAATAGAAGCGATGCAAATAGAGGAGAAACGAGGGGCAACTGAAAGGGGAAGTGCAGGGATCGAGGAGTGAGCTACAACGGCACAGCCTCCGGAACGGTGAGTTCCGTCGGCCCGGAAGACGTTGCAGCTAGGGATAGAGAAGTGGGATGCGGGATTGAGTTTGGTTTCCTAGATTCCTAGGATCGTGAGACCATCGGGATCCAGGAGGGATTCGAAGAGAGGGATTTTGTGGCGGGCACCGTTGATGTTGATGTTGATTGACGTGAAGGACAAGAAATTTCTATTCATGTCGGGGGTGCCTGTGTCGGCGGGGCGGGGGGAAGGGGAATTATGGTGAGAATGCCACGTGCTCGTGTGACCTGCGGGAGGCGCACGTAATGGACGTAATGGTGTTGGCCGTGCATTTGGATGAAGAGTGGGGGCCGGCACAGACGCCACAGGTGACGGGATCGGTGCAGGGAGTAGAAGGGTTATGGAATTTTACGCACCGTGGGTACTGCACGGGACGTGTAGAAGGGGGGAGAGAAGGCTCAGCAAGATGGCGGAATGGGCCAATGCAGAGGCCACTGACGAGAAGATTGTCAATGGCCTCCTAGCTGGTGAAGAAGAGGCGGAAGAGGCGGGTGGGGCGGTCAGTCGCCCGGGAGATGATGTGGAGGGCGCTAGTAAGAGGAATATTGGAGGCTGCTACCGCAGCAAGAACCTCCTGGGGTGGGATGTGGTAAGGAACGTCTTTAAGGACGCAGGAGAAGGTAGAAGTACGGCGGGAGGCCGGCTGGGAGGAAGCAGAACGCGCGGCCCTCCTCGCAGGAGTATGCATTTCATACTCTAGCGGCTCGCCCACTAGAGGATCAAGATGCCTCCTGAGGATGGTCGGGATTTCTGGCTCCAGGGAGCGGATGGATGCAACGTGATGGCGTGAGGCGGAGGACCTTGTCGAGGGCCTCAACGGAAAGGTACTGTTTAGGGAGGTCGAAAACAGTAATGTGTGTCGCATACCTTTTGGCAGCGGAGGCGTATAATCTGGGTGCTGGTGGCTTTGATGGTCCTCCAGGTTGAGAGTGTCCTCCAGCGGTGGCACCTGGAGGTGCTCCAGGAGGTGAGGGGCTCGGCCGGGTGGTCCTGGGTCCAACGGCGGAAGGTTTTGCATACAGAAACATTAGTCGTAAACGTAGAAAAAATTTTGTAGAATTTTCACTTTTTGGCACTTTTTACACCATTTTACGTTTTGATCTTGATTTAGAGTTTCAATGGCTCTACTGTATCAGAAATCGTTCAAAGATTTTATTTTGTATCTATTGAAGCTAAAACATCACTTTGTGTACGATAATGTTATGAAATTCAAAAATTCTCGGAAACGTTCCAATCAGAATTTTCTCCTGACAGCAATTTTTCGCATTCTTGACACAACATAAAGTTTTAATGCTTTTTTGGAGTCAAGATGACCTCATTATATTAGGCATTGTTCTAAAACTTCGTTCTGTATTTATCGAAGCTTCAAAGTCACTTTACATTATATCGGGTGTGTATAAATTGGCGGATAATCTACACGTGGCGATGTTCTTCTTAAAATTCTGAACAGAAAATGTCGATGAAAAATGTTTCTACCATGCCTCATGGGCCATCAGGGCCCATTTAAAGTAAGTGTACATTTAGCAACATAGCATTCACGAGCTGTCCTGTTTATCAATAATCTCATGGTTCAGAGTAGAAGGTAATATATAGATAAAACGGGGTTTATTTACAGATGCAAGGTTAAACAGATTATGAGTAAATAGTAAAATTCATTGTAATTTAACGAAACAAAACGAAAATAACACAAATATACTGAAATGCGGGCACTAATACAAACTGATAATAATTAGAGAAATAGAATTGGCATAAACTTGGAACTAGCAAGTTTGAATGAATGATTTGTGTCAAAAGTGACATAAGCGGGTGTCACGTTGCCGAACGTATTTTTAATGAAAATTAGTTAATTAAGAAGTGTTAAAAATATTTGTTTGAGATAGAAAGACAACACACACTGACAAATAATTTTCAAACTAGTCATACTATCGAAATTGCAAGGTTTTCTGTAAATTAATATCGTATAACAACATATATTTAACGAAATATAGCCTGAATATATAAATATTCAACCTGTTCGTAACTCTGCAAGCAAAATTAAGTCTTACTAATACTATAAACAAATAACTTATTGAAACAACTACTTCCCTGGCTAGTGCCACGCCGGATATTGAATGATACAAAAGAAATTTGCGTTATTACTAGTACTAACTACTAAATGAAATAACATTGGTTTAAGATCCCTTATTTCTACCCACAGAACTAACTTGAAAAATAAAACTAAATTGGATTTGAAGACTTTAAATTATAAAACTGAACCCAAAAAAATATGTAAAAATTAAGTAAATAGCCATCTGCAGACGCGTTTCGAGATTTATCTCTCATCAGTGCAGCTTCGCATTTAAATTGAATGTTAAAGAATAAAATACACTTACGTGAAGGTGACCGTGACCGTGAAGGAGTCGTAAACAAATGAGGAGATTATAGAAGGGTTGGACTGATTTTATACCTGAATTTAGGTGATTAGTGAAAGTACAGATGTGAAGAAATAAATGATCATGTTTTCAGTTGGAAAACCGAATACTCGATTTAAATAATAAATAAAATAGAAACAACCTTACTTATTGCAGAAAGTATTAAATAAATTCAAAAAACGAAATATAGCCTGAATATATAAATATTCAACCTGTTCGTAACTCTGCAAGCAAAATTAAGTCTTACTAAGACTATAAACAAATAACTTATTGAAACAACTACTTCCCTGGCTAGTGCCACGCCGGATATTGAATGATACTTTCTGCAATAAGTAAGGTTGTTTCTATTTTATTTATATATTTAACGACTGGATTTACAAACTTTGAGGACCTCGTGAAGACCCAGGAAGCATGGTCCAACATTTTAGAATTAAGATAAGCTGCTAAGAATTTTGGAAAGAATATCGTCACGTATAGATTATCCGCCAATTCGTACACACCCGATATATTGGTTTTGAATCCAAAAACGCACATAAGTGTCGAAGTCAGTTCTCCTTATAGCAGTTATTGATATTTTTCGTAATTCTACATTAGAACGTATTTACAAGAACGTTTCTTTGTTGAATTGGACTGTCTTTGTAAAACTAGAAATTTGTAATCGCAAGAATAGTACTTTTTTGATACTAACAACATTTTCGCGATAAATGAAATAAAAATGATATATTTCAAATTTATTTATTTGAAAACTGTAAAAAAGTAATTAACTACACGCGTTTTATCGTGATCACAATATTTATTTACAATACTAATGTTAGGTGGTGCCTCCTAACACTGTTTTTGCGGGTACGTCGGTATGGACAAGTAAGACAATAATAAAAATTAATACATTTATTCCCTTCAACTCTCTGATTATTTCTGTCTTCTTATACATAAAACATCTTAATATTAATTCATGGAGAAATGGCATGATTTGCGTTGACCAATCAGCGACTCACACACATAATCTGGAGCGTGCAGGAATGTGTCAGCGCAGCACAATGTGTGTCTACTTCGCGGAGTACAATTCACACGTTATTTAATTAATTTATAAAAAACTGAGAGTTTGGCTTTACAACACCTCCCTCCTAAGGTTGAAAATTGTAACGAGGATTGCTGCAATTTTCACTTTCATGAGTTTCCGCGGTTGAAGTTGATTGATTTTTGATTTTTGATTTTTCAACGGTCATGGCACTTCTCTTGTAAGCGAGATACGTACATATAAAAACTAAAATAACTAACATGACATATGAAATGGAATAATGATGAATGTCATGATCTGTGAATTTTGATTTTGTTAATTGATTTTCCTTAACCTTTAAGTCGGTAATTTTATGGCTAATTTGTTCCAACTGGTGAACATTCGTCGGATCTATTACATTACCAACATATCCTACTGATATATTTAAATTATTGAATGCATTAGTAAAATTATTATTTTCTGTAAAACCTAGAAATTTGTTAATATTCAGAGGGGGAATATAATCGTTAACTACCTTATCGTTATATAATGTTTTAGTACTGTGTAAAACTATTCTATTATTAAACGCTGTACATCCCGGATCAAGTTTTATGATTCCACTATTTTTAATTACAATTGATGTTTTTTCGTTTGCACATACAATATTTAGCGTCTCTGGAGTTGGACTAACATCTATCCAGGTGTTGGCGCGGTACAGTTGGGAAAACAAAGTATCGTTTAACTTCATAATTCGCGTATCACAAAGATGGGGAATTTCCTGAGGGGATGAATACAATTTAGCTTCGCAAACGTCATTTGCTATAGTGGATAAAAGTGGTTGTTGTTGCGCACATATAAGCTTATGGTTAATCCGGCGACATGTTTTAATGTATTCACTATCTGCTAAGAAAAAATATTGTTTCATTAAATCTATGACTAAACAGGGTTTTCTTGGTATGATAAAACTAAAAATATTCTTATTTACTAACATCGGGAAAGACGTAACCTTCACTAATTCGTAATTAACACTCGTAACTATTGGTACACTGATTACGAACGTGATTTTCAAATCCATATAGTAAACGACAGGCTTAATCAGTCCATACAGTTCATGAGAGAATTTCTGTGACAATGGGCTTGGGAAAACTATGTCCTTTGGAAGTAATCCCTGTACCTTGGTTAGTTCTTTAATAAATTGAGAAGGACTGAGTTTACCTGGGTGAATGATACCCTGCTGGGCACAAATTAAGATATTTACCAATTGATCTTGATATCTCAAAAATTGATTACTGAGCATGTTGAACACTATCAAACATTCATTTAATTTTTCAATTACCATATACTGAGAAGTAGTGTTATTGTAAATATTTATTAATTGATTTAAAATATTACTAATACTATTATGGTTATTGAAAATGTGTACTTCCTTAATAAAAATATTTATTTATATTGCAATATAAATAAATATTTTTATTTAGGAAGTACACATTTTCAATAACCATAATATTTAAAAAACCTTAATACGACAACACAACATGATTACTAATACTGTTTATTTTGACACTGAAATTTCCAATTTTTTGTAATAATACTTTATCACCCACTTGCAATTGTACAGGGTTGCTGGTGACGTCATAGTGCTTTTTTGATTTCTGTTTGGTGCTTAAAATATTTTGACGGGCTATATCGTGGCAATGCTGCATACGCGCCTTTACTTCGTTATGATAATCGTCGTAATTATAACACAATTCTGGGGAACGACTCATTACACTGGGGAGTTCTGCTTGGCGCCCAAATAATAATTCAAAGGGTGTAAATTTTGTTGTGGTATGCATACATGTATTGTAAGTGAACATAGCGTAAGGGATCCAAGTATCCCAATTTCCGTTATCGTTTGCTACAAAATTCCTTAAATATTCAGCCAAATTGCGATGGCTCCTTTCTAAAGTACCATTAGACTGCGGATGGTACGCACACGTTTGTATTTTACTGATTTTTAGTAGTTTATATGTTTCCTTAAAAACGTCGCTAAGGAAATTTGTGCCCTGATCGGTTAATAGATATTTGGGTGTTCCAAATTTGCAAATTATGTGCGTAACGAATGCTTGGGCTATCGTGTAAGCTTCTTGGTTTGGGAGTGCAACTGCTTCACAAAATTTGGTGAGATCATCCTCGAACGTCAAGATATATTTGTTCTGGGAGTCCGTTTCGGGCAGAGGACCCACAATATCGAGAAACACCTTTTCAAATGGTAACTTGGCCGTTGTAGTTATAACCAGAGGCATTTTAGTGTTTTTACAAATTTTATTCTTTTGGCAAAGTTCGCATGACTTGATAAACTCTTTTATGTGTTTATACCTATGTGGCCATTTATATTTCGATCGTACCCTTTTATAAGTTCGGTTTACGCCCTGATGACCTCCAAGGGGGGTGCAATGATTTTCGCGAATTACAAGTTGTTGGTCATCTGTTGAATCTAGGTCGCGAATGTTATTGTGGAAAATTGTTATCTTTATTTCGGATTTACTGAAAATGTATTTTATAAGGTTCCGTATTGATTCTATTCCTAAATTTTTGTATGGAATTAAATTCGTTGGGTTGCACAACGAAAGAGATTTTATATTGCGGTCAGTGCAGAAAGTTTCTAATGAATTAATAGCTTGATACAATTCGCTGGTTGTAACCTGAGATTCTCGAGTAGTGATAAAAATATAGTCGACATTGTTGACATTGATGTAGGTCGGGACGTGTACTTGGAGGTTTTCCTCTCGTACTTTGTTTAAAACATCGTTGGTTAATAATTTTGCATAGTGATCGGTTAAATAATCAATGTTTATGGGGATCAGAAAAACTCGAGTATGTATTGGGGAACTATCCTTAATATCCTCATGGGAATCAGTTACATTAAGATTATTTACTGATTGCGCATCCGATTTTTGCATGAAATCTTCGAACGATTTGTTTCCATTATGTTGACTGCGCGTTATGGCATTTACGGAATACATTCTGCTTAGCGCGTCTGCGTTTGTGTTTAGTTTACCGCATTTATAAATAATTTCATAATCATACTCCTCTAGTTTTAAACGAAATTTAATAAGTCTACTTCCGGGATCCTTGATCGAGAATAACCATACTAATGGTTTATGGTCCGTGACAATCTTAGATTTCCTTCCATATAAATATGGCCTGAAATATTTGACACTCCAGACAATGGCCAGCAATTCTTTTTCTATTGTACTGTAATTTCGCTCGGCATTGTTGAGTGTTCGGGACGCGAAAGCGATGGGGCGATCTTTTCCCACAATTCCCTGCGACAGGACAGCACCGAGTGCAACATTGCTGGCATCGGTCGTCAAGATGAATTCGCCGTCGAAGTTTGGGTATTGGATAACTGGGGGGTTGGACAACTTTTCTTTTAAGCTATCGAATGATTCCTGGCATAACGGACTCCACTCGAACACGATATTATTTTTTAAAAGGTTAGTTAGAGGTTGTGCTAATTTTGCGAAATTTTGTATGTACCTCCTGTAGTAACCTGCTAGGCCAAGAAATGATTTTATATCAATGGGAGTTTTTGGACAAGGGAATTTTGCGATTGATTCTATTTTGGACGGATCTGGACTTGTACCATTTTTCGTTACTATGTGCCCTAAATAGGTAAGTTCCGGACGTAAAAATTCGCATTTACCTGGTTGCAACATCAGTTTGTTTTGTCTAAGACGTTCAAATATTTGAATTAATTTATTGTTATGCTCTTCAATGGTTTTGCCATATACGATAATGTCGTCTAGGTATACGAAACATTTGAATCCTTGCAGGCCTGTTAAAACAGCATTCATCATTTTCTGGAATGTACCGGGTGCTCCTTTTAGCCCGAATGGCATACGATTGAATTCATAATGACCCTGAGATGTTGAAAATGCCGTTTTTGCTCGGTCTTCCGGTGACATTAAAACTTGATAGTACCCCGAGGCGAGGTCTAGGGAACTAAAGAATTTTGAATTACCTAGTTGGTCTAATATATCGGTTATGTTTGGCAATGGATGTGATGACGCAATAGTTTTTTCATTGAGTTTTCTAAAATCGACCACGACACGCCACTTTTTGTGACCGTGTATGTCTGGTTTTTTGGGAACGACCAACAGGGGAGAGTTATAAGGGGATTGTGATTCTACAATGATTTCGTTGGATAGCATTTCATTTATTTGCGAATTTACCTCGTTATGTTGCTGAAATGGCAACCGATATGGTTTACTGTTTACAGGAATATTGTCAGTTGTGTGAATATCATGTGTGATAGCACTTGTGGCAGGTAAAGGATCGCCTTGTAGTAGGAAGATATCTGAATACTGGTTGCATATGTCAATGATACTTTCGACGTGATCGCTGCTCATATGATGTGTACGGATTGTTTCTCGTAATTGGTTTACTCGCCTTGTGTTATAAGTATTGTTATCTTTTAACATTAGAATTTCGTAATTATCAAGATATTCGAAATTAAACTCGGGATATGGAATGGTTACATTCTCTTCAGTGGTATTTATAAACGTAACTTGCACTATGCCATTTATAGGTTTTACTAAACAATTACCAATGAATACTCCATCTTGGACTTCCTTTGCTAAACACAATGCTACGTCATCGAGTCTCGCTTTGACACATTGTATTACTTCACTGCGACGGGGAATGATTATTTTTGTTTCCGTCGGCAAAAGATTAAACGCAAGAGTTTTGTTGTCATGAATTAAGGTGAAATTATTATGTTTGTAACTTATTTCGGCCCTATATTTTTTGAAAAAATCCTTCCCTAAAATTCCGTCCTGTATGATCGGGAAATCATCGGGAACCAAGTGTATTGGATGTATGATGGAATCTGTAGGGCTTAGTGAGGCGTAAATTATTCCAAACGTACTAATTGAAGAATTCCCGATGCCTGTTAGCTCGGCCTTAAATTCAGGATAAAATTGAGTACCTTTTTTTACACATGATTTTTTTAAGAGGGTGACCTGACTACCAGTATCGATCATTACACTTACTGTTCCCTTGTGTGATTGTAAAACTGGTAAAAGGATACTATCGTAGTCGAGATTTTGTTTTAAATTTATATTACATAGTGTTAATGAATCAATTTTTGCGATTGATTTCATAGGATTATTATTATTTTGTTCAACAGCTGATGTAGTGTTAACACACGTATCAAAATTAGGATTTGGTTGAGGACATGTGTTTTCATTTTGACGGTTTGTCCCAGAATGATTTGAATTTATTCGACACGACTCGTGCTGGGCTGATTCACGGCCGCGTCGCATAAGTTTTCCGACTGGATAACTTGTACGCTTAGTTTGCTTTTAAATTCGTCCGCTCGTTTCTTTTTAAAACAGTCCCGTATGTGGTGACCGATTTTCTTACAATACACACAATTTAATTGCGCACTATGTCCCTCTTGCTTGATTTCGCGTTTGGCAAAATTAGGGAATGCATTTGAAGATGGCTCTCGTTTTTTTGAAAAACAATTTTTTTCTAGATGACCACTTTTATGACAAAAGTTGCATTTTAATTGCAGTTTTGAATTATTTAATTTACATTGGGATTGAACTCCGCTCGTTCGTTCTTCCTCTAACGCTGCAGTTATTGCATCGGTCAATGTATTAAATCGACTGGCCTTTATTATTATTTTCATTGGGAAATTTAATCCTTCTGTGAACGCTTGAAATGCAGATTTGTTCTTTAAGTTTTGAATAATATTAGCTGACCTTGCGACTGTATGCACGCGTTATTTAGATCGCTTAGCAATTGTTCTACCTTATTCGCGAAAACCCTGACCGAATCACGACCCTGTTTACACGTAATGAGTTCAGACTGTAGCTGTGCGATTGATCGTCTTTTTAAGTATTGGTCTTGCAGGAACCTTTTCATTGATGCCCAATCGGCGTGATTTTGATATTTTACAAGATTATATGCAGGACCGAATAATTTTGTTTTTATAATGTTTACAAACAAGGTGATGTCAGCGGCTTCAGTTAAACTACTGCTCATTAGATCACAACAAGTTACAAATTTATGAAACTCTGAACGTTCTCCCTTAAATTCGGGAATGATTTTGATAGCTTGATCAATGTTCAACCGGCTCATGATTATTTTGTTTTTCTGTATGCTGTTTTCAATAATTGATGTATCAGATAGCGTATCGGAAGTTGTGTTATCCGAAATGGTATTGTCAGAATCAGAATTTTCAGAATATTCGACGTGGATACTATCGTCCGAAAGCTGCTTTTTATATTTCTCAAGAACATGTATAGAATGAGTAGCCTATTGTTACTTACTTGGATATACACTTCACGCACTCAATTGTTGAATTTCGCTGCTGGTCACTCTATCGGAGTCGATCGGTGGTGATGATGATGATCGGGAAACTGCTACGATGCCCCTTAAATTCGGCTCAGGACTCCAGGTATCGGCGACGGTGGCAATCTCCGGAGTTGTTGGAATCGTTTCGGCGTATCCAATTTTTTTGTTTGTTGTGCACTTGTGTCGAAGTCGCGGCAATTACTTCTGCTTTTTGCGAAGTCCGTTTGCGGAACGATTTCGATCTACCGTACCGAATTACACTTTTCAGCGATGTACTGTCGCTTCATAACACTTTTTCGTTGATGTTAATTGTAATGTACACCTCACCTGACACCAATTTATGTTAGGTGGTGCCTCCTAACACTGTTTTTGCGGGTACGTCGGTATCGACAAGTAAGACAATAATACAAATTAATACTTTTATTCCCTTCAACTCTCTGATTATTTCTGTCTTCTTGTACATAAAACATCTTAATATTAATTCAAGGAGAAATGGCATGATTTGCGTTGACCAATCAGCGACTCACACACATAATCTGGAGCGTGCAGGAATGTGTCAGCGCAGCACAATGTGTGTCTACTTCGCGGAGTACAATTCACACGTTATTTAATTAATTTATAAAAAACTGAGAGTTTGGCTTTACAACACTAAAAACAGATGTCGGAAAATGATCTACAATTTGTAATCTTTTTTTGATTCGACGGACGGTAACATTTTATGGATACTTAATGTATTGTCGCGTGGGGGTCGTCGCGACTTTAAGGTCAGAGACAATAGGTAACCAAATTAGAAACAACTTTACTTGTTGCAGAAAGCATTAGATAAATACAAGAAAACGAAATGTAGCCTGAATATATAAATATTCAACCTGTTCGTTAATCTGCAAGCAAAAAATTTAAGTCTTATTAAGACTATAAACAAATAACTTATTGAAACAACTACTTCCCTGGCTAGTGCCACGCCGGATATTGAATGATACAAAAAAAATTTGCATGTTATTACTAGTACTACTAGATAATAACATTGGTTTAAGATCGTTTATTTCTACATACAAGACTAACTTTGAAAATTATTCTAAAATGAAATGTGAAACTTTAAACTGTAAATGTTATTATTAAAATGAAAAAAACAGAAAACATTTTGACAAGGACACACAGTGCTAAACTTATCTAGTGTTACTAGATGAAATAAATTTGATAATAACTAAAAATACCACTGAATTAAAAAAATATATGAAAATTAAGTAATAGGCCATCTGCAGACACGTTTCGAGATTTATCTCTCATCAGTGCAGCTTCGCATTTATGCGAAAAATAAACAAAAATAAAGCTTTTCAGAACACTACTATCAAAAATAAAAATGTTTAAATATTGCATTGACAGTTTGTCTTATCTTCCTCTATTTTATACATTCCTTTTTTTATGTTCATACTCAATCTTAAACAGTTCTGTTTTGTGTTTTATCTCTAATAAATAAACATCCCTCTGGGCATTTAGGACTTCAATGTTAGCCCTTTCGAGATTTGTTATGTCATTCAATTGTGGTCTACGCCTAGCAGACCACTTTCCGGCTTTGGTTTCTTTTGAAGGTAAATCTCCGTTATTTCTAGGCATTTCTATCAGTTGTTCTGCGGGCTTAGCAGTGCAATTATCCTCATTACTATTTTTACTGTCTTCAATTAAATCCAAAATTTGATTTGATTTGAGTATCCTCAGAAGAAACCAGATCTAAAAATTGATTAAAATCGAATTATAATTTATAAATGCGGTGAAAAATTCAAATTAAAAACAAATATGACAAAATTTATTTTAGTGAATTTTAATAGTAACTACAATTTGAATATTGAGAAAAAGTACCAACCTACCAACCACTATTCTGTCCGCATCAAACGAATTTTCAAGTCCAAACGTGGACTCACCCTGCATTATGCTTAATACCACTGCGTCATCATTAGGCGTGGAAGACAATGGGGGCCCTCTACCCGTCGCATACAAATTTTGTATTTGCTGAGCAATATTTTTGCGCATTTTTTGTTTATAATTACTCCACTGTTTTCGTAGGCTAGCAGCTTCTCTTGATTGCTCCAGTCCCTTTGAATTGAACTCATCAGCAATTTTCTTCCGCTTTTTTAATATTGCTAACCTAATAATAAAACATAGAAATTAGATTAATTTATTACGAGCTATTTATTGGGAATTAAATTGAACTTACTGTATTGCTTTCTTTATTCTCCACTATGTTCTTGTATTTATCTACCAGCTCAATTAACGATAACTTTTTCCGACGTTGTCAATGGTTGCCAGCTTAAGCGCTTGCTTGGCTAAGGCGAGAGATCTGTTGTGATGGTGCAACAGATTTATATCTTAAGTTCAGCTTGAATGTTAGGCCAGTTTGGATAAGACGCGTCTTAAGATTCAATGGTGCAACCGGGGGTAACATAACCTTACTTAAACCTAGCTGCACCTAACTATTCGACTTAGAGTTTCTAGAGTCCACACTACACCATCACTTCTAGGGTCCATCCTTGTCCAGGTCTTCTTGGTGGCGAACCTCCTACTTGGAAATAAGCTGAGTTGGCTACCTTCTTGTGACGCTTATAGGGGATGTTTTGGTGTCCTTTCCTGTCGGGTCGGGTTCCTAGTGGTGTAGTTAGTGTACTAGAACCCGCCAAAGTACTGGTCCTCTTGATTCGGGCAGGGGAGACGAGCAGCTTCCATGGATTTTCCTCCGGTTGTTTCCGTTAAATCTGCTCCTGGTACTTTGTGGTAGCGTTTCCAAATGACCTCGAATACAGGCTAGGCCAGTAGTGTCTAGTGACGGTCGAGTGGTTTTAAATCACTCGACTCATCCCCCGGTTGTTGTAGGGTTTATGCGCCACTTGGATGGAAGGTCCTGAACTCCAATTTGCCCCTTTCAGGGGTTTGCCTCCATTGCTGCTGTTCCTAGGCTCGATAGTGTGGGTAGCGGCTCGACTATAAAAATAACGAACGACAGATTCTGCGACAATTTGCACAAAACAAAATTTATTTAATGGTGCCTATAACTAATAACTACTTTTTTTAATACTAATAAATTACCCAAATTCTAACCTTTCCAACATGCTAATTTCTATACTCATTACTACTCTAACCTATTTCTATTTCATTAAGTACGATGGTGGTCACTCTCCAGTACCATTTCACTCATTATTTTTCTTATTTTTTTTTATACATTGTTTGGTTTTCCTACCTTAGTCCCTATTTTGTTTAATCACTTTCCCGCCTTAACTGTCTAGCATGCAAATTTACACTAAATTAGTACCCCATATTTTTTCCGCATATTCGCATCACATTCACTCATGTTATCTCCTCATTGAAATCATAGAAACTCATCGTTATTTTAAACTTAATTCTAAATCATCTTAATGTTCATCATCTCATTGGATCGCCCTTAGGCTGGTACCACCTACATAACGTCTTGCGAAAATGAGGAGTCGCTGGATCAAGTAATACGGTACGGCACCGCTAACGTACACTTAACTCCCATTTCCCACAATATTTGCAGGTACTTCGCTCCAGCGGCGACGGGATCCATCCCTGTGGTATCCTTTCATAGGCCCCAAGTATTCACAAATACACTTAATACTAACCTACACTTATCGACGTTATCATCATTCATACTCACAATCACTCGTACATCTAAATTATCTTACTCTCGGGCTAAATACTAAGCAAAAATATGTTGTTTCATCCTTTTCACATTTCTGTCTCTGTTATTCGTATGCCTCGCTCTAGTTCGTTAATGATAAATCTAAGACTCTGCCCATTAGGCATTCTTACGGAGGCATGCCTTCTCTCTCACAGCGTTACACGAGCTTCTTTTAACACGTTCGCTGCTACTTTAATTGGGATTGCACATACGCAAGTATAAAGTCGGACGCACTACCGCGTCGGCGGCAGCGAACGTGTTAATCTAAAAAAATCTTCTATAACAATAGACTACAAGGAGGATGCCGATTATTATTATAATAGTAGATACAGCTAGGTTACCATAGATAAATGCAGAATCGCTAAAGTAACCATTCGTAGCTACTAATTCAGATTGTAATTCGGTCAATTTTTTACTACTGCCTTTTAAGTGCCTGGCAAATTTGTCTGTGGATTTATAGGTTGTTCTGAGGGAAAGTGGTGACAAAATTTTAACGAGGCTAGAATTTATTTGGGATGTTAGGTTGAAATTTATGGAATTAAAGTGGATATTCAAGACTGAGGATGATGTTAGTTCCACTAACGATTTTAAAATTGTTTCGCCGGCATATAGGATGCAGTTTTTTCCAAGTTTTAAGGTTGAGGGAGAACTAACGCGTAACTGAATGATCGTTTTACTACACGTTAAGGTATATTTCTCATTAGGTATAGGAGGAATAACTGTCCATGTATCGTTGGTTTGGAGGGGAAGAAATACGGATGACTTGATTTTTACAAACCTAGTATTACATGTATGTTCGGTTATTGGGCCTCCTTTAAAAATCAACAATTCGTAGGTTCTTGCATAATCTGTATGAAATACTAAACGGTTTTGTGGGCACAGCAGAAAGTGTGTTTTGATTTTCTTACAAGTGCCATATACTTCAGTATCAATATCGAAGTTGATTGATAATTTAGGATCAGTAGCAAACAAATGCATTGAGGGGCTTATACAATAGAAAATATAATTTTTCTACTCCTTGCCGTATATTGATTAATTTCCTAACATAAACTGTACGGATATGAGTTATTTTTCGGTTAAGTGCACGGATATGAAATCCAGGTTACAGATAATAAACAACCATTGTTGTAGAACGTTGCTGCGGCGGCGGCAGCGACGGGAGAACGTCACATCAAACGTCAAATAATTAATTTACATTTTTATATAATCGGAAATCATCATGGAAAGTGAAAGTGATTCAAATAATTGTACCCTACCTGAAATTAGGAAATCTGCTCAAGATATCCAGCAGCCGATCAGATCCCGTCCAAAATATGACTTCGCATACAAACAATATATGGATTGGTGAACAAGTAAGAATGTGAAAACCATCAATGAAAACGTTATGATTACGTGCACAGCAAACATTTCCAAAACTAAAAAACCTTGAACATTGTAGACCACATGTAACATTAATTTTTTTTATAAAGGAGATGTGGCCGCGCCGATGCGAAAACGTCACACCTCAAACGTCAGATAAATTAATTTACATGTTTGTATTCGGTATTCATTATGAAAAGTGAAAAGCATTTCAGTCGTAGAAAAAGTTATCTGTTCAACGCGAGTGGATATGAAAGCCTATATCTCACTCGGCATTGGGGCACTCGCCTACGGCTCGTGCCCCAAACTTGCCTTCGTGAGATATGTGCATCATATCCACTCTTGTTGCACAATATACTATTTTCCACGGAGTAGGGATAGGCACGGGGTTATATAATTTAAAAAGTTTACGATCGGTAAACGGTATCCTGATTTGTTTGACAAGCTGTTAATCTCCATGCGCGTTTTAAGAGTTCAAACCCATCGTTATCAAATGTGAATGGAAAATAATTATCATTTGGAAGGTTAACAATTTTAAGGGTGTTCATAAGTTTCTTGGGAGAAAATAGGACAGGATGAATAATTCCGTGTCCCATCAATAGGATCGAGTCTACAATTCGTTCTACTTCTATTTCAAAGTCGGTGGTCAACAATGCTAAAGAAGACATTATTTCTACTACTCGAGGGGACAGAAAGTTATCATTTACGTCGGGGGTGCCTGTGCCGGCGCGGCAGAGGGAAGGGGAATGATGGTAAGGTGAATCTGGGACCCAGAGTGCGAGCACTTGACTGAAATCCCAAGGATTTCGGCTGCAGCCGCGGAGATAGCGGCTTGGATGTTGGGGATGTTGGTGGGGCTGAGCTTCATGAGGACAGCTGAGATGAAATTAATCATACGGACGTACTCACTAGGCTCAGCGGGAGTGGGGGCAGGAGAAATATGGGGTTTAGCTGCCGTCTCGTCCGTTACCGAACGAGAAACGGCAGCACGAGCGGGGCACTTGGCTGAAAATGCCATGTGTTCGCGGGACAAGCAGGAGGCGCACGTGATAGTGTTGACCGTGCATTTGGACGAGGAGTGGTGCCGGCACAGACGCCACAGGTGACGGGTTCGGTGCAGGGAGTGGAGGGGTTGTGGAACTTGACGCACCACGTGCACTGCACGGGGCGTGGAGGAGGAGGGAGAGAGGGCCCAGCAAGGTTGCGGAAAGGGCCAATGCTGAGGCCATTGACAAAAAGATTGTCAATGGCCTCCTTGCTGGTGGAGAAGAGTCGGAAAAGGCGGGTGAGGCGGTCAGTCGCCCGGGAAATGATGCGGAGGGCATTGGTGAGGGTAATTTTGAAGGCTGCTGATACAGCAAGAACCTCCAGGGGGGGCGGGGATGTGGTAGGGGACGTCCTTAAGGACGCAAGAGAAGGTGGGAGCGCGGCGGGAGGCCGGCTGGGAGGAAGCAGGACGCGCGGTCCTCCTCGCAGGAGTGAGGATCTCATACTGTAGTGGCTCGCCCACCAGAGGATCAAGATGCCTCGTGTGGATGACCGCAATGTCAGGCTCCAGGGATCGGATGGACGCAACGTGAGACCATGTTGCGGGGGAGGGAAGTAGAGGGAAACTATTTTAAGTGGAGCCCTAATTAGGCGGAGTACCTTGTCGAGGGCCTCAACGGATAGATATAGTTTAGGTAGACCGAACACAGTAATATGCGTCATGTACCATTTAGCCGCCGAAGCATACGATCTGGGTGCTGATGTCCTTGATGGTCCTCCGGGTTAAGAGTTTCTTCCAGCGGCGGCTCCAGGTGCTCCAGGAGGCGAGGGGCTCGGCCGGGTGGTCCTGGGTCCAACGGCGGAAGATTCCCTGGAGGAAGCCGCTAAGGATGTCCAAGGAGTCGATGGTGGCGTCGGAGATGTTGCCGACCGCTCCTTTTTGGGTGTAGCTGCTTCCGCCGGGGATGTGCACCACGAGGTGCCGAACCCGACGGGGATGGTGCCCACGATAAGCCACCGCCGGAGGTGACCTGGTATGAGATGGTGCCCCAGGAGGTCGTGAACTCCCTGGGGATGGTGTCGTGGAGTCTCCTCGACTCCGGCGTGGTGAAGGTGTCGTGGAGGTGGTGCTGGATGTGCCTGAGGAGCTGGCTGATGGAGTTGCCAAAGGCGATGGTGTCTTCTGCTTCGGCGAGGGTTTGGTCGGAGAAGGGTCCGGTTCGGCCGAGGCACGTGATGGAAGATGGACGCACGTTCTGCACCGAATATCGCTCTTCTGCGTTTCCCATGGCGACCGTCCGTGACGAAGATCTAACTGGGAATGTAAAAACTTTAACCATGTCACCAATTTTATATTCCCTATCGGTTCGTTCACTATCATACCTAACCTAATCTTTCCGTTGTTTCAAGTTAATATTTTCGACGACTATTGCTCTCGCGTTAACGACTCTATTTTGCAACTCTTCCACTGTCTCATCTGTTGTTTCTTGTAATAAATGTGCCTCTGTCGGTAGGGTGGGTTCTCGTCCATATAATAAAAAGAACGGGGAATATTGCGTTGTTTCTTGCAGCACTGTCGTGTTGTACGCAAATGCAAGGTGCGGGATGTAACCACACCAGTAGGTTTGTTGGGTATTCACAAACTTACTCAAAATATCCACGATGGTTTTATTTAATCTCTCCGTTAGGCCGTTGCAACTAGGATGGTAGCTCGTGGTGAGGCTACTTTTTATACCCATTATGTTCTGGAGACTTGTAATCATTTCAGATTTAAAAACTTGATCTCTATCGGATAAAATTCTCCTCGGGCATCCATGTCGATTAATTATTTTTTTCATCAAGAATTTGGCTACCGACCCTGCTTTACCGTCTCTGATTGCAGCTATCTCTGCGTATCTCGTTGCGTAATCGGTTGCGACGACGATCATAGTTTTTCCCGATGTACTTCTCCTGAAGGGTCCTAGTAGATCAATACCGATTAAATCGAATTGGTTGTAATAAGCCAAGAGGTTTCCGATTTTCCAAGCCTTTTCTTGCCTGACAGTCTGGACAGCCGCGCACAAATTTTATAACATCGTTTGTCATAGTTTCTCAATGTCTGGCCATGGGCTCAGAGTGGTTGCTAAATAAAATATCAAATTTTATGTGGGCTGGGATACAGAGCAGATGTTCATTTCTGGATGTTGATGGATTCTTTTTAAATAACACGCCATTATCTATTATCCGTTGGAGTAGTCTTTACTGCGACTTGGGGAGGGAATATTGTTGTATCCAGATCGTCTTCTGAATTAGTTGTTTCCGTCGTGCGCGTTTCCGACAGAGACCAATTTTCAATCTTATCCTGAATGAATACAAGAGGTTCCAAAGGTTGGACGCGTCGGGGGTCTCTCGTTTTCAAAAATTCCGATTCCGTATTATCCGTTCCCGTAGGGGTCGTGTGGTCTTCAATCGCGGATTGAACGGATGAACGCGCGGTTTTTCTACTACCGATGAATTTGTTACCTAGTTCAGTATCGAAAATTTCGGTACTTCTGGTGGGCGGGTGAAATTCAGCGAAATTTTTATCAAAAATTTGTGCTTGGTAGCGAGTGTTATATTTTTGGGTATCTTTAGACATCTGTTAAACGAGTTAATGAACTGAACAAAGTATTTATCGCAAGGCCGCGGTTTCGACTTACATATATTACACTCGCTAACACTCACGGCGTACACAGATTTACACTAGATTATGTTACTTATTGCCCTTGACCTCAATGAATATAATTTTTGCTTTAATTATTAATTCTAACATAAAATATTAATTATCGAACTAAAATAACGCGGGTTAGCGCCTCCACCACATGTCGCGTGTGGGTCGTAGCGACTTTAAGGTCAGAGACAATAAGTAACCACTATTTAAAATTTAGGGTACTTACTTAAGCTAAACGAGCTGGTGTATCAATTAAAAAACAACTGTTTAACTTTAAACTATGAACTATATTTCTAACTTCCCCTGATCGTGGCGGAACACCAACTGACTTGCCAGCGGTTTTCCCGGACCCCCTCGATCTTAACTCATAAGCACAAAACTTATTGACAAGCAAATATCGAGGAAGTCCTTGAAACTCGCTGAGTATGCGGCTGGAGTACTCGCGAACCGGACATCCTGTGTCAAATAACAACGGTTCGCGACAGTATTAACGATGTTTGCATGTCTCGCTTCAGGGGTGAATACAACTTGTGCAGATTGTGTGATTTTATATGGCGTTCGACAGCTTGCGTATGGCATGGAAAGTCAAGAATTTTTTTCAAATTATGTGGTTCTTCCACAACTAGTTTTTTTTAATCTTCAGTTGATATAGATTTAAGAAGTGGAGGTTCGGAGATTATGTTCCAATCAATCAACTGAGTGTAATCTTTTGCGTCAAAGTTAAGCTTCTGTGTTTGGAAAATGCGAACATCGTTCCACTTCTTCTTTCTACATTCGAGAATTTTGTTGAGACCACTTATTCCAATGTCTAACGCGTCATCGATAACCATAGCTAAAAGCACATTTTCGGAATGCGCAAAGTATGAGTTTCGCTAGATAACCGGAGCAATTACTTGTCGAACAGTTTGTTGAAAACCTCTCGATAACTCTATAACTGACAACATGATGTGCGCCGCGGTAACATTTAGAGTTTTTTTTAATCGAAAACCACACTGGCACATAAACTTGAATTATCAACTCCACTAATGATGTTAATGCTTTCGATGATTTTGATTCTGCTACGTATAGGCGAAGTTAGCGATTAGCCGTTGTAAGCCATCTAATGACACATATGTCCTGGAGCGCGGTTCGACAAATTTTCTGAACATTGGCCTGTAACAAGGGCTCGACTTGTCTCCAACAAATATTTTTGGTCTTTACTGAGATTTTGCGTATCAAAGTCTGGTATGTCAGATTCAATTGGCTTGAAACGAGTAATCGGCAAACTTTCACAAGTTTTTAATGCCTGACTAATTGGTCCAGAATATCCCGCTGGTCTAATTTTCGTCCATCGTAAAATTTGAACAAATGTAGCACTAATTCTATTCCATGTAACTGGCGTACGAGCCACTGCAACGGTTTGTCCAGTTTTTCCTTCAATTTTCTTATGGTGCCTCGTTTTCCACCTGTATTCACAGGCGTTCCATCGCAACCAATAGCGTCTGAAAAAATATAAGTTTTTAAATTTAATTCTAAATTTAGGAATCACAATTTTTATTGGCCCTATAAATTTGAATAAAATAGGCTAAAATGTTAGCCTATTAGGTTCCGATGTCAGGTTTGCGTAATTGATAAGAAATATTGCTATTTTTCAACTAGTTGTGTGATTCAATGACTGATCGATCAATACTACAGATAATTTATCGAAAAAATGACATTTACGTGTGAGAGTGAACAAAACAAAATATGTAATAAATAGCGAAAATAGATGATGTTTTAATATCATGAAATAGTAGCAGTGAAAATTCAAGGTAAAATAATTAAAATATTTTGGCTCGTTTTCTTTACTTTAGTTTTTTAATTACTCATTAGACAGTTAAATCCGAAAAATTCTTACAACTTACTTATTGTTGCGAAATTTATTTTTTTCTCCATCCCAAACTCGTACAAAGCAATTGACACATCAAGAGCCAGACTTTGAAGTAACGTGTCCCAAATATTGTTCTCCAGGTTCTTGTAGAATAACAACGTGTTCTTCGACTATCTGCTGCTGGTAATATTTAGCTCCTTTTTTTACTTGACTCAAGGTTTTGTATTTTCGACCATTAAAGAATAACGCGGACTGTGCATAATTCTTGAAAAGATTTGCGTTTTGCAATTTCCTCATACGTTCTCTTTCGCGGTGGATTTTCGATCTATCAATGATCAAAGAAGTATCATCTGCAGTTATTCACCCAAGATCTTGCAATACGGCGTTAGCAATTATTGCAGCAGACCTTAATGGTACTTTTGTTCTGTCAATAGCCATGACCAAGTTTGAGAGCGTGCTGCGCATTTGCCGTGGCCTCTCGGTTTTTTTCGGTGAATCCAGTGCCTGAAAATTAAAATTATTTACTTATTTATCTGTTTAAACTGATACAATATGGCATTCAATCTAACAATGCAAGAAGTTAAATTTACTAGAGCGCTTTACTGTGCTTTAATATTTGCAATAAGATTTTTACTCTCAAATGATTCACAACAAAACAATTATATTCGAAAATTCACCAATTGTATTACCTTCAAGCCAGAATCAGCAGCACTTATTGAAGTCCTGTCCGATACTACAGTTAACTGTGAATCTGATGTCTTCGGGCTTGTGCCAAATCTTGAGTGGGTCTCATCGCATATATTTTCTGAATAACATGCTGTAGAACTTTTTGTCTTGATGTTCTCTGGTCCGTTAAGAAAGGTTGCACGTAAAATGGTACTCTTGAAGCACATTTGCACATCTCAAATGTGTCGCACTTGCAATTAGCAATATCAAAATGACATTCGGAATCTCGGAAAAATTTGTTTGTCTTAGCAATCTCAACTTCTAACGTTTGGCGTTAGGTGGAAAAATACTTTTAGGTACCATCGGATGGTCTTTCTGGGAGTGGTGTAATATGAAACCATCTGGTCACTTCGATCAATACCAGACATGTTTTCATTGTAATCAATAATAGAAACTGGTTTTTGTTTTTCTACACCTCTTCTATTAGTGCATTTGCCTAATGCAGCAGTGTGTTTTGTGGATATCATAAGGACTTCTCTCTTATCCTTCCATTTGATCACCAATACATTTTTCTTTCTTCTAAATACAATTTCTCCCTTTTTTAGTTTCGAACTTATAACTGCTTTTGGGTTACCTTTTCGTGTTTTTCTAAGGGTTCCTACAACATGGGTTTTGTTTTGATAAAAAAATTCAGATAATTGAACGCTGTTACAATAATTGTCTAAATAAAGGGTATGACCTTTGCCAAAGTATTGTTGTACTAATTTTGTGACTACAGATTGAGAATGGCTCATATCATTGTCAACTGTTCCCTTTCCACCGTAAATGAGAATATCTAACACAAACCCATCTGGAGTGGCAAGCTCATAAAGCTTTATTCCGTTTTTCGCACTTTTATTGGGAATGTACTGACGAAACAGCAATCGTCCACGCCAAAGTAGTAATGCTTCATTGAGAGATAATTTCTTTCCAGGATATAAAATATTTCCTTTGTTTTTCAATAAATGTTTTAAAACTTGTGATATTTTATGTAACCGAAACGTTTTATGATCATCGTCTTTGTAGAAGCATAAACACCGGAGAATTGACTCAAATCGGTTCCGGGACATTGTTGTTCCAAAGATTGGATGATAATAAATTGAATTGGTACTCCAATAGTTGTTTAGTGTAGGCATACTTATATTGCCCATAAGTATACATAATCCCAAAAAACGGTAAAATTCGTCAGAATCCGTTGGCTTCCAATTATTCATTGTTGAATATTTTGACAAATTTTTGTTTATAATAGATTGTGCTCGATAATTCACCCAGTCACAAAGCTTGTCAACAAGTGAGTTGTCAAATAATAAGGCGAATATTTCTTTCGCAGTAATTGTAGGTGGAATTTGGATTTTCAAGCGCTCAGGCTCAGAAAAATCAAAAAGTTTCGGATCACTATCTATATCTACCCAATCGTTATCGTTTAGATTTATGGCTAAATTGTCATTTTTATCGTTACTTTCACTGGAGTTTGCAATCTGTTCATATAAAATTTAATTATTGACATTTATAATTTACCAAACCCAGGTGAGAACAGTTATTTATGTATCAAGGGCAAAAATGAAGTATTGGGCGTGAGGTCGAAAGTTTTGTGGTGAGCCGCATACATACAAAAGTTTTCCTACGATTGAAAAATTTAAAAAAATAAGCTCACTACTTTACAAATTATGATATTTTTGCTTTTTTAGACGTTTGTAAACGACGCATAAAGCCCGCGTTTAGATGCAATCGTAGGAAAATAAATTTATTTTTGCGCCGCGGTGCTTAACCTTCAATACAATAGCAAGCAATATTCAGTAATAATATACCTAGATCGAGGTTAATTATCAAAAAATAGTTTTTTGAGTACCTTGTTACCTAGTAATTTAACGAGACAATAACATTTGTTGTCTGGTTATTAACCGAGAGCTTCAGCTCGAGGTTAATAACCAGTTGACAACAAATGTTATGTCGTGATGAATTACTAAAAGGTAAAAGGTACGAAAAAAATGTGTTTTTGATAATTCATCCAAGCTCGCGGTATATTTGGGTAGATAATTTATCGAATGAAATAATAATAAGGATCAGGAAAAGTTATGGTTGATTACAAGCTGAATAGTTTGGTTTGCTACAAGAGTAATTGTAAAAATTAAAACTTAATGACAGTGACGTAACGTCATGAACATCATGTTTTTATAACCTTAAAAGCTACTCACCTAATTACCGTTTTTCTGTTATCGATTTCGACGATGCAAACATTGTTGTAATGTCAACCTACCCCATTAATTATCGTTTTTCTGTTATCGCACCTATTATTATTAGGTAAATTATCGTTTTAATTGAATCTTTATATATTATAGTAAATATATATCTAAAATATACTATTTTAACAATAAACAATAAAAAAACAACTGACCTGTAGAATCAACTTATAAAAAACCAAACTCAGAGGAGGACATGTATATTGCGCACCAATTACTAGCTACACACAAACCATGCGGCTCATATACTAGACACCCCTTCCTATAGACCTTGACAAAATCTGAACTCGCTACCTCCTTTTATTGATTTTTAAATACGCATTTAGTTCGACGTAGTTGCTGGCTCATATATGAGACAGCGGTCTAGTTGAGAAATTGTTGCGGCTCATATACGAGACACTCGGTAGCGAACGTGTTAAATAAAAAAACATTTTTTCAATTTATGAGAAAGAATTTCCTCTTTAAAACTTGTCCTCATCAACAGCATAGACCTCTTGAAGTAAATACAGTTGCAAGCAAATATTTAATACAATATAGTTTAACTACTATACTTCTTGAACATTTTATGTACAAAAAAAGCTTTTTCAAACTCACATTTAATCACATTTGATTTGAAACTCACAAACGTTCTACTACTCCACTAACAATTAAATAATAATTGTATAAAAAGTATTTTTAAATCATGCTTTAGGTTACCTCCCAATCTGTTACCTACCTTGTTCGCTATACCACTATCTGTAGTTTCACTTGCCGATCCCGGCACAGTTAGTAGACTGTAAAAGATAAAAAGGCTCCAAGTGATTTAAGAAAAATCGGCAAAGTGAAAGAGGATAGCCTTCCAGGAAATCACTAACCTGACAAGGATAATAGGATTTGTTTCCAGCAATACTCAACACACCATAAACGAAATCGATAAAAGAAAAAAAAAACAGTTTATTGCTTTTGTTAAATGAAAAAAAAACAATTAGATTGCCGTCACAACTAATTCAATATACACATATACTTATGTATATAGATCTACATAATATAGAACAGGGAATTTATTTGGCCATAACGTTATCCCAATTACAGTAAACCCACTAAAATAACCATAAAATATGATCCTTAAAGGATTAACATCACTGAAAGGATTTGAAAGGTTAGATATCAAAACAGCCGAGGCAGTATAACTACTCAAGTACCGAATATAATCACTCGACTGAAGATCTTTCAATTCCTTTAAGTGAAACACAAAAATACGTTTGATAATGCAATCCAGTTAATATTTCTCAATTATTGAATACCAATATTGAAATGTTGGAAATTATATTTTCAAACCAAAATGAATAATTAACATATGTAACACAAGGTACTCGATCAATCCCAAAATATTACTATAAACTTAATTGCAAGTTCCACAAAACCATTAGGTAATACCCTGTATCAATATGCTAGCTAACAGTAGTAAAATAATTAATCAATTTAACTCCAATTTATATTTCCCGTGGTTAAATAATCAAAAGAAAAAAAAAACTATACCATCGATCGTGATTTACAATTATTCGTTTACTAAACCTGTGCTTCCCATCCGTCCTCGGTTTAGCGATTACTGCCCATGCGGTGATAACGCAGTTCGACTGGCGACTTCCGGTCATCCACGTATTCGTAGAGGATTGAGAGTCCGGGGTGTCTAAACTACTTCCGCGACCATTAACCACTTAAGCAGCAACTTGGATTGAACTTCGACACGGGATTCAGAGGTTTTCCAACAGAAGAATTGATGCAACACTTACTGTAGCCCAATTTGTAATAGCGTATTAACTCTGTATAAATAGTTGGATTAATACCAGATAAAAAATCTATGTATATGGAAAGGACCTGAAACATTCCCTGGTGTTGTAATACTCATGTACTTGATTTCGGAATAAAACAAAGTGAAACATTTATGAACGAAGAAAATAATAATTAACCAATTTCTAACTCACCTAAGTTCGTGTGCGGTCCTTTATAAGGATTTTTCGTGATAGATAAAACCCTTCTTACGACGGTAACGTCTACAAAGTTATTCAACAACTTACTAAACGTTGAAGTTACCGATTGGAAAAATGAGCCCTCAAATACGAGGAACGACAATCGTTGAATTCTAATCGGCAATTCATTCACGATGTTACACCGTCGCAGGTGAAACAGAAAAGAAAGAAAGTCCCCCTACAAAGATCTAGCCCCTCTTTCTACTCCCAAAATTTTAAGACGTTCAGGAAGGGGGCGAAAAAAAAATGAAAAGGTTACCAGAAAATTAATATAAGTTTAATTCGAATCACTATCCAACAACCCTATCCAAAGATGCTCTACATCGTAGGATCTCCATACAACCCTTATTCGATCCTAAAACCAACCATCGCGCTTTTCTCATTAGTTAAGCGCTCATTCACCAGGTGATACGATTCCAAACCCGAAAACAATGAAATTTCCCATTTCAAGTCGAATTCATCCAACCATTTCGTTATTACCATTTATCCCTTAATTAAATCATATCCTATTATTATTAAGTGAATTTAGATATTTATCGAATATATCGAAAGAGCATCGTTTGTACCCGTTTGTACCTTTTTTAAATTGTTTGTACCTCAAAGGTACCAGAAGTACAGGCTTAAAAAAAAATTCTATGAAGGTGATTTTAGACAATTTTTAAGTTATCGCAAAGCGACTAAGGGATATCGAAAGAGCATCGTTTGTACTCGTTTGTACCTCTTTTTTAATTGTTTGTACCTCAAAAATATCGCAAGTACGGGCTTTAAAAAAAAAATAAATTCTATGGAGGCGATTTTAGTCAATTTTCAAGTTATCGCAAAGCGACTAAGGGATATCGAAAGAGCATAGTTTGTACCTGTTTGTACCTCTTTTTAAATTGTTTGTACCTTAAAGGTACCAGAAGTACAGGCTTAAAAAAAATTATATGGAGGCGATTTTAGACAATTTTCAAGTTATCGCAAAGCGACTGAGGGATATCGAAAGAGCATCGTTTGTACCCGTTTGTACCTTTTTTTAAATTGTTTGTACCTCAAAGGTACCAGAAGTACAGGCTTAAAAAAAAATTCTATGGAGGCGATTTTAGACAATTTTCAAGTTATTGCAAAGCGACTAAGGGATATCGAAAGAGCATCGTTTGTACCCGTTTGTACCTCTTTTCAAATTGTTTGTACCTCAAAGGTACCGAAAGTACGGGCTTTTAAAAAAAATTAAATTCTATGGAGACGATTTTAGTCAATTTTCAAGTTATCGCAAAGCGACTAAGGGATATCGAAAGAGCATCGTTTGTACCCGTTTATACCTCAAAGGTACCGTAAGTACGGGCTTTTAAAAAAAATACATTCAATGGAGGCGATTTTAGACAATTTTCAAAATATCGCAAAGCGACTAAGGGATATCGAAAGAGCAACGCTTGTACCCGTTTGTACCTCTTTTTAAATTGTTTGTACCTCAAAGGTACCGAAAGTACAGGCTTTAAAAAAAATCATTCTATGGAGGCGATTTAAGTCAATTTTCAAGTTATCGCAAAGCGTCTAAGGGATATCGAAAGAGCATCGCTTGTACCCGTTTGTACCTCTTTTTAAATTGTTTGTACCTCAAAGGTACCGGAAGTACAGGCTTTAAAAAGAACACATTCTATGGAGGCGATTTTAGACAATTTTCAAGTTATCGCAAAGCGACTAAGGGATATCGAAAGAGCATCGTTTGGACCCGTTTGTACCTCTTTTTAAATTGTTTGTACCTCAAAGGTATCGCAAGTACGGGCTTTTAAAAAAAATTATATTCTATGGAGGCGATTTTAATCAATTTTCAAGTTATCGCAAAGCGACTAAGGGATATCGAAAGAGCATTTTGTACCCGTTTGTACCTCTTTTTAAATTGTTTGTACCTCAAAGGGGCCAGAAGTACAGGCTTAAAAAAAAATTCTATGGAGGCGATTTTAGTCAATTTTCAAGTTATCGCAAAGCGGCTAATGGGAATCGAAAGAGCATCGATTAGTAGGAGCAGGGTGATTGTGATGATGAAATATGTTTTTCTATTACATCTACGCAACTACAATACTTAGACGAAGAAGCTGTTGACAAACAAATTTTGAAATTAATTGAAGATTTCGAAGAGAAACAAAAGGTTTGTAATTAATATAACAGGCTATGTAGCTCACAGATACAAAAATAAAAATTCTTTTGGCGATTTTGGAAATAATTATCAACTTAATAATAACAATATACCTGACTTGCAGTCGATTTCTAAAGTATATTTGATGGAATCCTGTAACGAGTTCTTTGAAGCAATTCAGATCCTGAATTCTAAGCTATGCATGGAAACTCATTATCTTGTGAAAAATTTAGTTTCTAAAACTGGCGCAGAGAACAATACATAAATTAGAAGGTATATCAATTTCATTTGAAATGACTTCCTTTCTACGTAGGACTAGAACTTACATCAGTTTGCGAGAGCATGGGCGAATTAGTTTTCAAAATTGCCAAAAGAAATTAGATTAAAAAAATGTCTAAATATACAAATTATAGAAAATAACTTTATTCGCTTCTTATTTAAGATTGTTGTCAAAACCAACATTATTGCATTTTTTTTTTATAGTTATTGAACTCTTAAAATGTGTTTTGAATTTTGTTTCATGTCTTGTTTTGTTTTATAGTAAAAAAAATAAGTACTACGTCTTATAGGTGTAGCGTACAGTATTTCTGAAATATTTTTTAAATCTTGTTTAAAAAATAAATATTCGTTGATTTCTTTTCTAAATGGTGATTTTATGTCGTATTTTTTTCAAATGCCTAAAACACCAGTACATCTGAATTAGTTGCATAAAGATTAAATCTATTTTAATTTTTTGTCGCTATTATATTGATTTTTAAATTTCACGTAAAAAAAACCCAGTTTGGTATTACTTCATATTTTTGAAATTATTTTTAACATCATAATAAACTAAAGTAATCTATTAAAATATATGTCTCGTCTTGATTGACTTTATTATGAAAATACTGAAATTCACGGAAAATAGATCATTATTTCACATTTTACAATGCATTTATACATATAGAATAGAAATGCACCATGGCGTCGCTTGTGATTTTAATTTGCACGTGACGTCATTCAGCAGGCGCGAGACAAACATAGGTGTATGGTGCTTCTACCATAAATTTTTTTTCCTTCGAAATGATTCGACATTGATGTATTCCGTTCGGTCGAAAGGTTTTCGTTACCCCTCATCGTCGAAAGGGAGGTGCTTTGATTTGTGGCCCAAAATATTCTCGTTCGCCCACCAATCGTGGCTAGGGCATAGAATAACAGGAAGCGACAAGGCATGTTGATAAATTGGAATAAATAAGCGCCATCTATGAATAGCGGCGTGAACTAACAGCAACACATGCACACAACCGATACGTAAGTGTACATATTATTTCGTACTACAGTAAAATAAGTTAAATATTGGTAATCAAAAACACTTGGTTTTACTTGTCTTACAATTTATATTAATTAAACATTATACTTCCACAAGTTTTGTACATTCTCCTTTCTACTATATAAATAGTAAAACATAGTGATTTTGTTTACCAATATTTACCTTGTTAATAATGTCTCATCGGGTGATGTACACAAAAAATGATTGTTTTATTCGTCCTCGATTTCCGCACTGTTTGACATTCTACGTTTTAAGTAACATGGGGAATTACACGGCATGTAGATTAATTTTACGGGAAAAGCGCCGTCTAGTGTTAGCAACAAACATAATTTACAGAAATCTATCGAATTTCTATTGTGGCGCCATCCAATATTAGCGGCGTCATACCCCTGGGCTAAGGTCTTCTTCGGTAATTTCAACGATACCGCATCGGCCATTAAAAATGAAGTAATGTGTATGTGTGACATATCGTTCAAATCAGCATTAAAAATGCAATTCATTTAAATAAACGTTTATGTATTCTTCCCATACGAAGAGGGCTCCAAATTCTATGTTGCCCGGGGCCCCGTAAAGGCTTAATGCGCCGTTAATCCCAACACCTTTGGCACAAATTTCAATAAATTCGGTCTTCTATCAGGCCCTTCAGTTATGGCGGCGGGTGTCCGCCCTTGCTGTCATCGTTCGGAAATTTCAGATTGTGTAGGGATAGGTATGTCCTCCATTTCTGCCAGAATTTTCAAGACGAGTACGACTCCATGTACAAATGTGTGACGTAATCTGTTTTCGCGTTATCCGTACTCAATGGTTCGCGGCTCGCCAAAGAGGAGTGGGGGAAGCATCGTGACTCAGCGCGCAACAGCCGCTCTTCCACACACTCCGCAAGGAGACGCATTGTGGTATTTATTGTGCAGCTATAGTGTTCGTGTATTACGCAGTGAAAAATGCTGAAAAGTTAACAGTGCCTCGCAAAGCAAAGAGAAGCGTTGACGAAATTTTCGATTTATTAAAAGACTTTCTCTTTAATGAGGAAGGTCAAGTTCTGGGACTGGCTGACTCAATTTGGAAGAGAGCAGAAGAGATTCTAAAAAAAGAAATGACTGCTAAATATTTATATTTATATGTTTCTCAAAACAGAAATAATATTCTTGTGTGATTACAAGAGACATATAATATTGTCATAAACGACAAGGAACCCGAGTCATTTAATTCTACAGATTCGAGCACATGCGACTCAAATAATTGGTCAATGTCCTCGGCATGTCAGCTAAAACCATGGCGCACTATCTTATGTTTAGATGCAGACACATGGCTTAAAATATACGCAAATAATGGCAGTGACGATAGTTCCGGTAAACTAAAGCCCGGATGGACAGACGTGATTTATCACGAAATATGGAACCAATTAAACATACCATGTAGCTATGCTTTCAAATCTGGTAAAATTAATTCTATGCCAGGAGAAGTATTTTTAAAGATAAGGGCAAAATGCACGGAATGCGGTGCACCATTTAATGCGTATAGCATCCAAAGAGGACCAAGAAAGGAGGATGCAAAAATTGAAATTCATGTTTCTACGTACGACACCAGAGGCATCGCCCATAAAAGAAAGCGACAACTGCGCAAATTGGAACGAAGACGTGTAGTTAAAGAGTTGCATGCAATATCCACGTACGGCTGGAGAAGAAAAACCGCAAATGAATTAATGGAATTTGGCGATGTAGAACCGGCACATCTATATAACGAATCAGTTTTAAGAAAAGCGAAGCAATTAGATATAGATGATAAGCTAGGCATTGCGAAAGGTTCTGATGTCATTAGTAGGTAGTGGGACACTTTAGCGTGGGAAAATTTTGGAGACCGTGGGAAAATTTTGGAGACCGTGGGAAAAAGCGGCACCCTTTGATGTCCGCCCCCGCCCCCAATAAATCATGGCTGACACCTGTCAATCAAAGATCAATGACCATCAATCAAAGTTGACACCTGTCAATCAAAATTAATAGCCATCAATCAAAGTTGACACCAGTCAATCAAAGATCAATAACCATCAATCAAAGTTGACACCTGTCAATCAAAGACGACACCTGTTATTCAAAGTTTTTTTTTCCATCCCTTAAATATTTCATCCCCTAAAGTAATTATATATTTTTCATCCCTTAACCCCGCAGGCACAGGAGCACCGCAACCTCAAGTGCCGGCCCATACCACGACCGTAGGAGCAAATCTATTGGCAAGGATTTCTACCATAATTGTAGAAATTATTTACCGGATTTTTAATTATTTTAATTGAATTCAAATCGATTATCTCTATTTATTTATTTTTAAAGCTATGTCCGAGCGAGTATCGACTCCAGAACTTTTTGATTCATTGTCGTCGAGTGTTTTTAGCCAGTTTATAAGGGCACACCAATTAATACGCAAAAATTTTTAAAGACGGATTTCGAAGTGCTCGACCAGGATTTGATCCAATTTAGTCACTTAAAGTAATTCACGAAAATGTTGAATAGTTGATAAAACCGGTATACAATGCAAGTATGCGAATAATGATTTGCTGTAACGCCGGTGGTTAACGCATTCGGGTTCAGCGGATGCGCCACACAACCAGTTCGTTATTAGTCATCGCGTAAAGAAATAGTAGTCCGAGCTATGTTTAAAAAACGGCTGACGTGAGTCTATGGTTAATGAGCGCAAGTTGCAGGTCAAACAATAAAACAATCCAACAAATTTATATAAAATATTTATTTTTAAAGGACAATATTTTCACATTTCACTTAATTTACATTTTTTGTAACCATAAGGAATAGAGTCCTCCATAAATTTTCTTTTTTCATATACTGTGCGGTATTGCTTTATTTCGGGAACTGTTATAACTTCATGGGTTTTTGTTCTCCGTATATTTCTGGAATGAATGTAAAGTGACCTCTGCTCACTCGACACCATATCGGACATGATGCTAGCATTTAATTTGAGCGAGGTTTCGTATGTAATTCTAATGCCTTTAACTTTACACTCTGGTGTTGTTTCTCCAGTATCGGGATTGTACACAATGTAGGAATAATTTTTAGGACCACCACTAGTAAATGAAGAAATGTAGCTATTTGCCCCGTACGATTCAAGCTCGTTGGTCATATCACCTAACATAGTACCGGTTGGTGGTTCATATTCTCCATCGCGGGATATATAAATGACACTATCAGTATCATAATATAAAACCCTATCATCTAATTGTTCTAAGAAACTATAAAGTTTCAAACGTGCTTGAGCAGTAGTGTAGGCGGCTATAACCACGTTTACAGTCGACAATAATTCAGCAGACTCTTCAATATATTCCCAGTTAGCAAGAATTACTTCTTCGTTAATAGGAAAAATACTGTTTACACTTTTGCATGAGTCATTGAGGAGTTCATACAAAGCCGCGGGATCACGTATAATAGAAGTTTTTGGTTGATTTTCACGCTGTCCAAATTTTCCCCAAAACGAATTTAATATTAATTTTGCAAATGATCTTAGTCCGGGGTTTTTAACAATTTGAGAAAAATCTAACATAATTCCTTCATGGTGTAAAAAGTCTTTAATGTATTGATTTTTTTCTTCTTCTAGTCGGCAACAAATAGGCCAGCCGGATGCCTCCTGTTTAATTTTAATAAATGTATTCATCATTTTTGTAAACAATCCATCAATTTGCCTAATTTTATCATATTGTTCAATTTCGTATTTCCAAATTTCATGAATTTTTAAAACTTTGTATCCTTTTTCTATCGCTTTGTTGACTTCCTCGATAATCCACGTGCCCTGCATGGCTCTATCGACCTCGGAGTGATTACAAGTTGAGGAATTTTTTTCATGAGCACACGTGTAACATAGCGAAAATAAGAGTTTGCTGTTTAATTTTATTGGTAATACGGGGTGATATACATTTTGCGGAGGTAGAACGGTACACTTAATTAATCCACTAATCTCGCTTAATTTAATGGATTCAAAATTATCGACAATAATTTCAGGATGTTTTATAGGGAATTTACCGTATTTACATATGAAGGGATATAGGGAGCAAATGTCTATATATTTAATTTTTTCCCCTTCGCGTGCAATGTACCGAGTTTTAGTATTGCCGGTTCTTCCTCCGTAGAAAGCATCACGGGCATTTAAGGGCGAAGATAGAAAAAAGGGATTATTTTTAATGTAACTCATTTGAGAGTTATTTGCGATTTCCTGTTTAAATTCACATTCCCATTTTACTATAACTTCATAACCCTCCTTTCTCAAATGCTCTGTTTTTAACAATGTTCTCTGGTATCTTTGTTCGAGAGTATCATCAGGGTCGTTATGTAGGGGCTTGGTTCTGTCGCGTTTTATGCAAGTGTGTCCGTGAAACCAACATCCATTGAATTCGAATACCTGGCGTGTGTCTTTGCAGTAGCCGTCGACTTTTTTACCGGCTAATAAAACCTCTCGACCATTTGCTGCATGTTGAATGTGAATACCCCGATAATCAGCCTCCCATTTCAACCACTGAATGGCAATTTGAGATTGAATATCTCTACAACGATATCCACCTCTTGGGATAATACCGATGGTTTCAGGTTGTAAATAATCACGCCTATATGCCAAATTACAGGCGGATGCTATAGTTACGGCCTCTGTAAAGGGACACACTCTACATTCGTCTAAAAATATTTTTCTAAATTTTAAACAGTCCTCTGTAAGAATCATCACGTCCGAAATACAATATTCTTCTAACTCTCTTCTAAAATCGAATGAATTATTTTTGTTTTTCCCATACCATTCCAAAAATTTTGTTCTCTCTGGGGTTTTCATAGACTCGGAGCTGTAATACTTTATGTCCGGTAGGGGTCCAACATAATTTTGTTTTCACTGGTGTTAAATAGATGTGGAAAGTACCCTTTTTTAAAACCATCTCCCAAATCGAACGCTTTAGGAAGTGCACTAAGAGACATAGGAAAAAAAATTATGGAGTCTATGAATTTAATTCCATTAAAATTATTTTGGTTCCCCTCATAATTAATTCAGGCTTTAAACTGGTGTAAGTCAGTACATGATTTAAAAGGAATTGGTGATCAAAAGCTTGTCCGTTATGAGCTAACACTATTACACGTTTAAATGTCTTCCGCAAATTAAGTATATAGTCTAGAAATATAGGAATTACATTATCTTTATATACAATTAATCGGTACCCGCACTTTTGGCAGAAATATAATTGTTTTTCTTCAATGCAGTTATCACATCGTACAGATAATACGCACAAATTCGGTTCGTGAAGTTTTATTTCAGCATCCACTGTTTCGTTTTCTCCAGTTTTGAGTGTTTTGGTAGAAATAGTTTTTTCTTGGCGTGTCTCTAAATCGTAAAATACGAACACTGTATCTTTTATAGTTGGTGATCGCGTGTCGGTCTGAATGTAACAGAGATGGTTGTGAGGCACATGTTTTTTACATAATGTGCAAAATGTTTCTTCGCACTCGTGTTTTCTTTTTGTCATATACGTTTTAAAGCAGCTAACACATCTGGTCATCTTTTTGCAAACATTATGTTTTAAATGTTGGTCAAAGCAGGTTTGATTTTGAAAGTCTCTGTAGCACTGATTACAAGTAATTTTTAATTCTCGCACACATGGCGGTGACTGAAAACACCCAACGCATGTTTCCTCACACAAGTGACCGTTCTTGTTATTGTAAGGAACGTGGCACGCCTCACAGTAATAACCACAGCAGAAAGCTGCGGTTAGTGAGGTAATCACACTGTAGTGACCTTTATTATACAACAAATTTAATTTTTGCCTTGCAGAGAGTCCTTCAAAAACAATATCGCGGCCCTTATTACCGTACTGGTATACGGTGATCTTGAAGTCTTTTAAATGATCTTGAAACCGCTCCAACTCCTTAATACCACAACCTTCCTCAGGTACCGTAATATTGGCATTTTCGAGCAATTGACGAGCCCGAACTGTCTGTTCTTTTCGAATATTCAGGCGCACCTCCTTATATTTAGGATCCTTTGTTAAGCTGGCGATGGCTACTACTATAGCACGAGGGAGACACAAATTGTCCTTATTGACTATGGGGATAACTCCTTTACGCTGTACGCACTCTTCCTTGAAATTAGTGTAATTCATTTTTCTACCTTTTCCGCGAGGCATCCGTACAGATGTTACACCAATACAAAAAGTGTCTGTATTTAGAGCTGCGCTATTAGATTGGAATATCTTCGCCAACAATCCCCATACATCTTCAATTTTTAAGTCTTCGGCATTGCGGAAAGCCAACCAAGCTGAACCCCTTTCAAGGAATGTTTTTCCGCAGAATGTTAAACCAACTTTGTCATCTGACTTCAGCCCTTTGGTAGCGTACTCAATAATTTCCGTAATACTTCCTTTAATCCAGTTAGAGGGGTCAGCGCCTTCAGGAACTTCCTGGATTTTAAATTCTATGTGTCTACCATGAGTCTTAAAACGCCTCACCCTCTTTATAAAATCCTTCTGTATGATATATTTTTCCATTTTTTTTTTTTTTTTTTTACTGAAACCATTATATTTTGCTTAACAATGTTACTCGTGAGACAAAATTGTTATTATGATTCTTCTTGATATTGTAGTCTCTTTTTATATATTTTTATAATAGTACCCATAATGCATTGCGTTTTGAATAAACTACTATAATGGTTTTATGAAAACTAGGCATACTCAAGCAGTTCTTTAATAGCCTTCAGGCGACAATTTCCCCTGATCATGTTTGCATTAAACATACGAAACACTGTATATACCTAACTCCTTAAAGGTAATAACTAGTTTTGCAGGCTAGGATTACGATTACCAAGAGTTGATACTTCACCCTCGTAAGGGTTACAGCGACGTGTTATCGTGCGGGTAAAAGTCGACCGCGAGTTAGCCTCGTAAAAACAATGTTTTGATATTATGTAGCACCTCAAAAAAAAAAATTGTACATTTACCAATAACAAACCATTCCCAACCCAATTAATGATAATATATGTAAATTTTAATGATTCATTTATTAATTCTTTTAATAATCTCGTAATGGATATATAAATTATAAAACTAAATTTAAATTAGTAGATACGCGCGGACTATAAGATACGCGAGAACTGTGCATTCCCATGTGGTACGTAACGCGGTCATCGAGTGTTCGTAGACGGCGCCAGAATAAATTCTAGTCCGAGTTATTTAAAAAAAAAAACAGAAAATTAAACAATAATGCTATGGGATGTGGACATTTCGCAAATTTTGCCAAAATGCCCTAAAATTGCGTGGGGGCTAAGATACCGCGCATGGATTTAATGGTGAGTCATCGACTGTGCATTGTCGAGTAGTACGTAACGCGGCCACCGTGTGTTTCCAGATGGCGCCGGAATAAATTATAACCCGAGTTATTAAAAAAAAGACATAAAATAAAATTTTAATGGTATGTTATGTAGCTATTCCGCAAATTTTGTCAAAATGCTCCAAAATTGGGCATACGGCATTAATCGCGCGTGTCCAGCGTACCGAAAGGGGACCGGAAATTATTAAACTGAAAACTGCTTACCTTTGTTACGATAATTTCACAAAGTATTTAAAACACTCAAAAAAAAAATGCCACTCACTACTCACAAAATTTCAGGTAAAAACTGTAGTCGTTGAACAATGAACTATCGAAGATAAATGAAGCCTGCTTTTTTTTTTTTTTTGATGTGAGGAGAGGAGATCTTCAAAAGACACCCCTATAGTGGGGTAGTGTTGGATTCGCCGGGATCGCGCCTACCAACTAAAACCACTCCTCATATGCTCGGTGCTATGGCTAGTCTGACCGGAGGCCTATTCTAGCATGTAGAGATGATTGGTCTCTAAGATGCGGGTGCTACCGGCGGTCCGAACCCAGACGACCCTCGTGGATTGTGAGGGCAGTGGGGGGACAGGTGGTGTAACGCTATGGTGGCGAAACAATTAATTTAGTTAATGGGAATTTTGGTTTTTCTAAGTTTTACCTTAGGATATCTCTGGGGGTGAGGTGTTCTGCGTCTGCACGCCTGGACGGCCTGTCGTATCGTGGGAATTCAATTCCCGATGGTGGGTCATTATCCAGCCTTTCGAAGAATTTACTGGAGAGCTCTTTGATATGATCCATGACACTAGGCGTTTTGGTTTCTCGGTGCAACTGTGAGTTGCGCATGTACAGGGGTGCACGTAGCACCTGTCTTAGCATAACATTTTGCCGGATTTGGATCCTGTTGAGCGTAGATGGAGAACAGTAACCGAAGGCTGGTGATGCGTAAAGCATTTGGGGTCTCAGGATTAGCTTGTATAGGTTAACCCGGTTTTTGGTGGATAACCTGGACTTGTGATTTATTATTGGGAACAGGTCGTGCAGTGTGGCTTTCGCTTTATCGATGGCAGTCTTTATGTGTTTAGACCAGTTTAGTTGCTGGTCTAGAGTACACCCCAGGTACCGGGCGTGATCTTTGAGGGCTATCGGGGACTCACCGATTGTGAATTTCAGGGGAGGGATCGGGGTTTTGTGGCGTAGCCGCCGTGTGAAGTGCACGGCCACGCTCTTGTTAGGATTGATCGCGATTCGCCACTTGTCGGCCCATTCCTCGAAGGAATCTATAGCTGTTTGGAGCGTGTGCTCCATATAGTCGCGAAGGTTGACTGGGCCGAATTTGGAGGCTTTTCGGATGCGACCTTGGTACAGGAGAGCCGTATCGTCTGCGTATTGAGCGACCATGCAGGGGGAAAAGTCCGGCATGTCGCTCACGTAGATGTTGTAGAGTGTCGGGGAGAGGCATGACCCCTGAGGAACCCCGGCCTCAGCATTTCTCACAGTGGAGAGAGCGGTGTTTACTTTACAGCTGTACCGTCGCTGGGACATAAAGGAGTGGATAAGTCGTACTAAGTACTCAGGGTACTCGAGGAGGATCATCTTGTGGATTAGACCTTCTGGCCAGACCTTGTCAAAAGCCTTGGCGACGTCAAAGAAGACCGCAGCCGTGTCCTTTTTGTGAGCCAGACCGTTTGCGATATACTCAGTGACTCTCACCAGTTGGTGAGTGGTGGAGAGACCTTTTCGGAAGCCAAACTGATAGTCCGGGATGATCTTGTTTTCCTCCGTGAAGTCACGGAGGCGTTTGAGAATTATTTTCTCGACGAGTTTACACAGTGTGCTGAGAAGACTGATGGGTCTATAGTTCTCCGGGAAGGTAGGAGACTTCCCTTGCTTCAGGATGCTGGTTATGTTAGCCAGCCTCCAGGAGTTCGGAAAGTATCCTAACCTCATAGACGCGTTCGCGATGTTTAAGATAGCGACTCTACCTTTTCTGCCTAGTTTACGGACCATGGTGGTGTTGATACCGTCAGGGCCCGGGGCCTTCTTGAGTTTGAGACGTTTTATGAGGTCATCGACTTCGGTTTTGGTGGCGGGGACTATGGTCCACTGGCCATTGTCTGCTGTTAGGTATGAACTAACAGCGGATGTTATTTCATCCTCGAAGTCGTAATCCTCGCTCGGGTTTAACATGAATTGATGTTCGAGGGAGTCGGCGAAAGCTTCAGCCTTATCAGCATCTGTGAATGCGAGACCTCTTTCGCCGTGGATGGCGGCCCGGCCTGTTGGTTTGCGTCTCAGAGCTTTGGTCACGCCCCAAAATGTATTGGAGCAGGAATTGACCTCATCGATTTTACGTTCCCAGCTCTGGTTACGTAGGACGCGGAGGTTTTCTTTTACCCGAGCTGCAAGGGAGTAGGCTTCCATCCTGTGCTCGGGTAAGTGCGTGTTATGCCACCTCCGGCGGGCCGCTTTGCTCTTACGGATCATTTCGAGCACTTCCGGCGAGATGTTAAGAGGCTCGGGACTTGTCGAGATTCTCGTGGTCGAGGATTCATCAGCGGCTGTGGTGATAGCAGTAGTGAGGCTGGCGACTGCGGCTTCTAGGTCCGCTATTGTCTTAATACTTGGAAGAGGAGAGAGGAGTTTGTCGACTTTTTGCCTGAAAAGCTTCCAGTCCGTATTCCTGATATAATGGGGTGAGTTGTTGACACCCAACGCGACATGCATGATCACTGGATTGTGGTCGGAGTCTGGGCTGTCTGGAGCCGCTACGACTATCTCGTGAGGCGAGTTTGCGATATACGCTTCGAGGACTCTCCCGCGTCTGTTGGTAACTCTACTCTTCCAAGCAGCGCTTTTGCTATTAAGATCTCCTGCCAGGATGGTGGGCATGACAGTGTTGAAGATGGTGTCGAGATCAGCATCGAGAAGCGGCTTACTAGGGGATTGGTACCCTGAAACGATTTTTAGCGGACCGTCTGTGGTGTTGAGGACCAAGGCAGTGGACTCAAGGTTGGTCAGGCCGTCTATGGGGAGGTGCGAGTGGTCGAGTCCCCTTTTGATATAGATAGCGGTGCAACGCCCGGTATCATTTCTGGTAAGGATAGGAAACTGATACCCATTGATCTTTGGGACTTGACCAGCACTGAGAAGAGTCTCGCTCACAAGCACAACATGAATCTTGTGCTGGTGAACGAAGTGCTCTAATTCTAGTATCTTGTCACGTAACCCGTTAGCATTCCAAAAAGCAATGCGAACGAAATCTATGGGAGGGTCAGTGTTTTGGTTGTACGACATTTTGAAGGATTTGTGGATTCTTGGGAAGCGACTTACGCTACGTGGAAAAACCTAGCGAAGCATGCCACGAAGAGGTCGCGCTCTTCCTGGTTGGCAGCGGTGATGAGGAGCTCACGAAGCGCGGTGGCTAACTTCGGATTCCTATTTTTAGGGAGACGACTCATGTCGTATGGCGGCACGGTGGTGTTTTGTGCGGGGGGCTGAGGGGCGGGTGCCTGAGGGGCGGGTGCCTGAGGGGCGGGTGCCTGAGGGGCGGGTGCCTGAGGGGCGGGAGCCTGAGGGGCGGGGGCCGCCCTCTGGGTTTGGGGAGTCTGGCCCTGTGTGGCACTCGCGTACGAGGTGCCAGGGACTCTGATTGCTTGCCTGAGTGGTGCGGGAGCGGACCCAGTGGGCGGTCTTTGCCTTTGGCTTTGAGCCCTGGTGAAGGCTGGGCAGCTGCGGTAGCTAGCTACGTGAGGGCCATCGCAGTTTGAGCACCTCGGCTCTGAGTCGCTCGCCGCAGGGCACTCTGCGGACGGGTGACTGCCGGCGCATTTGACGCATACAAATGCAGCACGGCAGAGGGCCTGAGAGTGGCCGACTCACTGACACCGGTGGCATTGATTGCCCCCGGATTTGTGTTTCGGCTCTAGGTTGAGACTTGTCGAGAAGTGGTCAGACAAACTGGCACCGCCATGGAATTTATCTCTCCTTGTTAATTGCGTTGATTATGAGTGCCTCTGGACAAGTCTCAACCTGTCCGGAAAAAATGTGCACAATAATCTATTTTTTTTTTTAACTTATTTATTTAAAATAACATAATATGTATTAGTTGTGAGGTATCATTCTAATCGTCTAAATGTGCCAAATTTAATCATGTAAATAAAAACTAAAAAATACCACAAAAATTTGAATGCGGTGCTATAATGTACACAGCAATAAAGGCATTATGTGTGGAGAGAGAGAGCGGGTTTGTCGACTGCAAATACATGCTCGCATGTGCTCATCCTATCATGAAACCCTGAGGTTATTCATATTTAAATATTATAAACTCACCCAAATTCATCAATATCGTAGTACAGACCTGTTTCCAGTTAAACAGACCCTTTAACAAGCTGTTTTTCAGTTAAACAGACCCGTTAAAAAGCTGTTTTTCAGTTACATAGACCTGTTAAAAAGCAGTTTTTTAGTTACATAGACTTTTTCAAGAGCTGTTGTACCTTTTAATTTAAGTATATTCAATAGAAAAACAACTTTTTAACGGGTCTGTTTAACTGAAAAACAGCTTTTTAACGGTTTTAACGATATTGATGAATTTGGGTGAGTTTATAATATTTAAATATGAATAACCTCAGGGCAGTCACCCGTCCGCAGAGTGCCCTGCGGCGAGCGACTCAGAGCCGAGGTGCTCAAACTGCGATGGCCCTCACGTAGCTAGCTACCGCAGCTGCCCAGCCTTCACCAGGGCTCAAAGCCAAAGGCAAAGACCGCCCACTGGGTCCGCTCCCGCACCACTCAGGCAAGCAATCAGAGTCCCTGGCACCTCGTACGCGAGTGCCACACAGGGCCAGACTCCCCAAACCCAGAGGGCGGCCCCCGCCCCTCAGGCTCCCGCCCCTCAGGCACCCGCCCCTCAGGCACCCGCCCCTCAGGCACCCGCCCCTCAGCCCCCCGCACAAAACACCACCGTGCCGCCATACGACATGAGTCGTCTCCCTAAAAATAGGAATCCGAAGTTAGCCACCGCGCTTCGTGAGCTCCTCATCACCGCTGCCAACCAGGAAGAGCGCGACCTCTTCGTGGCATGCTTCGCTAGGTTTTTCCACGTAGCGTAAGTCGCTTCCCAAGAATCCACAAATCCTTCAAAATGTCGTACAACCAAAACACTGACCCTCCCATAGATTTCGTTCGCATTGCTTTTTGGAATGCGAACGGGTTACGTGACAAGATACTAGAATTAGAGCACTTCGTTCACCAGCACAAGATTCATGTTGTGCTTGTGAGCGAGACTCTTCTCAGTGCTGGTCAAGTCCCAAAGATCAATGGGTATCAGTTTCCTATCCTTACCAGAAATGATACCGGGCGTGGCACCGCTATCTATATCAAAAGGGGACTCGACCACTCGCACCTCCCCATAGACGGCCTGACCAACCTTGAGTCCACTGCCTTGGTCCTCAACACCACAGACGGTCCGCTAAAAATCGTTTCAGGGTACCAATCCCCTAGTAAGCCGCTTCTCGATGCTGATCTCGACACCATCTTCAACACTGTCATGCCCACCATCCTGGCAGGAGATCTTAATAGCAAAAGCGCTGCTTGGAAGAGTAGAGTTACCAACAGACGCGGGAGAGTCCTCGAAGCGTATATCGCAAACTCGCCTCACGAGATAGTCGTAGCGGCTCCAGACAGCCCCACATACTTCGACCGGAATGGCCACCGGCCCGATATTCTTGATATTGCGCTGCTAAGCAACATCAATGCAGAGTATGACATCTGGGTCGAGAACGAACTAGACTCCGACCACAATCCAGTGATCATGCATGTCGCGTTGGGTGTCAACAACTCACCCCATTATATCAGGAATACGGACTGGAAGCTTTTCAGGCAAAAAGTCGACAAACTCCTCTCTCCTCTTCCAAGTATTAAGACAATAGCGGACCTAGAAGCCGCAGTCGCCAGCCTCACTACTGCTATCACCACAGCCGCTGATGAATCCTCGACCACGAGAATCTCGACAAGTCCCGAGCCTCTTAACATCTCGCCGGAAGTGCTCGAAATGATCCGTAAGAGCAAAGCGGCCCGCCGGAGGTGGCATAACACGCACTTACCCGAGCACAGGATGGAAGCCTACTCCCTTGCAGCTCGGGTAAAAGAAAACCTCCGCGTCCTACGTAACCAGAGCTGGGAACGTAAAATCGATGAGGTCAATTCCTGCTCCAATACATTTTGGGGCGAGACCAAAGCTCTGAGACGCAAACCAACAGGCCGGGCCGCCATCCACGGCGAAAGAGGTCTCGCATTCACAGATGCTGATAAGGCTGAAGCTTTCGCCGACTCCCTCGAACATCAATTCATGTTAAACCCGAGCGAGGATTACGACTTCGAGGATGAAATAACATCCGCTGTTAGTTCATACCTAACAGCAGACAATGGCCAGTGGACCATAGTCCCCGCCACCAAAACCGAAGTCGATGACCTCATAAAACGTCTCAAACTCAAGAAGGCCCCGGGCCCTGACGGTATCAACACCACCATGGTCCGTAAACTAGGCAGAAAAGGTAGAGTCGCTATCTTAAACATCGCGAACGCGTCTATGAGGTTAGGATACTTTCCGAACTACTGGAGGCTGGCTAACATAACCAGCATCCTGAAGCAAGGGAAGTCTCCTACCTTCCCGGAGAACTATAGACCCGTCAGTCTTCTCAGCACACTGTGTAAACTCGTCGAGAAAATAATTCTCAAACGCCTCCGTGACTTCACGGAGGAAAACAAGATCATCCCGGACTATCAGTTTGGCTTCCGAAAAGGTCTCTCCACCACTCACCAACTGGTGAGAGTCACTGAGTATATCGCAAACGGTCTGGCTCACAAAAAGGACACGGCTGCGGTCTTCTTTGACGTCGCCAAGGCTTTTGACAAGGTCTGGCCAGAAGGTCTAATCCACAAGATGATCCTCCTCGAGTACCCTGAGTACTTAGTACGACTTATCCACTCCTTTATGTCCCAGCGACGGTACAGCTGTAAAGTAAACACCGCTCTCTCCACTGTGAGAAATGCTGAGGCCGGGGTTCCTCAGGGGTCATGCCTCTCCCCGACACTCTACAACATCTACGTGAGCGACATGCCGGACTTTTCCCCCTGCATGGTCGCTCAATACGCAGACGATACGGCTCTCCTGTACCAAGGTCGCATCCGAAAAGCCTCCAAATTCGGCCCAGTCAACCTTCGCGACTATATGGAGCACACGCTCCAAACAGCTATAGATTCCTTCGAGGAATGGGCCGACAAGTGGCGAATCGCGATCAATCCTAACAAGAGCGTGGCCGTGCACTTCACACGGCGGCTACGCCACAAAACCCCGATCCCTCCCCTGAAATTCACAATCGGTGAGTCCCCGATAGCCCTCAAAGATCACGCCCGGTACCTGGGGTGTACTCTAGACCAGCAACTAAACTGGTCTAAACACATAAAGACTGCCATCGATAAAGCGAAAGCCACACTGCACGACCTGTTCCCAATAATAAATCACAAGTCCAGGTTATCCACCAAAAACCGGGTTAACCTATACAAGCTAATCCTGAGACCCCAAATGCTTTACGCATCACCAGCCTTCGGTTACTGTTCTCCATCTACGCTCAACAGGATCCAAATCCGGCAAAATGTTATGCTAAGACAGGTGCTACGTGCACCCCTGTACATGCGCAACTCACAGTTGCACCGAGAAACCAAAACGCCTAGTGTCATGGATCATATCAAAGAGCTCTCCAGTAAATTCTTCGAAAGGCTGGATAATGACCCACCATCGGGAATTGAATTCCCACGATACGACAGGCCGTCCAGGCGTGCAGACGCAGAACACCTCACCCCCAGAGATATCCTAAGGTAAAACTTAGAAAAACCAAAATTCCCATTAACTAAATTAATTGTTTCGCCACCATAGCGTTACACCACCTGTCCCCCCACTGCCCTCACAGTCCACGAGGGTCGGCTGGGTTCGGACCGCCGGTAGCACCCGCATCTTAGAGACCAATCATCTCTACATGCTAGAATAGGCCTCCGGTCAGACTAGCCATAGCACCGAGCATATGAGGAGTGGTTTTAGTTGGTAGGCGCGATCCCGGCGAATCCAACACTACCCCACTATAGGGGTGTCTTTTGAAGATCTCCTCTCCTCACATCAAAAAAAAAAAAAAAGCAGGCTTCATTTATCTTCGATAGTTCATTGTTCAACGACTACAGTTTTTACCTGAAATTTTGTGAGTAGTGAGTGGCATTTTTTTTTTGAGTGTTTTAAATACTTTGTGAAATTATCGTAACAAAGGTAAGCAGTTTTCAGTTTAATAATTTCCGGTCCCCTTTCGGTACGCTGGACACGCGCGATTAATGCCGTATGCCCAATTTTGGAGCATTTTGACAAAATTTGCGGAATAGCTACATAACATACCATTAAAATTTTATTTTATGTCTTTTTTTTAATAACTCGGGTTATAATTTATTCCGGCGCCATCTGGAAACACACGGTGGCCGCGTTACGTACTACTCGACAATGCACAGTCGATGACTCACCATTAAATCCATGCGCGGTATCTTAGCCCCCACGCAATTTTAGGGCATTTTGGCAAAATTTGCGAAATGTCCACATCCCATAGCATTATTGTTTAATTTTCTGTTTTTTTTTTTAAATAACTCGGACTAGAATTTATTCTGGCGCCGTCTACGAACACTCGATGACCGCGTTACGTACCACATGGGAATGCACAGTTCTCGCGTATCTTATAGTCCGCGCGTATCTACTAATTTAAATTTAGTTTTATAATTTATATATCCATTACGAGATTATTAAAAGAATTAATAAATGAATCATTAAAATTTACATATATTATCATTAATTGGGTTGGGAATGGTTTGTTATTGGTAAATGTACAATTTTTTTTTTTGAGGTGCTACATAATATCAAAACATTGTTTTTACGAGGCTAACTCGCGGTCGACTTTTACCCGCACGATAACACGTCGCTGTAACCCTTACGAGGGTGAAGTATCAACTCTTGGTAATCGTAATCCTAGCCTGCAAAACTAGTTATTACCTTTAAGGAGTTAGGTATATACAGTGTTTCGTATGTTTAATGCAAACATGATCAGGGGAAATTGTCGCCTGAAGGCTATTAAAGAACTGCTTGAGTATGCCTAGTTTTCATAAAACCATTATAGTAGTTTATTCAAAACGCAATGCATTATGGGTACTATTATAAAAATATATAAAAAGAGACTACAATATCAAGAAGAATCATAATAACAATTTTGTCTCACGAGTAACATTGTTAAGCAAAATATAATGGTTTCAGTAAAAAAAAAAAAAAAAAAATGGAAAAATATATCATACAGAAGGATTTTATAAAGAGGGTGAGGCGTTTTAAGACTCATGGTAGACACATAGAATTTAAAATCCAGGAAGTTCCTGAAGGCGCTGACCCCTCTAACTGGATTAAAGGAAGTATTACGGAAATTATTGAGTACGCTACCAAAGGGCTGAAGTCAGATGACAAAGTTGGTTTAACATTCTGCGGAAAAACATTCCTTGAAAGGGGTTCAGCTTGGTTGGCTTTCCGCAATGCCGAAGACTTAAAAATTGAAGATGTATGGGGATTGTTGGCGAAGATATTCCAATCTAATAGCGCAGCTCTAAATACAGACACTTTTTGTATTGGTGTAACATCTGTACGGATGCCTCGCGGAAAAGGTAGAAAAATGAATTACACTAATTTCAAGGAAGAGTGCGTACAGCGTAAAGGAGTTATCCCCATAGTCAATAAGGACAATTTGTGTCTCCCTCGTGCTATAGTAGTAGCCATCGCCAGCTTAACAAAGGATCCTAAATATAAGGAGGTGCGCCTGAATATTCGAAAAGAACAGACAGTTCGGGCTCGTCAATTGCTCGAAAATGCCAATATTACGGTACCTGAGGAAGGTTGTGGTATTAAGGAGTTGGAGCGGTTTCAAGATCATTTAAAAGACTTCAAGATCACCGTATACCAGTACGGTAATAAGGGCCGCGATATTGTTTTTGAAGGACTCTCTGCAAGGCAAAAATTAAATTTGTTGTATAATAAAGGTCACTACAGTGTGATTACCTCACTAACCGCAGCTTTCTGCTGTGGTTATTACTGTGAGGCGTGCCACGTTCCTTACAATAACAAGAACGGTCACTTGTGTGAGGAAACATGCGTTGGGTGTTTTCAGTCACCGCCATGTGTGCGAGAATTAAAAATTACTTGTAATCAGTGCTACAGAGACTTTCAAAATCAAACCTGCTTTGACCAACATTTAAAACATAATGTTTGCAAAAAGATGACCAGATGTGTTAGCTGCTTTAAAACGTATATGACAAAAAGAAAACACGAGTGCGAAGAAACATTTTGCACATTATGTAAAAAACATGTGCCTCACAACCATCTCTGTTACATTCAGACCGACACGCGATCACCAACTATAAAAGATACAGTGTTCGTATTTTACGATTTAGAGACACGCCAAGAAAAAACTATTTCTACCAAAACACTCAAAACTGGAGAAAACGAAACAGTGGATGCTGAAATAAAACTTCACGAACCGAATTTGTGCGTATTATCTGTACGATGTGATAACTGCATTGAAGAAAAACAATTATATTTCTGCCAAAAGTGCGGGTACCGATTAATTGTATATAAAGATAATGTAATTCCTATATTTCTAGACTATATACTTAATTTGCGGAAGACATTTAAACGTGTAATAGTGTTAGCTCATAACGGACAAGCTTTTGATCACCAATTCCTTTTAAATCATGTACTGACTTACACCAGTTTAAAGCCTGAATTAATTATGAGGGGAACCAAAATAATTTTAATGGAATTAAATTCATAGACTCCATAATTTTTTTTCCTATGTCTCTTAGTGCACTTCCTAAAGCGTTCGATTTGGGAGATGGTTTTAAAAAAGGGTACTTTCCACATCTATTTAACACCAGTGAAAACAAAATTATGTTGGACCCCTACCGGACATAAAGTATTACAGCTCCGAGTCTATGAAAATCCCAGAGAGAACAAAATTTTTGGAATGGTATGGGAAAAACAAAAATAATTCATTCGATTTTAGAAGAGAGTTAGAAGAATATTGTATTTCGGACGTGATGATTCTTACAGAGGACTGTTTAAAATTTAGAAAAATATTTTTAGACGAATGTAGAGTGTGTCCCTTTACAGAGGCCGTAACTATAGCATCCGCCTGTAATTTGGCATATAGGCGTGATTATTTACAACCTGAAACCATCGGTATTATCCCAAGAGGTGGATATCGTTGTAGAGATATTCAATCTCAAATTGCCATTCAGTGGTTGAAATGGGAGGCTGATTATCGGGGTATTCACATTCAACATGCAGCAAATGGTCGAGAGGTTTTATTAGCCGGTAAAAAAGTCGACGGCTACTGCAAAGACACACGCCAGGTATTCGAATTCAATGGATGTTGGTTTCACGGACACACTTGCATAAAACGCGACAGAACCAAGCCCCTACATAACGACCCTGATGATACTCTCGAACAAAGATACCAGAGAACATTGTTAAAAACAGAGCATTTGAGAAAGGAGGGTTATGAAGTTATAGTAAAATGGGAATGTGAATTTAAACAGGAAATCGCAAATAACTCTCAAATGAGTTACATTAAAAATAATCCCTTTTTTCTATCTTCGCCCTTAAATGCCCGTGATGCTTTCTACGGAGGAAGAACCGGCAATACTAAAACTCGGTACATTGCACGCGAAGGGGAAAAAATTAAATATATAGACATTTGCTCCCTATATCCCTTCATATGTAAATACGGTAAATTCCCTATAAAACATCCTGAAATTATTGTCGATAATTTTGAATCCATTAAATTAAGCGAGATTAGTGGATTAATTAAGTGTACCGTTCTACCTCCGCAAAATGTATATCACCCCGTATTACCAATAAAATTAAACAGCAAACTCTTATTTTCGCTATGTTACACGTGTGCTCATGAAAAAAATTCCTCAACTTGTAATCACTCCGAGGTCGATAGAGCCATGCAGGGCACGTGGATTATCGAGGAAGTCAACAAAGCGATAGAAAAAGGATACAAAGTTTTAAAAATTCATGAAATTTGGAAATACGAAATTGAACAATATGATAAAATTAGGCAAATTGATGGATTGTTTACAAAAATGATGAATACATTTATTAAAATTAAACAGGAGGCATCCGGCTGGCCTATTTGTTGCCGACTAGAAGAAGAAAAAAATCAATACATTAAAGACTTTTTACACCATGAAGGAATTATGTTAGATTTTTCTCAAATTGTTAAAAACCCCGGACTAAGATCATTTGCAAAATTAATATTAAATTCGTTTTGGGGAAAATTTGGACAGCGTGAAAATCAACCAAAAACTTCTATTATACGTGATCCCGCGGCTTTGTATGAACTCCTCAATGACTCATGCAAAAGTGTAAACAGTATTTTTCCTATTAACGAAGAAGTAATTCTTGCTAACTGGGAATATATTGAAGAGTCTGCTGAATTATTGTCGACTGTAAACGTGGTTATAGCCGCCTACACTACTGCTCAAGCACGTTTGAAACTTTATAGTTTCTTAGAACAATTAGATGATAGGGTTTTATATTATGATACTGATAGTGTCATTTATATATCCCGCGATGGAGAATATGAACCACCAACCGGTACTATGTTAGGTGATATGACCAACGAGCTTGAATCGTACGGGGCAAATAGCTACATTTCTTCATTTACTAGTGGTGGTCCTAAAAATTATTCCTACATTGTGTACAATCCCGATACTGGAGAAACAACACCAGAGTGTAAAGTTAAAGGCATTAGAATTACATACGAAACCTCGCTCAAATTAAATGCTAGCATCATGTCCGATATGGTGTCGAGTGAGCAGAGGTCACTTTACATTCATTCCAGAAATATACGGAGAACAAAAACCCATGAAGTTATAACAGTTCCCGAAATAAAGCAATACCGCACAGTATATGAAAAAAGAAAATTTATGGAGGACTCTATTCCTTATGGTTACAAAAAATGTAAATTAAGTGAAATGTGAAAATATTGTCCTTTAAAAATAAATATTTTATATAAATTTGTTGGATTGTTTTATTGTTTGACCTGCAACTTGCGCTCATTAACCATAGACTCACGTCAGCCGTTTTTTAAACATAGCTCGGACTACTATTTCTTTACGCGATGACTAATAACGAACTGGTTGTGTGGCGCATCCGCTGAACCCGAATGCGTTAACCACCGGCGTTACAGCAAATCATTATTCGCATACTTGCATTGTATACCGGTTTTATCAACTATTCAACATTTTCGTGAATTACTTTAAGTGACTAAATTGGATCAAATCCTGGTCGAGCACTTCGAAATCCGTCTTTAAAAATTTTTGCGTATTAATTGGTGTGCCCTTATAAACTGGCTAAAAACACTCGACGACAATGAATCAAAAAGTTCTGGAGTCGATACTCGCTCGGACATAGCTTTAAAAATAAATAAATAGAGATAATCGATTTGAATTCAATTAAAATAATTAAAAATCCGGTAAATAATTTCTACAATTATGGTAGAAATCCTTGCCAATAGATTTGCTCCTACGGTCGTGGTATGGGCCGGCACTTGAGGTTGCGGTGCTCCTGTGCCTGCGGGGTTAAGGGATGAAAAATATATAATTACTTTAGGGGATGAAATATTTAAGGGATGGAAAAAAAAACTTTGAATAACAGGTGTCGTCTTTGATTGACAGGTGTCAACTTTGATTGATGGTTATTGATCTTTGATTGACTGGTGTCAACTTTGATTGATGGCTATTAATTTTGATTGACAGGTGTCAACTTTGATTGATGGTCATTGATCTTTGATTGACAGGTGTCAACCATGATTTATTGGGGGCGGGGGCGGACATCAAAGGGTGCCGCTTTTTCCCACGGTCTCCAAAATTTTCCCACGGTCTCCAAAATTTTCCCACGCTAAAGTGTCCCACTACCTACTGTCATTTCGTCTATTGAGCAATTAAAATACAAGTCTGAATTTGCAGCTACAATTCGGGAGATAGGTTTAAACAATTTTTTTGTCATATATTTTTCTCCTGAACAATTATATATGTACCAAAAATTTCATATACAAACTGACAAGAGTGGCGCTTTAAGTATAGATGCAACGGGATCTATAATAAAGAAAATAAAACGACTGGACGAGTCTTCAAACAGAATATACTTGTATCAAGCTGTTGTTTCTTTCAATAACAAAATTTTACCCGTTTTGCAAATGATAGCAGAAAAACATGACACAAATATCTTAACGTACTGGTTACGCGAATGGCTGCGATGCGGTGCTGCTACTCCGAAAGTGGTTGTAACAGATTATTCTTTTGCCCTAATTGGTGCTGTAACTCTTGCTTTCAATAATTGTGACTTAAGTTCATATATTGAAAGATGTATGGACATATTAAGAAATCAACTCAAAAATGAGCTACGGATAAATAATCTGGGGGAATTCTGCATCCGCTAAAAGAATATTTAGCCTCCAAAGAAAACTACTAAGAATAATTGATGGAGCTAATTATAGCGACGACACAAAGCCAATTTTTAAAAAGTTCAAAATACTAACTCTGCCGGGTCAATATATTCTTCAAACCTTAAGGGGGGAAATAAACATTTTTTTATCGATTTTTTTGTTGTTGCATAAATCAATCGTATATATATTCAAGATTTATGCTGCAAAATATGTAAGCGATCGGACAAGTAGTTACCAAGATATTGGCATTTATCTACCTGAGGTCAGAAAGCCGATTTCGCCTACTTGCGGAGCGCGCGTCTCTGCGACCGTAATACACAATACGGCCGGTACAATAGCCCAAATGTGTTTGGATTTTTTTCTAATAGATGACGGGACCTTCACCAAAGACTTTCTCAATGAGATTCTAGTGTTTACCAGTTCAGGTTATGCCAAGCACGCGGCGGTAGTTACATCGCACCAGTTGTCGATTCGCGCCGTTTTTTCTGTCGCAGTGACTTTTTCTCGCCGATATGTACCCCAAAGGACGGAAAAGGGACAGTCGACGTACCAGCAAACCCAACAAGAGGCGATTTTCCGGGAACCAGTATACGGATGAGGTGAAAAAACCGCGAGAAAACAGCGCGACGGGAAGGAAATTCAGCGCTGCAGACAAGGAAGGGGTTGATGTTGATCCGGTGCACGGCTACCGAATTATCCAGTTTTTGAGTGTTTTTAGCGCCCTGACTGAATTGTTGGTGTGTCGCGTGTGTAAGAAAGACGTTAAATTCACCGAAACTGGACAACGAGGACTCGGCTTCAAACTAGTTGTTTCGTGCTCCTGTGGCAGAAGACAAATAGATTCCGGCCCATTTGTCAACAATTCATTTGAAATTAATCGGCGAATCATTTTTGTGATGAGACTGTTAGGTGTATCAAGACAAGGGCTGAATATTTTTCTCGGCATGATGGACATTTGTCAAGGGCTGGCGCAATCGACGTATGATACTTGTGTGAAGAGGATGTATGCAGTGTCCCAGGAAGTCTTCCACTATTATACTAAAAAGGCGGTTCGCGGGGAGCAAGCGGAGAATATTTTGGCGGGGCAGTGTGCTGATGAACTAACAGTCTCGGGGGATGGTTCCTGGAAGAAACGTGGCGACAGTTCTTTGTACGGGGTGGCAACGCTTATTGGAATTCGGACCGGAAAAGTGGTGGATCTGGACGTCAAAGGGAGTTACTGTCTAGGCTGTACGTTCTGGAAGGAGAAAGTCAACACACCAGAATACAAGCAATGGTACGAAACCCACGCAGATGAGTGCTCCAATACTCATGCTGGCTCGGCAGGAAAAATGGAGGTCGCTTCGATGGTAGCTATGTTCCAGCGGTCAGTCGAGGAGTTCAACGTCAAATACTCGTGTTACGTGGGCGACGGGGACACGAAGACTTTTGCAGCCATTGCAGACGCGAAACCGTACGGCGACGAGTGCAAAATTTCGAAAAGTGAATGCGTCGGGCACGTTGAAAAGCGAATGGGTTCGCGGCTCCGAAATCTGCGAAAGACGGAGAAACTTGGCGGTAGGGGAAAACTCACCGAAGCTCTCATAAAAAACTCACTAAGTACTACGGGTTGGCGATTCGAAGGAACAGCGATTCCGTCGACAACATGGAGAAAGCTGTAATGGCAACGTACCATCACATGTGTTCGGCTGACAAAAAACCCATGCACAATAATTGTCCTGCTGGGGCTGACAGTTGGTGTAAGTGGCGTGTCGCGGAGGCTACCAACGGGCTCAACAGGTTTCAACATCCACCGCCGCTGCATCCAGATGTCCAGAAGAAGATCCTCCCCACCTATACCGATTTGTCGCGGCGTGCTATTTTGGAGAGATATTTGGGCGGGCACACCCAAAATGCAAATGAGAGCTTCAACTCAACGGTGTGGCGGCTGGCGCCGAAGCATCTCAACTGCGGGCTCAAAGTGGTCCAGATAGCAGCCTTCATTGCAGCAGTTACATTCAACGACGGCTACACGGGTATTCTGAAGATAATGAACGGTCTGCAGTGCATTATCGGCTAGAATGCGCACATATTCAGTACCACCTACGACGAGAGCCGCTACACTCGCCAGGAGCGCCGATCGCTAAGGTGCAGCAAAGAGGCCAGAACTTCCAGAAAATTGGCCCAAGCTGAGCTCCAGGACTTCTACGAGAACCAGGAAGGAGTGATGTATGGCCCCGGCATCGCCGATTAACGGTAAGTTTCCAAAAACATGCTTTTATGTAACCCAAAACTTTAACAGCGTTTTTCTCGAAACGGTATTTTTCAAACTGGCGGGAAAGATAACTCGAAAAGTTTTCATACAAATGACTTATAATTGAATGTATTTTTTTTTAAAGCCTGTACTTCCGGTACCTTTGAGGTACAAACAATTTTAAAATAGGTTCAAATGGGTACAAAGGATGCTCTTTCGATTATCCTTAGTCGCTTTGCGATAACTTGAAAATTGTCTAAAATCGCCTCCATGGAATTTTTTTTTTTAAGCCTGTACTTCTGGTATCTTTCAGGTACAAACAATTTAAAAAGAGGTACAAACGGGCACAAACGATGCTCTTTCGATATCCCTTAGTCGCTTTGCGATAACTTGAAAATTGTCTAAAATCGCCTCCACAGAATTTTTTTTTTTTTAAAGCGTATACTTCTGGTATCTTTAAGGAACAAACAATTTATAAAAAGGTCCAAACGGGCTCAAACGATGCTTTTTCGATATCCCTTAGTCGCTTTGCGATAACTTGAAAATTGACTAATGTCGCCTCCATTGAATGTAATTTTTTTTAAATGCCCGTACTTGCGGCACCTTTGAGGTACAAAAAATTTAAAAAGAGGTACCAACGGGTACAACCGATGCTCTTTCGATATCCCTTAGTCGCTTTGCGATAACTTGAAAATTGACTAAAATCGCATCCATAGAATGTATTTTGTTTAAAAGCCTGTACTTCAGGTACCTTTGAGGTACAAACAATTTAAAAAGAGGTACAAACCGGTACAAACGATGCTCTTTCGATATCCCTTAGTCGCTTTGCGATAATTTGAAAATTGACTAAAATCGCCTCCATAGAATGTAATTTTTTTTAAAACCCCGTACTTGCGGCACCTTTGAGGTACAAAAAATTTGAAAAGAGTTACAAACGGGTACAAACGATGCTCTTTCGATATCCCCTAGTCGCTTTGAGATAACTTGAAAATTGACTAAAATCGCCTCCATGGAAGGTATTTTTTTTAAAAGCCTGTACTTCAGGTACCTTTGAGGTACAAACAATTTAAAAAGATGTACAAACGGGTACAAACGATGCTCTTTCGATATCCCTTAGTCGCTTTGCGATAACTTGAAAATTGACTAAAATCGCCTCCATGGAATGTATTTTTTTTAAGCCTGTACTTCAGGTACCTTTGAGGTACAAACAATTTAAAAAGAGATATAAACGGGTACAAACGATGTTTTTTCGATATCCCTTAGTCGCTTTGCGATCACTTGAAAATCGAATAAAATCGCCTCCATGGAATGTAATTTTTTTTTAAAGCCTGTACTTCTGGCATCTTTGAGGAACAAACAATTTAAAAAGAGGTCCAAACGGGCTCAAACGATGCTCTTTCGATATCCCTTAGTCGCTTTGCGATAACTTGAAAATTGACTAAAATCGCCTCCATGGAATGTATTTTTTTTAAGCCTGTACTTCAGGTACCTTTGAGGTACAAACAATTTAAAAAGAGATATAAACGGGTACAAACGATGTTTTTTCGATATCCCTTAGTCGCTTTGCGATCACTTGAAAATCGAATAAAATCGCCTCCATGGAATGTAATTTTTTTTTAAAGCCTGTACTTCTGGCATCTTTGAGGAACAAACAATTTAAAAAGAGGTCCAAACGGGCTCAAACGATGCTCTTTCGATATCCCTTAGTCGCTTTGCGATAACTTGAAAATTGTCTAAAATCGACTCCATAGATTTTTTTTAAGCCTGTACTTCTGGTACCCTTGAGGTACAAACAATTAAAAAATAAGAACAAACGGGCACAAACGATGCTCTTTCGATATCCCTTAGTCGCTTTGCGATAACTTGAAAATTGACTAAAATCGCCTCCATGGAATGTATTTTTTTTTAAAAGCCCGTTCTTCCGGCACCTTTGATGTACAAAAAAATTAAAAAGAGGTACAAACGGGCACAAACAATGCTTTTTCGATATCCCTTAGTCGCTTTGCGATAACTTGAAAATTGACTAAAATCGCCTCCATAGAATGTAATTTTTTTTAAAGCCCGTTCTTGCGGTACCTTTGATGTACAAAAAAATTAAAAAGAGGTACAAACGGGTACAAACGATGCTCTTTCGAAATTTCTCAGTCGCTTTGCGATAACTTGAAAATTGTCCAAAATCGCCTCCATAATTTTTTTTTTTAAAGCCTATACTTCTGGTACCTTTGAGGAACATACAATTTAAAAAGAGGTACAAACGGGCACAAACGATGCTCTTTCGATATCCCTTAGTCGCTTTGCGATGACTTGAAAATTGACTAAAAACGCCTCCATAGAATGTATTTTTTTTAAAGCCTGTACTTCCGGTACCTTTGAGGTACAAACAATTTTAAAATAGGTACAAACGGGTACAAACGATGCTCTTTCGATATCCCTTAGTCGCTTTGCGATAACTTGAAAATTGTCTAAAATCGCCTCCATGGAATTTTTTTTTTAAGCCTGTACTTCTGGTACCTTTGAGGTACAAACAATTTAAAAAAAGTACAAACGGGCAGAAACGATGCTTTTTTGATATCCCTTAGTCGCTTTGCGATAACTTGAAAATTGTCTAAAATCGCCTCCATGGAATTTTTTTTTAAGCCTGTACTTCTGCTACCTTTGAGGTACAAACAATTTAAAAAGAGGTACAAACGGGCAAAAACGATGCTCTTTCGATATCCTTTAGTAGCTTTGCGATAACTTGAAAATTGTCTAAAATCGCCTCCATAATTTTTTTTTTAAAGCCTGTACTTCCGGTACCTTTGAGGTACAAACAATTTTAAAATAGGTACAAACGGGCACAAACGATGCTCTTTCGGTATCCCTTAGTCGCTTTGCGATAACTTGAAAATTGACTAAAATCGCCTCCACAGAATGTATTTTTTTTAAAGCCTGTACTTCCGGTACCTTTGAGGTACAAACAATTTTAAAATAGGTACAAACGGGTACAAACGATGCTCTTTCGATATCCCTTAGTCGCTTTGAGATAACTTGAAAATTGACTAAAATCGCCTCCATGGAAGGTATTTTTTTTAAAAGCCTGTACTTCAGGTACCTTTAAGGTACAAACAATTTAAAAAGATGTACAAACGGGTACAAACGATGCTCTTTCGATATCCCTTAGTCGCTTTGCGATAACTTGAAAATTGACTAAAATCGCCTCCATGGAATATATTTTTTTTTAAGCCTGTACTTCAGGTACCTTTGAGGTACAAACAATTTAAAAAGAGATATAAACGGGTACAAACGATGTTTTTTCGATATCCCTTAGTCGCTTTGCGATCACTTGAAAATCGAATAAAATCGCCTCCATGGAATGTAATTTTTTTTTAAAGCCTGTACTTCTGGCATCTTTGAGGAACAAACAATTTAAAAAGAGGTCCAAACGGGCTCAAACGATGCTCTTTCGATATCCCTTAGTCGCTTTGCGATAACTTGAAAATTGTCTAAAATCGACTCCATAGATTTTTTTTAAGCCTGTACTTCTGGTACCCTTGAGGTACAAACAATTAAAAAATAAGAACAAACGGGCACTAACGATGCTCTTTCGATATCCCTTAGTCGCTTTGCGATAACTTGAAAATTGACTAAAATCGCCTCCATGGAATGTATTTTTTTTTAAAAGCCCGTTCTTCCGGCACCTTTGATGTACAAAAAAATTAAAAAGAGGTACAAACGGGCACAAACAATGCTTTTTCGATATCCCTTAGTCGCTTTGCGATAACTTGAAAATTGACTAAAATCGCCTCCATAGAATGTAATTTTTTTTAAAGCCCGTTCTTGCGGCACCTTTGATGTACAAAAAAATTAAAAAGAGGTACAAACGGGTACAAACGATGCTCTTTCGAAATTTCTCAGTCGCTTTGCGATAACTTGAAAATTGTCCAAAATCGCCTCCATAATTTTTTTTTTTTTAAAGCCTATACTTCTGGTACCTTTGAGGTACATACAATTTAAAAAGAGGTACAAACGGGCACAAACGATGCTCTTTCGATATCCCTTAGTCGCTTTGCGATGACTTGAAAATTGACTAAAAACGCCTCCATAGAATGTATTTTTTTTAAAGCCTGTACTTCCGGTACCTTTGATGTACAAAAAAATTAAAAAGAGGTACAAACGGGTACAAACGATGCTCTTTCGAAATTTCTCAGTCGCTTTGCGATAACTTGAAAATTGTCCAAAATCGCCTCCATAATTTTTTTTTTTTAAAGCCTATACTTCTGGTACCTTTGAGGTACATACAATTTAAAAAGAGGTACAAACGGGCACAAACGATGCTCTTTCGATATCCCTTAGTCGCTTTGCGATGACTTCAAAATTGACTAAAAACGCCTCCATAGAATGTATTTTTTTTAAAGCCTGTACTTCCGGTACCTTTAAGATACAAACAATTTTAAAATAGGTACAAACGGGTACAAACGATGCTCTTTCGATATCCCTTAGTCGCTTTGCGATAACTTGAAAATTGTGTAAAATCGCCTCCATGGAATTTTTTTTTTAAGCCTGTACTTCTGGTACCTTTGAGGTACAAACAATTTAAAAAGAGGTACAAACGGGCAGAAACGATGCTTTTTTGATATCCCTTAGTCGCTTTGCGATAACTTGAAAATTGTCTAAAATCGCCTCCATGGAATTTTTTTTTTAAGCCTGTACTTCTGGTACCTTTGAGGTACAAACAATTTAAAAAGAGGTACAAACGGGCAAAAACGATGCTTTTTCGATATCCTTTAGTAGCTTTGCGATAACTTGAAAATTGTCTAAAATCGCCTCCATAATTTTTTTTTTAAAGCCTGTACTTCCGGTACCTTTGAGGTACAAACAATTTTAAAATAGGTACAAACGGGCACAAACGATGCTCTTTCGGTATCTCTTAGTCGCTTTGCGATAACTTGAAAATTGACTAAAATCGCCTCCACAGAATGTATTTTTTTTAGAGCCTGTACTTCCGGTACCTTTGAGGTACAAACAATTTTAAAATAGGTACAAACGGGTACAAACGATGCTCTTTCGAAATCCCTTAGTCGCTTTGCGATAACTTGAAAATTGTCTAAAATCGCCTCCATAATTTTTTTTTAAAGCCTATACTCTTGGTACCTTTGAGGTACAGACAATTTAAAAAGAGGTACAAACGGGCACAAACGATGCTCTTTCGGTATCCCTTAGTCGCTTTGCGATAACTTGAAAATTGACTAAAAACGCCTTCATAGAATGTATTTTTTTTAAAGCCTGTACTTCCGGTACCTTTGAGGTACAAACAATTTTAAAATAGGTACAAACGGGTACAAACGATGCTCTTTCGATATCCCTTAGTCGCTTTGCGATAACTTGAAAATTGACTAAAAACGCCACCATAGAATGTATTTTTTTTAAAGCCTGTACTTCCGGTACCTTTGAGGTACAAACAATTTTAAAATAGGTACAAACGGGTACAAACGATGCTCTTTCGGTATCCCTTAGTCGCTTTGCGATAACTTGAAAATTGTCTAAAATCGCCTCCATGGAATATTTTTTTTAAGCCTGTACTTCTGGTACCTTTGAGGTACAAACAATTTAAAAAGAGGTACAAACGGGCACAAACGATGCTTTTTCGATATCCCTTAGTCGCTTTGCGAAAACTTGAAAATTGTCTAAAATCGCCTCCATAATTTTTTTTTAAAGCCTGTACTTCTGGTACCTTTGAGGTACAAACAATTTAAAAAAATGTACAAACGGGTACAAACGATGCTCTTTCCATATCCCTTGGTCGCTTTGCGATCACTTGAAAATTGTCTAAAATCGCCTCCATTGAATTTTTTTTAAAGCCTGTACTTCTGGTACCTTTGAGGTACAAACAATTTAAAAAAATGTACAAACGGGTACAAACGATGCTCTTTCGATATCCTTTAGTCGCTTTGCGATAACTTAAAAATTGACTAAAATCGCCTCCACAGAATGTATTTTTTTTAAAGCCTGTACTTCCGGTACCTTTGAGGTACAAACAATTTTAAAATAGGTACAAACGGGTACAAACGATGCTCTTTCGATATCCCTTAGTCGCTTTGCGATAACTTGAAAATTGTCTAAAATCGCCTCCATAGAATTAATTTTTTTTTAAAGCCTGTACTTGCGGTACCTTTGAGGTACAAACAATTTAAAAAGAGGTACAAACGGGCACAAATGATGCTCTTTTGATATCCCTAAGTCGCTTTGCGATAACTTGATAATTGACTAAAATCGCCTCCATGGAATTATTTTTTTTTTAAAAGCCCGTACTTGCGGTACCTTTGAGGTACAAACAATTTAAAAAGAGGTACAAACGGGTACAAACGATGCTCTTCCGATATCCCTTAGTCGCTTTGCGATTACTTGAAAATTGACGAAAATCGTCTCCATAGAATGTAATTTTTTTTTAAAGCCCGTACTTGCGGCACCTTTGAGGTACAAACAATTTAAAAAGAGGTTAAACGGGCACAAACGATGCTCTTTCGATATCCCTTAGTCGCTTTGCGATAACTTGAAATTGACTAAAATCGCCTCCATAGAATTTTTTTTTTAAGCCGGTACTTCCGGTACCTTTGAGGTACAAACAATTTAAAAAGAGATACAAACGGGTACAAACGATGCTCTTTCGATATCCCTTAGTCGCTTTGCGATCACTTGAAAATCGACTAAAATCGCCTCCACTGAATTTTTTTTTTTAAGCCTGTACTTCTGGTACCTTTGAGGTACAAACAATTTAAAAAGAGGTACAAACGGGCACAAACGATGGTTTTTCGATATCCCTTAGTCGCTTTGCAAAAACTTGAAAATTGTCTAAAATCGCCTCCATAATTTTTTTTTAAAGCCTATACTTCTGGTACCTTTGAGATACAGACAATTTAGAAAGAGGTACAAACGGGCACAAACGATGCTCTTTCGATATCCCTTAGTCGCTTTGCGATAACTTGAAAATTGACTAAAAACGCCTCCATAGAATGTTTTTTTTTAAAGCCTGTACTTCCGGTACCTTTGAGGTACAAACAATTTTAAAATAGGTACAAACGGGTACAAATGATGCTCTTTCGATATCCCTTAGTCGCTTTGCGATAACTTGAAAATTGTCTAAAATCGCCGCCATGGAATTTTTTTTTAAGCCTGTACTTCTGGTACCTTTCAGGTACAAAAAATTTAAAAAGAGGTACAAACGGGTACAAATGGGTACAAACGATGCTCTTTCCATATCCCTTGGTCGCTTTGCGATCACTTGAAAATTGTCTAAAATCGCCTCCATTGAATTTTTTTCTTTTTAAAGCCTGTACTTCTGGTACCTTTGAGGTACAAACAATTTAAAAAAATGTACAAACGGGTACGAACGATGCTCTTTCGATATCTTTTAGTCGCTTTGCGATAACTTGAAAATTGACTAAAATCGTCTCCATGGAATGTAATTTTTTTAAAAGCCCGTACTTGCGGTACCTTTGAGGTACAAACAATTTAATAAGAGGTACAAACGGGCACAAACGATGCTCTTTCGATATCCGTTAGTAGCTTTGCGATAACTTGAAAATTGACTAAAATCGCCTCCATAGAATGTATTTTTTTTAGAGCCTGTACTTCCGGTACCGTTGAGGTCCAAACAGTTTAAAAAAGGGACAAACGGGTACAAACGATGCTCTTTCGATATCCCTTGGTCGCTTTGCGATAACTTGAAGATTGTCTAAAATCGCCTCCATAGAATTTTTTTTTAAAGCCTCTACTTCTGGTACCTTTGAGGTACAAAGAATTTAAAAAAAAGTACAAACGGGCACAAACGATGCTCTTTCGATATCCCTTAGTCGCTTTGCGATAACTTGAAAATTGTCTTAAATCGCCTCTATTGATTTTTTTTTTAAAGCCTGTACTTCTGGTACCTTTGAGGTACAAACAATTTAAAAAGAGGTACAAATGGGTACAAACGATGCTCTTTCGATATCCCTTATTCGTTTTGCGATAACTTGAAAATTGACTAAAATCGCCTCCATGGAATGTATTTTTTTTTATAGCCTTTACTTCCGGTACCTTTGAGGTACAAACAATTTAAAAAGAGATACAAACGGGTAAAAAAGATGCTCTTTCGATATCCCTTAGTCGCTTTGCGATCACTTGAAAATTAACTAAAATCGCCTCCATAGAATGTAATTTTTTTTAAAGCCCGTACTTGCGGCACCTTTGAGGTACAAACAATTTAAAAAGAGGTTAAACGGGTACAAACGATGTTTTTTCGATATCCCTTAGTCGCTTTGCGATAACTTGAAAATTGACTAAAATCGCCTCCATGGAATTAATTTTTTCTTTAAAGCCCGTACTTGCGGTACCTTTGAGGTACAAACAATTTAAAAAGAGGTACAAACGGGCACAAACGATGCTCTTTTGATATCCCTAAGTCGCTTTGCGATAACTTGAAAATTGACGAAAATCGCCTCCATAGAATGTAATTTTTTTTAAAGCCCGTACTTGCAGCACCTTTGAGGTACAAACAATTTAAAAAGAAGTAGAAACGGGCACAAACGATGCTCTTTTGATATCCCTAAGTCGCTTTGCGATAACTTGAAAATTGACTAAAATTGCCTCCATGGAATTATTTTTTTTTTTAAAGCCCGTACTTGCGGCACCTTTGATATACAAACAATTTAAAAAGAGGTTAAACGGGTACAAACGATGCTCTTTCGAAATCCGTCAGTCGCTTTGCGATCACTTGAAAATCGACTAAAATCGCCTCCATAGAATGTAATTTTTTTTAAAGCCCGTACTTGCGACACCTTTGAGGTACAAACAATTTAAAAAGAAGTACAAACAGGCACAAACGATGCTCTTTTGATATCCCTAAGTCGCTTTGCGATAACTTGAAAATTGACTAAAATTGCCTCCATGGAATTATTTTTTTTTTAAAGCCCGTACTTGCGGCACCTTTGATGTACAAACAATTTAAAAAGAGGTTAAACGGGTACAAACGATGCTCTTTCGATATCCCTTAGTCGCTTTGCGATAACTTGAAAATTGACTAAAATCGCCTCCATGGAATTAATTTTTTTTTTAAAGCCCGTACTCGCGGTACCTTTGAGGTACAAACAATTTAAAAAGAGGTACAAACGGGCACAAACGATGCTCTTTTGATATCCCTAAGTCGCTTTGCGATAACTTGAAAATTGACTAAAATTGCCTCCATGGAATTATTTTTTTTTTAAAGCCCGTACTTGCGGCACCTTTGATGTACAAACAATTTAAAAAGAGGTTAAACGGGTACAAACGATGCTCTTTCGATATCCCTTAGTCGCTTTGCGATAACTTGAAAATTGACTAAAATCGCCTCCATGGAATTAATTTTTTTTTAAAGCCCGTACTTGCGGTACCTTTGAGGTACAAACAATTTAAAAAGAGGTACAAACGGGCACAAACGATGCTCTTTTGATATCCCTAAGTCGCTTTGCGATAACTTGAAAATTGACTAAAATTGCCTCCATGGAATTAATTTTTTTTTAAAGCCCGTACTTGCGGCACCTTTGATGTACAAACAATTTAAAAAAAGGTTAAACGGGTACAAACGATGCTCTTTCGATTTCCCTTAGTCGCTTTGCGATAACTTGAAAATTGACTAAAATCGCCTCCATGGAATTAATTTTTTTTTAAAAGCCCGTACTTGCGGTACCTTTAAGGTACAAACAATTTAAAAAGAGGTACAAACGGGCACAAACGATGCTCTTTAGATATCCCTGAGTCGCTTTGCGATAACTTGAAAATTGACTAAAATCGCCTCCATGGAATTATTTTTTTTTTAAAAGCCCGTACTTGCGGTGCCTTTGAGGTACAAACAATATAAAAAGAGGTACAAACGGGCAGAAACGATGCTTTTTTGATATCCCTTAGTCGCTTTGCGATAACTTGAAAATTGTCTAAAATCGCCTCCATGGAATTTTTTTTTTTAAGCCTGTACTTCTGGTACCTTTGAGGTACAAACAATTTAAAAAGAGGTACAAACGGGCAAAAACGATGCTCTTTCGATATCCTTTAGTAGCTTTGCGATAACTTGAAAATTGTCTAAAATCGCCTCCATAATTTTTTTTTTAAAGCCTGTACTTCCGGTACCTTTGAGGTACAAACAATTTTAAAATAGGTACAAACGGGCACAAACGATGCTCTTTCGGTATCTCTTAGTCGCTTTGCGATAACTTGAAAATTGACTAAAATCGCCTCCACAGAATGTATTTTTTTTAAAGCCTGTACTTCCGGTACCTTTGAGGTACAAACAATTTTAAAATAGGTACAAACGGGTACAAACGATGCTCTTTCGATATCCCTTAGTCGCTTTGCGATAACTTGAAAATTGTCTAAAATCGCCTCCATAATTTTTTTTTAAAGCCTATACTCTTGGTACCTTTGAGGTACAGACAATTTAAAAAGAGGTACAAACGGGCACAAACGATGCTCTTTCGGTATCCCTTAGTCGCTTTGCGATAACTTGAAAATTGACTAAAAACGCCTCCATAGAATGTATTTTTTTAAAGCCTGTACTTCCGGTACCTTTGAGGTACAAACAATTTTAAAATAGGTACAAACGGGTACAAACGATGCTCTTTCGATATCCCTTAGTCGCTTTGCAATAACTTGAAAATTGTCTAAAATCGCCTCCATTGAATATTTTTTTTAAGCCTGTACTTCTGGTACCTTTGAGGTACAAACAATTTAAAAAGAGGTACAAACGGGCACAAACGATGCTTTTTCGATATCACTTAGTCGCTTTGCGAAAACTTGAAAATTGTCTAAAATCGCCTCCATAATTTTTTTTAAAGCCTGTACTTCTGGTACCTTTGAGGTACAAACAATTAAAAAAATTGTACAAACGGGTACAAACGATGCTCTTTCCATATCCCTTGGTCGCTTTGCGATCACTTGAAAATTGTCTAAAATCGCCTCCATTGAATTTTTTTTAAAGCCTGTACTTCTGGTACCTTTGAGGTACAAACAATTTAAAAAAATGTACAAACGGGTACAAACGATGCTCTTTCGATATCCTTTAGTCGCTTTGCGATAACTTGAAAATTGACTAAAATCGCCTCCACAGAATGTATTTTTTTTTAAAGCCTGTACTTCCGGTACCTTTGAGGTACAAACAATTTTAAAATAGGTACAAACGGGTACAAACGATGCTCTTTCGATATCCCTTAGTCGCTTTGCGATAACTTGAAAATTGTCTAAAATCGACTCCATAGATTTTTTTTAAGCCTGTACTTCTGGTACCCTTGAGGTACAAACAATTAAAAAATAAGAACAAACGGGCACAAACGATGCTCTTTCGATATCCTTTAGTCGCTTTGCGATAACTTGAAAATTGACTAAAATCGCCTCCATGGAATGTATTTTTTTTTAAAAGCCCGTTCTTCCGGCACCTTTGATGTACAAAAAAATTAAAAAGAGGTACAAACGGGCACAAACAATGCTTTTTCGATATCCCTTAGTCGCTTTGCGATAACTTGAAAATTGACTAAAATCGCCTCCATAGAATGTAATTTTTTTTAAAGCCCGTTCTTGCGGCACCTTTGATGTACAAAAAAATTAAAAAGAGGTACAAACGGGTACAAACGATGCTCTTTCGAAATTTCTCAGTCGCTTTGCGATAACTTGAAAATTGTCCAAAATCGCCTCCATAATTTTTTTTTTTTTAAAGCCTATACTTCTGGTACCTTTGAGGTACATACAATTTAAAAAGAGGTACAAACGGGCACAAACGATGCTCTTTCGATATCCCTTAGTCGCTTTGCGATGACTTGAAAATTGACTAAAAACGCCTCCATAGAATGTATTTTTTTTAAAGCCTGTACTTCCGGTACCTTTGATGTACAAAAAAATTAAAAAGAGGTACAAACGGGTACAAACGATGCTCTTTCGAAATTTCTCAGTCGCTTTGCGATAACTTGAAAATTGTCCAAAATCGCCTCCATAATTTTTTTTTTTTAAAGCCTATACTTCTGGTACCTTTGAGGTACATACAATTTAAAAAGAGGTACAAACGGGCACAAACGATGCTCTTTCGATATCCCTTAGTCGCTTTGCGATGACTTGAAAATTGACTAAAAACGCCTCCATAGAATGTATTTTTTTTAAAGCCTGTACTTCCGGTACCTTTAAGATACAAACAATTTTAAAATAGGTACAAACGGGTACAAACGATGCTCTTTCGATATCCCTTAGTCGCTTTGCGATAACTTGAAAATTGTGTAAAATCGCCTCCATGGAATTTTTTTTTTAAGCCTGTACTTCTGGTACCTTTGAGGTACAAACAATTTAAAAAGAGGTACAAACGGGCAGAAACGATGCTTTTTTGATATCCCTTAGTCGCTTTGCGATAACTTGAAAATTGTCTAAAATCGCCTCCATGGAATTTTTTTTTTAAGCCTGTACTTCTGGTACCTTTGAGGTACAAACAATTTAAAAAGAGGTACAAACGGGCAAAAACGATGCTCTTTCGATATCCTTTAGTAGCTTTGCGATAACTTGAAAATTGTCTAAAATCGCCTCCATAATTTTTTTTTTAAAGCCTGTACTTCCGGTACCTTTGAGGTACAAACAATTTTAAAATAGGTACAAACGGGCACAAACGATGCTCTTTCGGTATCTCTTAGTCGCTTTGCGATAACTTGAAAATTGACTAAAATCGCCTCCACAGAATGTATTTTTTTTAGAGCCTGTACTTCCGGTACCTTTGAGGTACAAACAATTTTAAAATAGGTACAAACGGGTACAAACGATGCTCTTTCGAAATCCCTTAGTCGCTTTGCGATAACTTGAAAATTGTCTAAAATCGCCTCCATAATTTTTTTTTAAAGCCTATACTCTTGGTACCTTTGAGGTACAGACAATTTAAAAAGAGGTACAAACGGGCACAAACGATGCTCTTTCGGTATCCCTTAGTCGCTTTGCGATAACTTGAAAATTGACTAAAAACGCCTCCATAGAATGTATTTTTTTTAAAGCCTGTACTTCCGGTACCTTTGAGGTACAAACAATTTTAAAATAGGTACAAACGGGTACAAACGATGCTCTTTCGATATCCCTTAGTCGCTTTGCGATAACTTGAAAATTGTCTAAAATCGCCTCCATAATTTTTTTTTAAAGCCTATACTCTTGGTACCTTTGAGGTACAGACAATTTAAAAAGAGGTACAAACGGGCACAAACGATGCTCTTTCGGTATCCCTTAGTCGCTTTGCGATAACTTGAAAATTGACTAAAAACGCCTCCATAGAATGTATTTTTTTTAAAGCCTGTACTTCCGGTACCTTTGAGGTACAAACAATTTTAAAATAGGTACAAACGGGTACAAACGATGCTCTTTCGATATCCCTTAGTCGCTTTGCGATAACTTGAAAATTGACTAAAAACGCCACCATAGAATGTATTTTTTTTAAAGCCTGTACTTCCGGTACCTTTGAGGTACAAACAATTTTAAAATAGGTACAAACGGGTACAAACGATGCTCTTTCGGTATCCCTTAGTCGCTTTGCGATAACTTGAAAATTGTCTAAAATCGCCTCCATGGAATATTTTTTTTAAGCCTGTACTTCTGGTACCTTTGAGGTACAAACAATTTAAAAAGAGGTACAAACGGGCACAAACGATGCTTTTTCGATATCCCTTAGTCGCTTTGCGAAAACTTGAAAATTGTCTAAAATCGCCTCCATAATTTTTTTTTAAAGCCTGTACTTCTGGTACCTTTGAGGTACAAACAATTTAAAAAAATGTACAAACGGGTACAAACGATGCTCTTTCCATATCCCTTGGTCGCTTTGCGATCACTTGAAAATTGTCTAAAATCGCCTCCATTGAATTTTTTTTAAAGCCTGTACTTCTGGTACCTTTGAGGTACAAACAATTTAAAAAAATGTACAAACGGGTACAAACGATGCTCTTTCGATATCCTTTAGTCGCTTTGCGATAACTTAAAAATTGACTAAAATCGCCTCCACAGAATGTATTTTTTTTAAAGCCTGTACTTCCGGTACCTTTGAGGTACAAACAATTTTAAAATAGGTACAAACGGGTACAAACGATGCTCTTTCGATATCCCTTAGTCGCTTTGCGATAACTTGAAAATTGTCTAAAATCGCCTCCATAGAATTAATTTTTTTTTTAAAGCCTGTACTTGCGGTACCTTTGAGGTACAAACAATTTAAAAAGAGGTACAAACGGGCACAAATGATGCTCTTTTGATATCCCTAAGTCGCTTTGCGATAACTTGATAATTGACTAAAATCGCCTCCATGGAATTATTTTTTTTTTAAAAGCCCGTACTTGCGGTACCTTTGAGGTACAAACAATTTAAAAAGAGGTACAAACGGGTACAAACGATGCTCTTCCGATATCCCTTAGTCGCTTTGCGATTACTTGAAAATTGACGAAAATCGTCTCCATAGAATGTAATTTTTTTTTAAAGCCCGTACTTGCGGCACCTTTGAGGTACAAACAATTTAAAAAGAGGTTAAACGGGCACAAACGATGCTCTTTCGATATCCCTTAGTCGCTTTGCGATAACTTGAAATTGACTAAAATCGCCTCCATAGAATTTTTTTTTTAAGCCGGTACTTCCGGTACCTTTGAGGTACAAACAATTTAAAAAGAGATACAAACGGGTACAAACGATGCTCTTTCGATATCCCTTAGTCGCTTTGCGATCACTTGAAAATCGACTAAAATCGCCTCCACTGAATTTTTTTTTTAAGCCTGTACTTCTGGTACCTTTGAGGTACAAACAATTTAAAAAGAGGTACAAACGGGCACAAACGATGGTTTTTCGATATCCCTTAGTCGCTTTGCAAAAACTTGAAAATTGTCTAAAATCGCCTCCATAATTTTTTTTTAAAGCCTATACTTCTGGTACCTTTGAGATACAGACAATTTAAAAAGAGGTACAAACGGGCACAAACGATGCTCTTTCGATATCCCTTAGTCGCTTTGCGATAACTTGAAAATTGACTAAAAACGCCTCCATAGAATGTTTTTTTTTTAAAGCCTGTACTTCCGGTACCTTTGAGGTACAAACAATTTTAAAATAGGTACAAACGGGTACAAATGATGCTCTTTCGATATCCCTTAGTCGCTTTGCGATAACTTGAAAATTGTCTAAAATCGCCGCCATGGAATTTTTTTTTAAGCCTGTACTTCTGGTACCTTTCAGGTACAAAAAATTTAAAAAGAGGTACAAACGGGTACAAATGGGTACAAACGATGCTCTTTCCATATCCCTTGGTCGCTTTGCGATCACTTGAAAATTGTCTAAAATCGCCTCCATTGAATTTTTTTCTTTTTAAAGCCTGTACTTCTGGTACCTTTGAGGTACAAACAATTTAAAAAAATGTACAAACGGGTACGAACGATGCTCTTTCGATATCTTTTAGTCGCTTTGCGATAACTTGAAAATTGACTAAAATCGTCTCCATGGAATGTAATTTTTTTAAAAGCCCGTACTTGCGGCACCTTTGAGGTACAAACAATTTAATAAGAGGTACAAACGGGCACAAAAGATGCTCTTTCGATATCCGTTAGTAGCTTTGCGATAACTTGAAAATTGACTAAAATCGCCTCCATAGAATGTATTTTTTTTAGAGCCTGTACTTCCGGTACCGTTGAGGTCCAAACAGTTTAAAAAAGGGACAAACGGGTACAAACGATGCTCTTTCGATATCCCTTGGTCGCTTTGCGATAACTTGAAGATTGTCTAAAATCGCCTCCATAGAATTTTTTTTTAAAGCCTCTACTTCTGGTACCTTTGAGGTACAAAGAATTTAAAAAAAAGTACAAACGGGCACAAACGATGCTCTTTCGATATCCCTTAGTCGCTTTGCGATAACTTGAAAATTGTCTTAAATCGCCTCCATTGATTTTTTTTTTAAAGCCTGTACTTCTGGTACCTTTGAGGTACAAACAATTTAAAAAGAGGTACAAATGGGTACAAACGATGCTCTTTCGATATCCCTTATTCGTTTTGCGATAACTTGAAAATTGACTAAAATCGCCTCCATGGAATGTATTTTTTTTTATAGCCTTTACTTCCGGTACCTTTGAGGTACAAACAATTTAAAAAGAGATACAAACGGGTAAAAAAGATGCTCTTTCGATATCCCTTAGTCGCTTTGCGATCACTTGAAAATTAACTAAAATCGCCTCCATAGAATGTAATTTTTTTTAAAGCCCGTACTTGCGGCACCTTTGAGGTACAAACAATTTAAAAAGAGGTTAAACGGGTACAAACGATGTTTTTTCGATATCCCTTAGTCGCTTTGCGATAACTTGAAAATTGACTAAAATCGCCTCCATGGAATTAATTTTTTCTTTAAAGCCCGTACTTGCGGTACCTTTGAGGTACAAACAATTTAAAAAGAGGTACAAACGGGCACAAACGATGCTCTTTTGATATCCCTAAGTCGCTTTGCGATAACTTGAAAATTGACGAAAATCGCCTCCATAGAATGTAATTTTTTTTAAAGCCCGTACTTGCGGCACCTTTGAGGTACAAACAATTTAAAAAGAAGTAGAAACGGGCACAAACGATGCTCTTTTGATATCCCTAAGTCGCTTTGCGATAACTTGAAAATTGACTAAAATTGCCTCCATGGAATTATTTTTTTTTTTAAAGCCCGTACTTGCGGCACCTTTGATGTACAAACAATTTAAAAAGAGGTTAAACGGGTACAAACGATGCTCTTTCGAAATCCGTCAGTCGCTTTGCGATCACTTGAAAATCGACTAAAATCGCCTCCATAGAATGTAATTTTTTTTAAAGCCCGTCCTTGCGACACCTTTGAGGTACAAACAATTTAAAAAGAAGTACAAACAGGCACAAACGATGCTCTTTTGATATCCCTAAGTCGCTTTGCGATAACTTGAAAATTGACTAAAATTGCCTCCATGGAATTATTTTTTTTTTAAAGCCCGTACTTGCGGCACCTTTGATGTACAAACAATTTAAAAAGAGGTTAAACGGGTACAAACGATGCTCTTTCGATATCCCTTAGTCGCTTTGCGATAACTTGAAAATTGACTAAAATCGCCTCCATGGAATTAATTTTTTTTTTAAAGCCCGTACTCGCGGTACCTTTGAGGTACAAACAATTTAAAAAGAGGTACAAACGGGCACAAACGATGCTCTTTTGATATCCCTAAGTCGCTTTGCGATAACTTGAAAATTGACTAAAATTGCCTCCATGGAATTATTTTTTTTTTAAAGCCCGTACTTGCGGCACCTTTGATGTACAAACAATTTAAAAAGAGGTTAAACGGGTACAAACGATGCTCTTTCGATATCCCTTAGTCGCTTTGCGATAACTTGAAAATTGACTAAAATCGCCTCCATGGAATTAATTTTTTTTTAAAGCCCGTACTTGCGGTACCTTTGAGGTACAAACAATTTAAAAAGAGGTACAAACGGGCACAAACGATGCTCTTTTGATATCCCTAAGTCGCTTTGCGATAACTTGAAAATTGACTAAAATTGCCTCCATGGAATTAATTTTTTTTTAAAGCCCGTACTTGCGGCACCTTTGATGTACAAACAATTTAAAAAAAGGTTAAACGGGGACAAACGATGCTCTTTCGATTTCCCTTAGTCGCTTTGCGATAACTTGAAAATTGACTAAAATCGCCTCCATGGAATTAATTTTTTTTAAAAGCCCGTACTTGCGGTACCTTTGAGGTACAAACAATTTAAAAAGAGGTACAAACGGGCACAAAACGATGCTCTTTAGATATCCCTGAGTCGCTTTGCGATAACTTGAAAATTGACTAAAATCGCCTCCATGGAATTATTTTTTTTTTTAAAGCCCGTACTTGCGGTACCTTTGAGGTACAAACAATATAAAAAGAGGTACAAACGGGCAGAAACGATGCTTTTTTGATATCCCTTAGTCGCTTTGCGATAACTTGAAAATTGTCTAAAATCGCCTCCATGGAATTTTTTTTTTTAAGCCTGTACTTCTGGTACCTTTGAGGTACAAACAATTTAAAAAGAGGTACAAACGGGCAAAAACGATGCTCTTTCGATATCCTTTAGTAGCTTTGCGATAACTTGTAAATTGTCTAAAATCGCCTCCATAATTTTTTTTTTAAAGCCTGTACTTCCGGTACCTTTGAGGTACAAACAATTTTAAAATAGGTACAAACGGGCACAAACGATGCTCTTTCGGTATCTCTTAGTCGCTTTGCGATAACTTGAAAATTGACTAAAATCGCCTCCACAGAATGTATTTTTTTTAAAGCCTGTACTTCCGGTACCTTTGAGGTACAAACAATTTTAAAATAGGTACAAACGGGTACAAACGATGCTCTTTCGATATCCCTTAGTCGCTTTGCGATAACTTGAAAATTGTCTAAAATCGCCTCCATAATTTTTTTTTAAAGCCTATACTCTTGGTACTTTGAGGTACAGACAATTTAAAAAGAGGTACAAACGGGCACAAACGATGCTCTTTCGGTATCCCTTAGTCGCTTTGCGATAACTTGAAAATTGACTAAAAACGCCTCCATAGAATGTATTTTTTTAAAGCCTGTACTTCCGGTACCTTTGAGGTACAAACAATTTTAAATAGGTACAAACGGGTACAAACGATGCTCTTTCGATATCCCTTAGTCGCTTTGCAATAACTTGAAAATTGTCTAAAATCGCCTCCATAATTTTTTTTAAAGCCTGTACTTCTGGTACCTTTGAGGTACAAACAATTAAAAAAATTGTACAAACGGGTACAAACGATGCTCTTTCCATATCCCTTGGTCGCTTTGCGATCACTTGAAAATTGTCTAAAATCGCCTCCATTGAATTTTTTTTAAAGCCTGTACTTCTGGTACCTTTGAGGTACAAACAATTTAAAAAAATGTACAAACGGGTACAAACGATGCTCTTTCGATATCCTTTAGTCGCTTTGCGATAACTTAAAAATTGACTAAAATCGCCTCCACAGAATGTATTTTTTTTTAAAGCCTGTACTTCCGGTACCTTTGAGGTACAAACAATTTTAAAATAGGTACAAACGGGTACAAACGATGCTCTTTCGATATCCCTTAGTCGCTTTGCGATAACTTGAAAATTGTCTAAAATCGCCTCCATAGAATTTTTTTTAAAGCCTGTACTTCTGGTACCTTTGAGGTACAAACAATTAAAAAAAAAGTACAAAGGGGCACAAACGATGCTCTTTCGATATCCCTTAGTCGCTTTGCAAAAACTTGAAAATTGTCTAAAATCGCCTCCATAATTTTTTTTTTTAAAGCCTATACTTCTGGTACCTTTGAGGTACAGACAATTTAAAAAGAGGTACAAACGGGCACAAACGATGCTCTTTCGATATCCCTTAGTTGCTTTGCGATAACTTGAAAATTGACTAAAATCGCCTCCATGGAATTAATTTTTTTTTTAAAGCCCGTACTTGCGGTACCTTTGAGGTACAAACAATTTAAAAAGAGGTACAAACGGGCACAAATGATGCTCTTTTGATATCCCTAAGTCGCTTTGCGATAACTTGATAATTGACTAAAATCGCCTCCAGGGAATTAATTTTTTTTTTAAAGCCCGTACTTGCGGTACCTTTGAGGTACAAACAATTTAAAAAGAGGTACAAACGGGTACAAACGATGCTCTTCCGATATCCCTTAGTCGCTTTGCGATTACTTGAAAATTGACGAAAATCGTCTCCAAAGAATTTAATTTTTTTTTAAAGCCCGTACTTGCGGCACCTTTGAGGTACAAACAATTTAAAAAGAGGTTAAACGGGCACAAACGATGTTTTTTCGATATCCCTTAGTCGCTTTGCGATAACTTGAAATTGACTAAAATCGCCTCCATAGAATTTTTTTTTTAAGCCGGTACTTCCGGTACCTTTGAGGTACAAACAATTTAAAAAGAGAAACAAACGGGTATAAACGATGCTCTTTCGATATCCCTTAGTCGCTTTGCGATCACTTGAAAATCGACTAAAATCGCCTCCACTGAATTTTTTTTTTTAAGCCTGTACTTCTGGTACCTTTGAGGTACAAACAATTTAAAAAGAGGTACAAACGGGCACAAACGATGGTTTTTCGATATCCCTTAGTCGCTTTGCGAAAACTTGAAAATTGTCCAAAATCGCCTCCATAATTTTTTTTTAAAGCCTATACTTCTGGTACCTTTGAGATACAGACAATTTAAAAAGAGGTACAAACGGGCACAAACGATGCTCTTTCGATATCCCTTAGTCGCTTTGCGATAACTTGAAAATTGACTAAAAACGCCTCCATGGAATTAATTATTTTTTTAAAAGCCCGTACTTGCGGTGCCTTTGAGGTACAAACAATTTGAAAAAAAGTACAAACGGGCACAAACGATGCTCTTTCGATATCCCTTAGTCGCTTTGCGATAACTTGAAAATTGTCTAAAATCGCCGCCATGGAATTTTTTTTTAAGCCTGTACTTCTGGTACCTTTCAGGTACAAAAAATTTAAAAAGAGGTACAAACGGGTACAAATGGGTACAAACGATGCTCTTTCCATATCCCTTGGTCGCTTTGCGATCACTTGAAAACTGTCTAAAATCGCCTCCATTGAATTTTTTTCTTTTTAAAGCCTGTACTTCTGGTACCTTTGAGGTACAAACAATTTAAAAAAATGTACAAACGGGTACAAACGATGCTCTTTCGATATCTTTTAGTCGCTTTGCGATAACTTGAAAATTGACTAAAATCGTCTCCATGGAATGTAATTTTTTTAAAAGCCCGTACTTGCGGTACCTTTGAGGTACAAACAATTTAATAAGAGGTACAAACGGGTACAAACGATGCTCTTTCGATATCCCTTAGTCGCTTTGCGATAACTTGAAAATTGTCTAAAATCGCCTCCATAGAAATTTTTTTTAAGCCTGTACTTCAGGTACCTTTGAGGTACAAACAATTCAACAAGAGGTACAAACGGGCACAAACGATGCTCTTTCGATATCCGTTAGTAGCTTTGCGATAACTTGAAAATTGACTAAAATCGCCTCCATAGAATGTATTTTTTTTAGAGCATGTACTTCCGGTACCGTTGAGGTCCAAACAGTTTAAAAAAGGGACAAACGGGTAAAAACGATGCTCTTTCGATATCCCTTGGTCGCTTTGCGATAACTTGAAGATAGTCTAAAATCGCCTCCATAGAATTTTTTTTTAAAGCCTCTACTTCTGGTACCTTTGAGGTACAAAGAATTTAAAAAAAAGTACAAACGGGCACAAACGATGCTCTTTCGATATCCCTTAGTCGCTTTGCGATAACTTGAAAATTGTCTTAAATCGCCTCCATTGATTTTTTTTTTAAAGCCTGTACTTCTGGTACCTTTGAGGTACAAACAATTTAAAAAGAGGTACAAATGGGTACAAACGATACTCTTTCGATATCCCTTATTCGTTTTGCGATAACTTGAAAATTGACTAAAATCGCCTCCATGGAATGTATTTTTTTTTATAGCCTTTACTTCCGGTACCTTTGAGGTACAAACAATTTAAAAAGAGATACAAACGGGTAAAAAAGATGCTCTTTTGATATCCCTTAGTCGCTTTGCGATCACTTGAAAATTAACTAAAATCGCCTCCATAGAATGTAATTTTTTTTAAAGCCCGTACTTGCGGCACCTTTGAGGTACAAACAATTTAAAAAGAGGTTAAACGGGTACAAACGATGTTTTTTCGATATCCCTTAGTCGCTTTGCGATAACTTGAAAATTGACTAAAATCGCCTCCATGGAATTAATTTTTTTTTTAAAGCCCGTACTTGCGGTACCTTTGAGGTACAAACAATTTAAAAAGAGGTACAAACGGGCACAAACGATGCTCTTTTGATATCCCTAAGTCGCTTTGCGATAACTTGAAAATTGACTAAAATCGCCTCCATGGAATTAATTATTTTTTTAAAAGCCCGTACTTGCGGTGCCTTTGAGGTACAAACAATTTGAAAAGAAGTACAAACGGGTACAAACGATGCCCTACCGATATCCCTTAGTCGCTTTGCGATAACTTGAAAATTGACGAAAATCGCCTCCATAGAATGTAATTTTTTTTAAAGCCCGTACTTGCGGCACCTTTGAGGTACAAACAACTTAAAAAGAGGTTAAACGGGCACAAACGATGCTCTTTCGAAATCCGTCAGTCGCTTTGCGATCACTTGAAAATCGACTAAAATCGCCTCCATAGAATGTAATTTTTTTTAAAGCCCGTACTTGCGACACCTTTGAGGTACAAACAATTTAAAAAGAAGTACAAACGGGCACAAACGATGCTCTTTTGATATCCCTAAGTCGCTTTGCGATAACTTGAAAATTGACGAAAATCGCCTCCATAGAATGTAATTTTTTTTAAAGCCCGTACTTGCGGCACCTTTGAGGTACAAACAATTTAAAAAGAGGTTAAACGGGCACAAACGATGCTCTTTCGAAATCCGTCAGTCGCTTTGCGATCACTTGAAAATCGACTAAAATCGCCTCCATAGAATGTAATTTTTTTTAAAGCCCGTACTTGCGACACCTTTGAGGTACAAACAATTTAAAAAGAAGTACAAACGGGCACAAACGATGCTCTTTTGATATCCCTAAGTCGCTTTGCGATAACTTGAAAATTGACTAAAATCGCCTCCATGGAATTAATTATTTTTTTAAAAGCCCGTACTTGCGGTGCCTTTGAGGTACAAACAATTTGAAAAGAAGTACAAACGGGTACAAACGATGCCCTACCGATATCCCTTAGTCGCTTTGCGATAACTTGAAAATTGACGAAAATCGCCTCCATAGAATGTAATTTTTTTTAAAGCCCGTACTTGCGGCACCTTTGAGGTACAAACAATTTAAAAAGAGGTTAAACGGGCACAAACGATGCTCTTTCGAAATCCGTCAGTCGCTTTGCGATCACTTGAAAATCGACTAAAATCGCCTCCATAGAATGTAATTTTTTTTAAAGCCCGTACTTGCGGCACCTTTGAGGTACAAACAATTTAAAAAGAGGTTAAACGGGTACAAACGATGTTTTTTCGATATCCCTTAGTCGCTTTGCGATAACTTGAAAATTGACTAAAATCGCCTCCATGGAATTAATTTTTTTTTTAAAGCCCGTACTTGCGGCACCTTTGATGTACAAACAATTTAAAAAGAGGTTAAACGGGTACAAACGATGCTCTTTCGATATCCCTTAGTCGCTTTGCGATAACTTGAAAATTGTCTAAAATCGCCTCCATAGAATTTTTTTTTAAAGCCTGTACTTTTGGTACCTTTGAGGTCCAAACAATTTAAAAAGAGTTACAAAAGGGGCACAAACGATGCTCTTTCGATATCCCTTAGTCGCTTTGCGATAACTTGAAATTGACTAAAATCGCCTCCATAGAATTTTTTTTTTAAGCCGGTACTTCCGGTACCTTTGAGGTACAAACAATTTAAAAAGAGATACAAACGGGTACAAACGATGCTCTTTCGATATCCCTTAGTCGCTTTGCGATCACTTGAAAATCGACTAAAATCGCCTCCACTGAATTTTTTTTTTAAGCCTGTACTTCTGGTACCTTTGAGGTACAAACAATTTAAAAAGAGGTACAAACGGGCACAAACGATGGTTTTTCGATATCCCTTAGTCGCTTTGCAAAAACTTGAAAATTGTCTAAAATCGCCTCCATAATTTTTTTTTAAAGCCTATACTTCTGGTACCTTTGAGATACAGACAATTTAAAAAGAGGTACAAACGGGCACAAACGATGCTCTTTCGATATCCCTTAGTCGCTTTGCGATAACTTGAAAATTGACTAAAAACGCCTCCATAGAATGTTTTTTTTTTAAAGCCTGTACTTCCGGTACCTTTGAGGTACAAACAATTTTAAAATAGGTACAAACGGGTACAAATGATGCTCTTTCGATATCCCTTAGTCGCTTTGCGATAACTTGAAAATTGTCTAAAATCGCCGCCATGGAATTTTTTTTTAAGCCTGTACTTCTGGTACCTTTCAGAAACAAAAAATTTAAAAAGAGGTACAAACGGGTACAAATGGGTACAAACGATGCTCTTTCCATATCCCTTGGTCGCTTTGCGATCACTTGAAAATTGTCTAAAATCGCCTCCATTGAATTTTTTTCTTTTTAAAGCCTGTACTTCTGGTACCTTTGAGGTACAAACAATTTAAAAAAATGTACAAACGGGTACGAACGATGCTCTTTCGATATCTTTTAGTCGCTTTGCGATAACTTGAAAATTGACTAAAATCGTCTCCATGGAATGTAATTTTTTTAAAAGCCCGTACTTGCGGTACCTTTGAGGTACAAACAATTTAATAAGAGGTACAAACGGGCACAAACGATGCTCTTTCGATATCCGTTAGTAGCTTTGCGATAACTTGAAAATTGACTAAAATCGCCTCCATAGAATGTATTTTTTTTAGAGCCTGTACTTCCGGTACCGTTGAGGTCCAAACAGTTTAAAAAAGGGACAAACGGGTACAAACGATGCTCTTTCGATATCCCTTGGTCGCTTTGCGATAACTTGAAGATTGTCTAAAATCGCCTCCATAGAATTTTTTTTTAAAGCCTCTACTTCTGGTACCTTTGAGGTACAAAGAATTTAAAAAAAAGTACAAACGGGCACAAACGATGCTCTTTCGATATCCCTTAGTCGCTTTGCGATAACTTGAAAATTGTCTTAAATCGCCTCCATTGATTTTTTTTTTAAAGCCTGTACTTCTGGTACCTTTGAGGTACAAACAATTTAAAAAGAGGTACAAATGGGTACAAACGATGCTCTTTCGATATCCCTTATTCGTTTTGCGATAACTTGAAAATTGACTAAAATCGCCTCCATGGAATGTATTTTTTTTTATAGCCTTTACTTCCGGTACCTTTGAGGTACAAACAATTTAAAAAGAGATACAAACGGGTAAAAAAGATGCTCTTTCGATATCCCTTAGTCGCTTTGCGATCACTTGAAAATTAACTAAAATCGCCTCCATAGAATGTAATTTTTTTTAAAGCCCGTACTTGCGGCACCTTTGAGGTACAAACAATTTAAAAAGAGGTTAAACGGGTACAAACGATGTTTTTTCGATATCCCTTAGTCGCTTTGCGATAACTTGAAAATTGACTAAAATCGCCTCCATGGAATTAGTTTTTTCTTTAAAGCCCGTACTTGCGGTACCTTTGAGGTACAAACTATTTAAAAAGAGGTACAAACGGGCACAAACGATGCTCTTTTGATATCCCTAAGTCGCTTTGCGATAACTTGAAAATTGACGAAAATCGCCTCCATAGAATGTAATTTTTTTTAAAGCCCGTACTTGCGGCACCTTTGAGGTGCAAACAATTTAAAAAGAAGTAGAAACGGGCACAAACGATGCTCTTTTGATATCCCTAAGTCGCTTTGCGATAACTTGAAAATTGACTAAAATTGCCTCCATGGAATTATTTTTTTTTTTAAAGCCCGTACTTGCGGCACCTTTGATGTACAAACAATTTAAAAAGAGGTTAAACGGGTACAAACGATGCTCTTTCGAAATCCGTCAGTCGCTTTGCGATCACTTGAAAATCGACTAAAATCGCCTCCATAGAATGTAATTTTTTTTAAAGCCCGTACTTGCGACACCTTTGAGGTACAAACAATTTAAAAAGAAGTACAAACAATCACAAACGATGCTCTTTTGATATCCCTAAGTCGCTTTGCGATAACTTGAAAATTGACTAAAATTGCCTCCATGGAATTATTTTTTTATTAAAGCCCGTACTTGCGGCACCTTTGATGTACAAACAATTTAAAAAGAGGTTAAACGGGTACAAACGATGCTCTTTCGATATCCCTTAGTCGCTTTGCGATAACTTGAAAATTGACTAAAATCGCCTCCATGGAATTAATTTTTTTTTTAAAGCCCGTACTCGCGGTACCTTTGAGGTACAAACAATTTAAAAAGAGGTACAAACGGGCACAAACGATGCTCTTTTGATATCCCTAAGTCGCTTTGCGATAACTTGAAAATTGACTAAAATTGCCTCCATGGAATTATTTTTTTTTTAAAGCCCGTACTTGCGGCACCTTTGATGTACAAACAATTTAAAAAGAGGTTAAACGGGTACAAACGATGCTCTTTCGATATCCCTTAGTCGCTTTGCGATAACTTGAAAATTGACTAAAATCGCCTCCATGGAATTAATTTTTTTTTAAAGCCCGTACTTGCGGTACCTTTGAGGTACAAACAATTTAAAAAGAGGTACAAACGGGCACAAACGATGCTCTTTTGATATCCCTAAGTCGCTTTGCGATAACTTGAAAATTGACTAAAATTGCCTCCATGGAATTAATTTTTTTTTAAAGCCCGTACTTGCGGCACCTTTGATGTACAAACAATTTAAAAAAAGGTTAAACGGGTACAAACGATGCTCTTTCGATTTCCCTTAGTCGCTTTGCGATAACTTGAAAATTGACTAAAATCGCCTCCATGGAATTAATTTTTTTTTAAAAGCCCGTACTTGCGGTACCTTTGAGGTACAAACAATTTAAAAAGAGGTACAAACGGGCACAAACGATGCTCTTTAGATATCCCTGAGTCGCTTTGCGATAACTTGAAAATTGACTAAAATCGCCTCCATGGAATTATTTTTTTTTTAAAAGCCCGTACTTGCGGTACCTTTGAGGTACAAACAATATAAAAAGAGGTACAAACGGGCAGAAACGATGCTTTTTTGATATCCCTTAGTCGCTTTGCGATAACTTGAAAATTGTCTAAAATCGCCTCCATGGAATTTTTTTTTTTAAGCCTGTACTTCTGGTACCTTTGAGGTACAAACAATTTAAAAAGAGGTACAAACGGGCAAAAACGATGCTCTTTCGATATCCTTTAGTAGCTTTGCGATAACTTGAAAATTGTCTAAAATCGCCTCCATAATTTTTTTTTTAAAGCCTGTACTTCCGGTACCTTTGAGGTACAAACAATTTTAAAATAGGTACAAACGGGCACAAACGATGCTCTTTCGGTATCTCTTAGTCGCTTTGCGATAACTTGAAAATTGACTAAAATCGCCTCCACAGAATGTATTTTTTTTAAAGCCTGTACTTCCGGTACCTTTGAGGTACAAACAATTTTAAAATAGGTACAAACGGGTACAAACGATGCTCTTTCGATATCCCTTAGTCGCTTTGCGATAACTTGAAAATTGTCTAAAATCGCCTCCATAATTTTTTTTTAAAGCCTATACTCTTGGTACCTTTGAGGTACAGACAATTTAAAAAGAGGTACAAACGGGCACAAACGATGCTCTTTCGGTATCCCTTAGTCGCTTTGCGATAACTTGAAAATTGACTAAAAACGCCTCCATAGAATGTATTTTTTTAAAGCCTGTACTTCCGGTACCTTTGAGGTACAAACAATTTTAAAATAGGTACAAACGGGTACAAACGATGCTCTTTCGATATCCCTTAGTCGCTTTGCAATAACTTGAAAATTGTCTAAAATCGCCTCCATTGAATATTTTTTTTAAGCCTGTACTTCTGGTACCTTTGAGGTACAAACAATTTAAAAAGAGGTACAAACGGGCACAAACGATGCTTTTTCGATATCCCTTAGTCGCTTTGCGAAAACTTGAAAATTGTCTAAAATCGCCTCCATAATTTTTTTTAAAGCCTGTACTTCTGGTACCTTTGAGGTACAAACAATTAAAAAAATTGTACAAACGGGTACAAACGATGCTCTTTCCATATCCCTTGGTCGCTTTGCGATCTCTTGAAAATTGTCTAAAATCGCCTCCATTGAATTTTTTTTAAAGCCTGTACTTCTGGTACCTTTGAGGTACAAACAATTTAAAAAAATGTACAAACGGGTACAAACGATGCTCTTTCGATATCCTTTAGTCGCTTTGCGATAACTTAAAAATTGACTAAAATCGCCTCCACAGAATGTATTTTTTTTTAAAGCCTGTACTTCCGGTACCTTTGAGGTACAAACAATTTTAAAATAGGTACAAACGGGTACAAACGATGCTCTTTCGATATCCCTTAGTCGCTTTGCGATAACTTGAAAATTGTCTAAAATCGCCTCCATAGAATTTTTTTTAAAGCCTGTACTTCTGGTACCTTTGAGGTACAAACAATTAAAAAAAAAGTACAAAGGGGCACAAACGATGCTCTTTCGATATCCCTTAGTCGCTTTGCAAAAACTTGAAAATTGTCTAAAATCGCCTCCATAATTTTTTTTTTTTAAAGCCTATACTTCTGGTACCTTTGAGGTACAGACAATTTAAAAAGAGGTACAAACGGGCACAAACGATGCTCTTCCGATATCCCTTAGTTGCTTTGCGATAACTTGAAAATTGACTAAAATCGCCTCCATGGAATTAATTTTTTTTTTAAAGCCCGTACTTGCGGTACCTTTGAGGTACAAACAATTTAAAAAGAGGTACAAACGGGCACAAATGATGCTCTTTTGATATCCCTAAGTCGCTTTGCGATAACTTGATAATTGACTAAAATCGCCTCCAGGGAATTAATTTTTTTTTTAAAGCCCGTACTTGCGGTACCTTTGAGGTACAAACAATTTAAAAAGAGGTACAAACGGGTACAAACGATGCTCTTCCGATATCCCTTAGTCGATTTGCGATTACTTGAAAATTGACGAAAATCGTCTCCAAAGAATTTAATTTTTTTTTAAAGCCCGTACTTGCGGCACCTTTGAGGTACAAACAATTTAAAAAGAGGTTAAACGGGCACAAACGATGTTTTTTCGATATCCCTTAGTCGCTTTGCGATAACTTGAAATTGACTAAAATCGCCTCCATAGAATTTTTTTTTTAAGCCGGTACTTCCGGTACCTTTGAGGTACAAACAATTTAAAAAGAGAAACAAACGGGTATAAACGATGCTCTTTCGATATCCCTTAGTCGCTTTGCGATCACTTGAAAATCGACTAAAATCGCCTCCACTGAATTTTTTTTTTAAGCCTGTACTTCTGGTACCTTTGAGGTACAAACAATTTAAAAAGAGGTACAAACGGGCACAAACGATGGTTTTTCGATATCCCTTAGTCGCTTTGCGAAAACTTGAAAATTGTCCAAAATCGCCTCCATAATTTTTTTTTAAAGCCTATACTTCTGGTAGCTTTGAGATACAGACAATTTAAAAAGAGGTACAAACGGGCACAAACGATGCTCTTTCGATATCCCTTAGTCGCTTTGCGATAACTTGAAAATTGACTAAAAACGCCTCCATGGAATTAATTATTTTTTTAAAAGCCCGTACTTGCGGTGCCTTTGAGGTACAAACAATTTGAAAAAAAGTACAAACGGGCACAAACGATGCTCTTTCGATATCCCTTAGTCGCTTTGCGATAACTTGAAAATTGTCTAAAATCGCCGCCATGGAATTTTTTTTTAAGCCTGTACTTCTGGTACCTTTCAGGTACAAAAAATTTAAAAAGAGGTACAAACGGGTACAAATGGGTACAAACGATGCTCTTTCCATATCCCTTGGTCGCTTTGCGATCACTTGAAAACTGTCTAAAATCGCCTCCATTGAATTTTTTTCTTTTTAAAGCCTGTACTTCTGGTACCTTTGAGGTACAAACAATTTAAAAAAATGTACAAACGGGTACAAACGATGCTCTTTCGATATCTTTTAGTCGCTTTGCGATAGCTTGAAAATTGACTAAAATCGTCTCCATGGAATGTAATTTTTTTAAAAGCCCGTACTTGCGGTACCTTTGAGGTACAAACAATTTAATAAGAGGTACAAACGGGTACAAACGATGCTCTTTCGATATCCCTTAGTCGCTTTGCGATAACTTGAAAATTGTCTAAAATCGCCTCCATAGAATTTTTTTTTAAGCCTGTACTTCAGGTACCTTTGAGGTACAAACAATTCAACAAGAGGTACAAACGGGCACAAACGATGCTCTTTCGATATCCGTTAGTAGCTTTGCGATAACTTGAAAATTGACTAAAATCGCCTCCATAGAATGTATTTTTTTTAGAGCATGTACTTCCGGTACCGTTGAGGTCCAAACAGTTTAAAAAAGGGACAAACGGGTAAAAACGATGCTCTTTCGATATCCCTTGGTCGCTTTGCGATAACTTGAAGATAGTCTAAAATCGCCTCCATAGAATTTTTTTTTAAAGCCTCTACTTCTGGTACCTTTGAGGTACAAAGAATTTAAAAAAAAGTACAAACGGGCACAAACGATGCTCTTTCGATATCCCTTAGTCGCTTTGCGATAACTTGAAAATTGTCTTAAATCGCCTCCATTGATTTTTTTTTTAAAGCCTGTACTTCTGGTACCTTTGAGGTACAAACAATTTAAAAAGAGGTACAAATGGGTACAAACGATACTCTTTCGATATCCCTTATTCGTTTTGCGATAACTTGAAAATTGACTAAAATCGCCTCCATGGAATGTATTTTTTTTTATAGCCTTTACTTCCGGTACCTTTGAGGTACAAACAATTTAAAAAGAGATACAAACGGGTAAAAAAGATGCTCTTTTGATATCCCTTAGTCGCTTTGCGATCACTTGAAAATTAACTAAAATCGCCTCCATAGAATGTAATTTTTTTTAAAGCCCGTACTTGCGGCACCTTTGAGGTACAAACAATTTAAAAAGAGGTTAAACGGGTACAAACGATGTTTTTTCGATATCCCTTAGTCGCTTTGCGATAACTTGAAAATTGACTAAAATCGCCTCCATGGAATTAATTTTTTTTTTAAAGCCCGTACTTGCGGTACCTTTGAGGTACAAACAATTTAAAAAGAGGTACAAACGGGCACAAACGATGCTCTTTTGATATCCCTAAGTCGCTTTGCGATAACTTGAAAATTGACTAAAATCGCCTCCATGGAATTAATTATTTTTTTAAAAGCCCGTACTTGCGGTGCCTTTGAGGTACAAACAATTTGAAAAGAAGTACAAACGGGTACAAACGATGCCCTACCGATATCCCTTAGTCGCTTTGCGATAACTTGAAAATTGACGAAAATCGCCTCCATAGAATGTAATTTTTTTTAAAGCCCGTACTTGCGGCACCTTTGAGGTACAAACAATTTAAAAAGAGGTTAAACGGGCACAAACGATGCTCTTTCGAAATCCGTCAGTCGCTTTGCGATCACTTGAAAATCGACTAAAATCGCCTCCATAGAATGTAATTTTTTTTAAAGCCCGTACTTGCGACACCTTTGAGGTACAAACAATTTAAAAAGAAGTACAAACGGGCACAAACGATGCTCTTTTGATATCCCTAAGTCGCTTTGCGATAACTTGAAAATTGACTAAAATCGCCTCCATGGAATTAATTATTTTTTTAAAAGCCCGTACTTGCGGTGCCTTTGAGGTACAAACAATTTGAAAAGAAGTACTAACGGGTACAAACGATGCCCTACCGATATCCCTTAGTCGCTTTGCGATAACTTGAAAATTGACGAAAATCGCCTCCATAGAATGTAATTTTTTTTAAAGCCCGTACTTGCGGCACCTTTGAGGTACAAACAACTTAAAAAGAGGTTAAACGGGCACAAACGATGCTCTTTCGAAATCCGTCAGTCGCTTTGCGATCACTTACAAATCGACTAAAATCGCCTCCATAGAATGTAATTTTTTTTAAAGCCCGTACTTGCGACACCTTTGAGGTACAAACAATTTAAAAAGAAGTACAAACGGGCACAAACGATGCTCTTTTGATATCCCTAAGTCGCTTTGCGATAACTTGAAAATTGACGAAAATCGCCTCCATAGAATGTAATTTTTTTTAAAGCCCGTACTTGCGGCACCTTTGAGGTACAAACAATTTAAAAAGAGGTTAAACGGGCACAAACGATGCTCTTTCGAAATCCGTCAGTCGCTTTGCGATCACTTGAAAATCGACTAAAATCGCCTCCATAGAATGTAATTTTTTTTAAAGCCCGTACTTGCGACACCTTTGAGGTACAAACAATTTAAAAAGAAGTACAAACGGGCACAAACGATGCTCTTTTGATATCCCTAAGTCGCTTTGCGATAACTTGAAAATTGACTAAAATCGCCTCCATGGAATTAATTATTTTTTTAAAAGCCCGTACTTGCGGTGCCTTTGAGGTACAAACAATTTGAAAAGAAGTACTAACGGGTACAAACGATGCCCTACCGATATCCCTTAGTCGCTTTGCGATAACTTGAAAATTGACGAAAATCGCCTCCATAGAATGTAATTTTTTTTAAAGCCCGTACTTGCGGCACCTTTGAGGTACAAACAATTTAAAAAGAGGTTAAACGGGCACAAACGATGCTCTTTCGAAATCCGTCAGTCGCTTTGCGATCACTTGAAAATCGACTAAAATCGCCTCCATAGAATGTAATTTTTTTTAAAGCCCGTACTTGCGGCACCTTTGAGGTACAAACAATTTAAAAAGAGGTTAAACGGGTACAAACGATGTTTTTTCGATATCCCTTAGTCGCTTTGCGATAACTTGAAAATTGACTAAAATCGCCTCCATGGAATTAATTTTTTTTTTAAAGTCCGTACTTGCGGCACCTTTGATGTACAAACAATTTAAAAAGAGGTTAAACGGGTACAAACGATGCTCTTTCGATATCCCTTAGTCGCTTTGCGATAACTTGAAAATTGTCTAAAATCGCCTCCATAGAATTTTTTTTTAAAGCCTGTACTTTTGGTACCTTTGAGGTCCAAACAATTTAAAAAGAGTTACAAAAGGGGCACAAACGATGCTCTTTCGATATCCATAAGTCGCTTTGCGATAACTTGAAAATTGACTAAAATCGCCTCCATAGAATGTATTTTTTTAAAGCCTGTACTTCTGGTACCTTTGAGGTACGAACAGTTTAAAAAAGGGACAAACGGGTACAAACGATGCTCTTTCGATATCCCTTAGTCGCTTTGCGATAACTTGAAAATTGTCTAAAATCGCCTCCATAGAATTTTTTTTAAAGCCTGTACTTTTGGTACCTTTGAGGTCCAAACAATTTAAAAAGAGTTACAAAAGGGGCACAAACGATGCTCTTTCGATATCCATAAGTCGCTTTGCGATAACTTGAAAATTGACTAAAATCGCCTCCATAGAATGTATTTTTTTAAAGCCTGTACTTCTGGTACCTTTGAGGTACGAACAGTTTAAAAAAGGGACAAACGGGTACAAACGATGCTCTTTCGGTATCCCTTAGTCGCTTTGCGATAACTTGAAAATTGACTAAAAACGCCTCCATAGAATGTATTTTTTTTAAAGCCTGTACTTCCGGTACCTTTGAGGTACAAACAATTTTAAAATAGGTACAAACGGGTACAAACGATGCTCTTTCGATATCCCTTAGTCGCTTTGCGATAACTTGAAAATTGTCTAAAATCGCCTCCATGGAATATTTTTTTTAAGCCTGTACTTCTGGTACCTTTGAGGTACAAACAATTTAAAAAGAGGTACAAACGGGCACAAACGATGCTTTTTCGATATCCCTTAGTCGCTTTGCGAAAACTTGAAAATTGTCTAAAATCGCCTCCATAATTTTTTTTTAAAGCCTGTACTTCTGGTACCTTTGAGGGACAAACAATTTAAAAAAATGTACAAACGGGTACAAACGATGCTCTTTCCATATCCCTTGGTCGCTTTGCGATCACTTGAAAATTGTCTAAAATCGCCTCCATTGAATTTTTTTTAAAGCCTGTACTTCTGGTACCTTTGAGGTACAAACAATTTAAAAAAATGTGCAAACGGGTACAAACGATGCTCTTTCGATATCCTTTAGTCGCTTTGCGATAACTTAAAAATTGACTAAAATCGCCTCCACAGAATGTATTTTTTTTTAAAGCCTGTACTTCCGGTACCTTTGAGGTACAAACAATTTTAAAATAGGTACAAACGGGTACAAACGATGCTCTTTCGATATCCCTTAGTCGCTTTGCGATAACTTGAAAATTGTCTAAAATCGCCTCCATAGAATTTTTTTTAAAGCCTGTACTTCTGGTGCCTTTGAGGTACAAACAATTAAAAAAAAAGTACAAAGGGGCACAAACGATGCTCTTTCGATATCCCTTAGTCGCTTTGCGAAAACTTGAAAATTGTCTAAAATCGCCTCCATAATTTTTTTTTTTTTTAAAGCCTATACTTCTGGTACCTTTGAGGTACAGACAATTTAAAAAGAGGTACAAACGGGCACAAACGATGCTCTTCCGATATCCCTTAGTCGCTTTGCGATAACTTGAAAATTGACTAAAATCGCCTCCATGGAATTAATTTTTTTTTTAAAGCCCGTACTTGCGGTACCTTTGAGGTACAAACAATTTAAAAAGAGGTACAAACGGGCACAAATGATGCTCTTTTGATATCCCTAAGTCGCTTTGCGATAACTTGATAATTGACTAAAATCGCCTCCATGGAATTAATTTTTTTTTAAAAGCCCGTACTTGCGGTACCTTTGAGGTACAAACAATTTAAAAAGAGGTACAAACGGGTACAAACGATGCTCTTCCGATATCCCTTAGTCGCTTTGCGATTACTTGAAAATTGACGAAAATCGTCTCCATAGAATGTATTTTTTTTAAAGCCCGTACTTGCGGCACCTTTGAGGTACAAACAATTTAAAAAGAGGTTAAACGGGCACAAACGATGCTCTTTCGATATCCCTTAGTCGCTTTGCGATAACTTGAAATTGACTAAAATCGCCTCCATAGAATTTTTTTTTTAAGCCGGTACTTCCGGTACCTTTGAGGTACAAACAATTTAAAAAGAGATACAAACGGGTACAAACGATGCTCTTTCGATATCCCTTAGTCGCTTTGCGATCACTTGAAAATCGACTAAAATCGCCTCCACTGAATTTTTTTTTTTTAAGCCTGTACTTCTGGTACCTTTGAGGTACAAACAATTTAAAAAGAGGTACAAACGGGCACAAACGATGGTTTTTCGATATCCCTTAGTCGCTTTGCGAAAACTTGAAAATTGTCTAAAATCGCCTCCATAATTTTTTTTTAAAGCCTATACTTCTGGTACCTTAGAGATACAGACAATTTAAAAAGAGGTACAAACGGGCACAAACGATGCTCTTTTGATATCCCTTAGTCGCTTTGCGATAACTTGAAAATTGACTAAAAACGCCTCCATAGAATTTTTTTTTTTAAAGCCTGTACTTCCGGTACCTTTGAGGTACAAACAATTTTAAAATAGGTACAAACGGGTACAAATGATGCTCTTTCGATATCCCTTAGTCGCTTTGCGATAACTTGAAAATTGTCTAAAATCGCCGCCATGGAATTTTTTTTTAAGCCTGTACTTCTGGTACCTTTCAGGTACAAAAAATTTAAAAAGAGGTACAAACGGGTACAAATGGGTACAAACGATGCTCTTTCCATATCTTTTGGTCGCTTTGCGATCACTTGAAAATTGTCTAAAATCGCCTCCATTGAATTTTTTTCTTTTTAAAGCCTGTACTTCTGGTACCTTTGAGGTACAAACAATTTAAAAAAATGTACAAACGGGTACAAACGATGCTCTTTCGATATCTTTTAGTCGCTTTGCGATAACTTGAAAATTGACTAAAATCGTCTCCATGGAATGTAATTTTTTTAAAAGCCCGTACTTGCGGTACCTTTGAGGTACAAACAATTTAATAAGAGGTACAAACGGGTACAAACGATGCTCTTTCGATATCCGTTAGTAGCTTTGCGATAACTTGAAAATTGACTAAAATCGCCTCCATAGAATGTATTTTTTTTAAAGCCCGTACTTGCGGCACCTTTGAGGTACAAACAATTTAAAAAGAGATACAAACGGGTAAAAAAGATGCTCTTTCGATATCCCTTAGTCGCTTTGCGATAACTTGAAAATTGACGAAAATCGCCTCCATAGAATGTAATTTTTTTTTAAAGCCCGTACTTGCGGCACCTTTGTGGTACAAACAATTTAAAAAGAGGTTAAACGGGTACAAACGATGTTTTTTCGATATCCCTTAGTCGCTTTGCGATAACTTGAAAATTGACTAAAATCGCCTCCATGGAATTAATTTTTTTTTTAAAGCCCGTACTTGCGGTACCTTTGAGGTACAAACAATTTAAAAAGAGGTACAAACGGGCACAAACGATGCTCTTTTGATATCCCTAAGTCGCTTTGCGATAACTTGAAAATTGACTAAAATTGCCTCCATGGAATTAATTTTTTTTTTAAAGCCCGTACTTGCGGCACCTTTGAGGTACAAACAATTTAAAAAGAGGTTAAACGGGTACAAACGATGCTCTTTCGAAATCCGTCAGTCGCTTTGCGATCACTTGAAAATCGACTAAAATCGCCTCCATAGAATGTAATTTTTTTTTAAGCCCGTACTTGCGACACCTTTGAGGTACAAACAATATAAAAAGAAGTACAAACGGGCACAAACGATGCTCTTTTGATATCCCTACGTCGCTTTGCGATAACTTGAAAATTGACTAAAATTGCCTCCATGGAATTAATTTTTTTTTAAAGCCCGTACTTGCGGCACCTTTGATGTACAAACAATTTAAAAAGAGGTTAAACGGGTACAAACGATGCTCTTTCGATATCCCTTAGTCGCTTTGCGATAACTTGAAAATTGACTAAAATCGCCTCCATGGAATTAATTTTTTTTTAAAGCCCGTACTTGCGGTACCTTTGAGGTACAAACAATTTAAAAAGAGGTACAAACGGGCACAAACGATGCTCTTTTGATATCCCTGAGTCGCTTTGCGATAACTTGAAAATTGACTAAAATCGCCTCCATGGAATTATTTTTTTTTTAAAAGCCCGTACTTGCGGTACCTTTGAGGTACAAACAATATAAAAAGAGGTACAAACGGGCACAAACGATGCTCTTTCGATATCCCTTAGTCGCTTTGCGATAACTTGAAAATTGTCTAAAATCGCCTCCATAGAATTTTTTTTTTAAAGCCTGTACTTTTGGTACCTTTGAGGTCCAAACAATTTAAAAAGAGTTACAAAAGGGGCACAAACGATGCTCTTTCGATATCCCTTAGTCGCTTTGCGATAACTTGAAAATTGACTAAAATCGCCTCCATGGAATTAAATTTTTTTTTAAAGCCCGTACTTTCGGTACCTTTGAGGTACAAACAATTTAAAAAGAGGTCCAAACGGGCTCAAACGATGCTCTTTCGATATCCCTAAGTCGCTTTGCGATAACTTGAAAATTGACTAAAATCGCCTCCATGGAATTAATTTTTTTTTTAAAGCCCGTACTTGCGGCACCTTTGATGTACAAACAATGCTCTTTCGATATCCCTTAATTGCTTTGCGATAACTTGAAAATTGACTAAAATCGCCTCCATGGAATTTTTTTTTAAGCCTGTACTTCTGGTACCTTTGAGGTACAAAGAATTCAAAAAGAGGTACAAATGGGCTCAAACGATGCTCTTTCGATATCTCTTAGTCGCTTTGCGATAACTTGAAAATTGACTAAAATCGCCTCCATTGAATGTATTTTTTTTAAAAGCCTGTACTTCCGGTACCTTTGAGGTACAAACAATTTAGAATAGGTTCAAACGGGTACAAACGATGCTCTTTCGATATTCCTTAGTCGCTTTACGATAACTTGAAAATTGTCTAAAATCGCCTCCATGGAATTTTTTTTTTTAAAGCCTGTACTTCTGGTACCCTTGAGGTACAAACAATTTAAAAAGAGGTACAAATGGGCTCAAACGATGCTCTTTCGATATCCCTTAGTCGCTTTGCGATAACTTGAAAATTGACTAAAATCGCCTCCATAGAATGTATTTTTTTTAAAAGCCTGTACTTCCGGTACCTTTAAGGTACAAACAATTTAAAAAGAGTTACAAACGGGTACAAACGATGCTCTTTCGATATCCCTTAGTCGCTTTGCGATAACTTGAAAATTGTCTAAAATCGCCTCCATGGAATTTTTTTTTAAAGCCTGTACTTCCGGTACCTTTGAGGTACAAACAATTTAGAATAGGTTCAAACGGGTACAAACGATGCTCTTTCGATATTCCTTAGTCGCTTTACGATAACTTGAAAATTGTCTAAAATCGCCTCCATAGAATGTATTTTTTTTAAAAGCCTGTACTTCCGGTCACTTTAAGGTACAAACAATTTAAAAAGAGTTACAAACGGGTACAAACGATGCTCTTTCGATATCCCTTAGTCGCTTTGCGATAACTTGAAAATTGACTAAAATCGCCTCCATAGAATGTATTTTTTTAAAAGCCTGTACTTCCGGTACCTTTAAGGTACAAACAATTTAAAAAGAGTTACAAACGGGTACAAACGATGCTCTTTCGATATCCCTTAGTCGCTTTGCGATAACTTGAAAATTGTCCATAATCGCCTCCATGGAATTTTTTTTTTAAAGCCTGTACTTCTGGTACCCTTGAGGTACAAACAATTTAAAAAGAGGTACAAATGGGCTCAAACGATGCTTTTTCGATATCCCTTAGTCGCTTTGCGATTACTTGAAAATTGACTAAAATCGCCTCCATAGAATGTATTTTTTTTAAAAGCCTGTACTTGCGGTACCTTTAAGGTACAAACAATTTAAAAAGAGTTACAAACGGGTACAAACGATGCTCTTTTGATATTCCTTAGTCGCTTTGCGATAACTTGAAAATTCTCTAAAATCGCCTCCATAGAATGTATTTTTTTAAAGCCTGTACTTCCGGTACCTTTGAGGTACGAACAGTTTAAAAAAGGGACAAACGGGTACAAACGATGCTCTTTCGATATCCCTTAGTCGCTTTGCGATAACTTGAAAATTGTCTAAAATCGCCTCCATAGAATTTTTTTTTAAAGCCTGTACTTTTGGTACCTTTGAGGTCCAAACAATTTAAAAAGAGTTACAAAAGGGGCACAAACGATGCTCTTTCGATATCCATAAGTCGCTTTGCGATAACTTGAAAATTGACTAAAATCGCCTCCATAGAATGTATTTTTTTAAAGCCTGTACTTCTGGTACCTTTGAGGTACGAACAGTTTAAAAAAGGGACAAACGGGTACAAACGATGCTCTTTCGATATCCCTTAGTCGCTTTGCGATAACTTGAAAATTGTCTAAAATCGCCTCCATATAATTTTTTTTTAAAGCCTGTACTTTTGGTACCTTTGAGGTCCAAACAATTTAAAAAGAGTTACAAAAGGGGCACAAACGATGCTCTTTCGATATCCATAAGTCGCTTTGCGATAACTTGAAAATTGACTAAAATCGCCTCCATAGAATGTATTTTTTTAAAGCCTGTACTTCCGGTACCTTTGAGGTACGAACAGTTTAAAAAAGGGACAAACGGGTACAAACGATGCTCTTTCGATATCCCTTAGTCGCTTTGCGATAACTTGAAGATTGTCTAAAATCGCCTCCATAGAATTTTTTTTTTAAAGCCTGTACTTTTGGTACCTTTGAGGTCCAAACAATTTAAAAAGAGTTACAAAAGGGGCACAAACGATGCTCTTTCGATATCCATAAGTCGCTTTGCGATAACTTGAAAATTGACTAAAATCGCCTCCATATAATGTATTTTTTTAAAGCCTGTACTTCCGGTACCTTTGAGGTACGAACAGTTTAAAAAAGGGACAAACGGGTACAAACGATGCTCTTTCGATATCCCTTAGTCGCTTTGCGATAACTTGAAAATTGTCTAAAATCGCCTCCATGGAATTTTTTTTTTAAAGCCTGTACTTCTGGTACCCTTGAGGTACAAACAATTTAAAAAGAGGTACAAATGGGCTCAAACGATGCTCTTTCGATATCCCTTAGTCGCTTTGCGATAACTTGAAAATTGACTAAAATCGCCTCCATAGAATGTATTTTTTTTAAAAGCCAGTACTTCCGGTACCTTTAAGGTACAAACAATTTAAAAAGAGTTACAAACGGGTACAAACGATGCTCTTTCGATATCCCTTAGTCGCTTTGCGATAACTTGAAAATTGTCTAAAATCGCCTCCATGGAATTTTTTTTTTAAAGCCTGTACTTCTGGTACCCTTGAGGTACAAACAATTTAAAAAGAGGTACAAATGGGCTCTAACGATGCTCTTTCGATATCCCTTAGTCGCTTTGCGTTAACTTGAAAATTGACTAAAATCGCCTCCATGGAATGTAATTTTTTTAAAAGCCCGTACTAGCGGTACCCTTGAGGTACAAACAATTTAGAATAGGTTTAAACGGGTACAAACGATGCTCTTTCGATATTCCTTAGTCGCTTTGCGATAACTTGAAAATTGTCCAAAATCGCCTCCATGGATTTTTTTTTAAAGCCTGTACTTCTGGTACCCTAGAGGTACAAACAATTTAAAAAGAGGTACAAATTAGCTCAAACGATGCTTTTTCGATATCCCTTAGTCGCTTTGCGATTACTTGAAAATTGACTAAAATCGCCTCCATAGAATGTATTTTTTTTAAAAGCCTGTACTTCCGGTACCTTTAAGGTACAAACAATTTAAAAAGAGGTACAAACGGGTACAAACGATGCTCTTCCGATATCCCTTAGTCGCTTTGCGATTACTTGAAAATTGACGAAAATCGCCTCCATAGAATGTAATTTTTTTTTAAAGCCCGTACTTGCGGCACCTTTGAGGTACAAACAATTTAAAAAGAGGTACAAACGGGTACAAACGATGCTCTTCCGATATCCCTTAGTCGCTTTGCGATTACTTGAAAATTGACGAAAATCGCCTCCATAGAATGTAATTTTTTTTTAAAGCCCGTACTTGCGGCACCTTTGAGGTACAAACAATTTAAAAAGAGGTTAAACGGGCACAAACGATGCTCTTTTGATATCCCTTAGTCGCTTTGCGATAACTTGAAATTGACTAAAATCGCCTCCATAGAATTTTTTTTTTAAGCCGGTACTTCCGGTACCTTTGAGGTACAAACAATTTAAAAAGAGATACAAACGGGTACAAACGATGCTCTTTCGATATCCCTTAGTCGCTTTGCGATCACTTGAAAATCGACTAAAATCGCCTCCACTGAATTTTTTTTTTTAAGCCTGTACTTCTGGTACCTTTGAGGTACAAACAATTTAAAAAGAGGTACAAACGGGCACAAACGATGGTTTTTCGATATCCCTTAGTCGCTTTGCGAAAACTTGAAAATTGTCTAAAATCGCCTCCATAATTTTTTTTAAAGCCTATACTTCTGGTACCTTTGAGATACAGACAATTTAAAAAGAGGTACAAACGGGCACAAACGATGCTCTTTCGATATCCCTTAGTCGCTTTGCGATAACTTGAAAATTGACTAAAAACGCCTCCATGGAATGTTTTTTTTTTAAAGCCTGTACTTCCGGTACCTTTGAGGTACAAACAATTTTAAAATTGGTACAAACGGGTACAAATGATGCTCTTTCGATATCCCTTAGTCGCTTTGCGGTAACTTGAAAATTGTCTAAAATCGCCGCCATGGAATTTTTTTTTTAAGCCTGTACTTCTGGTACCTTTCAGGTACAAAAAATTTAAAGAGGTACAAACGGGTACAAATGGGTACAAACGATGCTCTTTCCATATCCCTTGGTCGCTTTGCGATCACTTGAAAATTGTCTAAAATCGCCTCCATTGAATTTTTTTCTTTTTAAAGCCTGTACTTCTGGTACCTTTGAGGTACAAACAATTTAAAAAAATGTACAAACGGGTACAAACGATGCTCTTTCGATATCTTTTAGTCGCTTTGCGATAATTCGAAAATTGACTAAAATCGTCTCCATGGAATGTAATTTTTTTAAAAGCCCGTACTTGCGGTACCTTTGAGGTACAAGCAATTTAATAAGAGGTACAAACGGGTACAAACGATGCTCTTTCGATATCCCTTAGTCGCTTTGCGATAACTTGAAAATTGTCTAAAATCGCCTCCATAGAATTTTTTTTTTTAAGCCTGTACTTCAGGTACCTTTGAGGTACAAACGATTCAACAAGAGGTACAAACGGGCACAAACGATGCTCTTTCGATATCCGTTAGTAGCTTTGCGATAACTTGAAAATTGACTAAAATCGCCTCCATAGAATGTATTTTTTTTAGAGCCTGTACTTCCGGTACCTTTGAGGTCCAAACAGTTTAAAAAAGGGACAAACGGGTACAAACTATGCTCTTTCGATATCCCTTGGTCGCTTTGCGATAACTTGAAGATTGTCTAAAATCGCCTCCATAGAATTTTTTTTTAAAGCCTCTACTTCTGGTACCTTTGAGGTACAAAGAATTTAAAAAAAAGTACAAACGGGCACAAACGATGCTCTTTCGATATCCCTTAGTCGCTTTGCGATAACTTGAAAATTGTCTTAAATCGCCTCCATTGATTTTTTTTTTAAAGCCTGTACTTCTTGTACCTTTGAGGTACAAACAATTTAAAAAGAGGTACAAATGGGTACAAACGATGCTCTTTCGATATCCCTTATTCGTTTTGCGATAACTTGAAAATTGACTAAAATCGCCTCCATGGAATGTATTTTTTTTTATAGCCTTTACTTCCGGTACCTTTGAGGTACAAACAATTTAAAAAGAGATACAAACGGGTAAAAAAGATGCTCTTTCGATATCCCTTAGTCGCTTTGCGATCACTTGAAAATTAACTAAAATCGCCTCCATAGAATGTAATTTTTTTTAAAGCCCGTACTTGCGGCACCTTTGAGGTACAAACAATTTAAAAAGAGGTTAAACGGGTACAAACGATGTTTTTTCGATATCCCTTAGTCGCTTTGCGATAACTTGAAAATTGACTAAAATCGCCTCCATGGAATTAATTTTTTTTTAAAAGCCCGTACTTGCGGTACCTTTGAGGTACAAACAATTTAAAAAGAGGTACAAACGGGCACAAACGATGCTCTTTTGATATCCCTAAGTCGCTTTGCGATAACTTGAAAATTGACTAAAATCGCCTCCATGGAATTAATTATTTTTTTAAAAGCCCGTACTTGCGGTACCTTTGAGGTACAAACAATTTAAAAAGAGGTACAAACGGGCACAAACGATGCTCTTTTGATATCCCTTATTCGTTTTGCGATAACTTGAAAATTGACTAAAATCGCCTCCATGGAATTAATTATTTTTTAAAAGCCCGTACTTGCGGTACCTTTGAGGTACAAACAATTTAAAAAGAGGTACAAACGGGCACAACGATGCTCTTTTGATATCCCTAAGTCGCTTTGCGATAACTTGAAAATTGACTAAAATCGCCTCCATGGAATTAATTATTTTTTAAAAGCCCGTACTTGCGGTACCTTTGAGGTACAAACAATTTAAAAAGAGGTACAAACGGGCACAAACGATGCTCTTTTGATATCCCTAAGTCGCTTTGCGATAACTTGAAAATTGACTAAAATCGCCTCCATGGAATTAATTATTTTTTTAAAAGCCCGTACTTGCGGTAACTTTGAGGTACAAACAATTTAAAAAGAGGTACAAACGGGCACAAACGATGCTCTTTTGATATCCCTAAGTCGCTTTGCGATAACTTGAAAATTGACTAAAATCGCCTCCATGGAATTAATTATTTTTTAAAAGCCCGTACTTGCGGTACCTTTGAGGTACAAACAATTTAAAAAGAGGTACAAACGGGCACAAACGATGCTCTTTCGATATCCCTTATTCGTTTTGCGATAACTTGAAAATTGACTAAAATCGCCTCCATGGAATGTATTTTTTTTTATAGCCTTTACTTCCGGTACCTTTGAGGTACAAACAATTTAAAAAGAGATACAAACGGGTAAAAAAGATGCTCTTTCGATATCCCTTAGTCGCTTTGCGATCACTTGAAAATTAACTAAAAATCGCCTCCATAGAATGTAATTTTTTTAAAGCCCGTACTTGCGGCACCTTTGAGGTACAAACAATTTAAAAAGAGGTTAAACGGGTACAAACGATGTTTTTTCGATATCCCTTAGTCGCTTTGCGATAACTTGAAAATTGACTAAAATCGCCTCCATGGAATTAATTTTTTTTAAAAGCCCGTACTTGCGGTACCTTTGAGGTACAAACAATTTAAAAAGAGGTACAAACGGGCACAAACGATGCTCTTTTGATATCCCTAAGTCGCTTTGCGATAACTTGAAAATTGACTAAAATCGCCTCCATGGAATTAATTATTTTTTTAAAAGCCCGTACTTGCGGTGCCTTTGAGGTACAAACAATTTGAAAAGAAGTACAAACGGGTACAAACGATGCCCTACCGATATCCCTTAGTCGCTTTGCGATCACTTGAAAATCGACTAAAATCGCCTCCATAGAATGTAATTTTTTTTAAAGCCCGTACTTGCGACACCTTTGAGGTACAAACAATTTAAAAGGAGGTACAAACGGGCACAAACGATGCTCTTTTGATATCCCTAAGTCGCTTTGCGATAACTTGAAAATTGACTAAAATAGCCTCCATGGAATTAATTTTTTTTTTAAAGCCCGTACTTGCGGTACCTTTGAGGTACAAACAATTTAAAAAGTGGTACAAACGGGCACAAACGATGCTCTTTTGATATCCCTAAGTCGCTTTGCGATAACTTGAAAATTGACTAAAATTGCCTCCATGGAATTAATTTTTTTTTTTAAAGCCCGTACTTGCGGCACCTGTGATGTACAAACAATCTAAAAAGAGGTTAAACGGGTACAAACGATGCTCTTTCGATATCCCTTAGTCGCTTTGCGATAACTTGAAAATTGACTAAAATCGCCTCCATGGAATTAATTTTTTTTTAAAAGCCCGTACTTGCGGTACCTTTGAGGTACAAACAATATAAAAAGAGGTACAAACGGGCACAAACAATGCTCTTTTGATATCCCTTAGTCGCTTTGCGATAACTTGAAAATTGTCTAAAATCGCCTCCATAGAATTTTTTTTTTAAAGCCTGTACTTCTGGTACCCTTGAGGTACAAACAATTTAAAAAGAGTTACAAAAGGGGCACAAACGATGCTCTTTCGATATCCCTTAGTCGCTTTGCGATAACTTGAAAATTGAGTAAAATCGCCTCCATGGAATTAAATTTTTTTTTAAAGCCCGTACTTTCGGTACCTTTGAGGTACAAACAATTTAAAAAGAGGTCCAAACGGGCTCAAACGATGCTCTTTCGATATCCCTAAGTCGCTTTGCGATAACTTGAAAATTGACTAAAATTGCCTCCATGGAATTAATTTTTTTTTTAAAGCCCGTACTTGCGGCACCTGTGATGTACAAACAATTTAAAAAGAGGTTAAACTGGTACAAACGATGCTCTTTCGATATCCCTTAATTGCTTTGCGATAACTTGAAAATTGGCTAAAATCGCCTCCATGGAATTTTTTTTTAAGCCTGTACTTCTGGTACCTTTGAGGTACAAAGAATTCAAAAAGAGGTACAAATGGGCTCAAACGATGCTCTTTCGATATCCCTTAGTCGCTTTGCGATAACTTGAAAATTGACTAAAATCGCCTCCATTGAATGTATTTTTTTTAAAAGCCTGTACTTCCGGTACCTTTGAGGTACAAACAATTTAGAATAGGTTCAAACGGGTACAAACGATGCTCTTTCGATATTCCTTAGTCGCTTTACGATAACTTGAAAATTGTCTAAAATCGCCTCCATGGAATTTTTTTTTTAAAGCCTGTACTTCTGGTACCCTTGAGGTACAAACAATTTAAAAAGAGGTACAAATGGGCTTAAACGATGCTCTTTCGATATCCCTTAATTGCTTTGCGATAACTTGAAAATTGACTAAATTCGCCTCCATGGAATTTTTTTTTAAGCCTGCACTTCTGGTACCTTTGAGGTACAAGGAATTCAAAAAGAGGTACAAATGGGCTCAAACGATGCTCTTTCGATATCTCTTAGTCGCTTTGCGATAACTTGAAAATTGACTAAAATCGCCTCCATTGAATGTATTTTTTTTAAAAGCCTGTACTTCCGGTACCTTTGAGGTACAAACAATTTAGAATAGGTTCAAACGGGTACAAACGATGCTCTTTCGATATTCCTTAGTCGCTTTACGATAACTTGAAAATTGTCTAAAATCGCCTCCATGGAATTTTTTTTTTTAAAGCCTGTACTTCTGGTACCCTTAAGGTACAAACAATTTAAAAAGAGGTACAAATGGGCTCAAACGATGCTCTTTCGATATCCCTTAGTCGCTTTGCGATAACTTGAAAATTGACTAAAATCGCCTCCATAGAATGTATTTTTTTTAAAAGCCTGTACTTCCGGTACCTTTAAGGTACAAACAATTTAAAAAGAGTTACAAACGGGTACAAACGATGCTCTTTCGATATCCCTTAGTCGCTTTGCGATAACTTGAAAATTGTCTAAAATCGCCTCCATGGAATTTTTTTTTAAAGCCTGTACTTCCCGTACCTTTGAGGTACAAACAATTTAGAATAGGTTCAAACGGGTACAAACGATGCTCTTTCGATATTCCTTAGTCGCTTTACGATAACTTGAAAATTGTCTAAAATCGCTTCCATAGAATGTATTTTTTTATAAAGCCTGTACTTCCGGTACCTTTAAGGTACAAACAATTTAAAAAGAGTTACAAACGGGTACAAACGATGCTCTTTCGATATCCCTTAGTCGCTTTGCGATAAATTGAAAATTGTCTAAAATCGCCTCCATAGAATGTATTTTTTTTAAAAGCCTGTACTTCCGGTACCTTTAAGGTACAAACAATTTAAAAAGAGTTACAAACGGGTACAAACGATGCTCTTTCGATATCCCTTAGTCGCTTTGCGATAACTTGAAAATTGTCCAAAATCGCCTCCATGGAATTTTTTTTTTAAAGCCTGTACTTCTGGTACCCTTGAGGTACAAACAATTTAAAAAGAGGTACAAATGGGCTCAAACGATGCTTTTTCGATATCCCTTAGTCGCTTTGCGATGACTTGAAAATTGACTAAAATCGCCTCCATAGAATGTATTTTTTTTAAAAGCCTGTACTTGCGGTACCTTTAAGGTACAAACAATTTAAAAAGAGTTACAAACGGGTACAAACGATGCTCTTTTGATATTCCTTAGTCGCTTTGCGATAACTTGAAAATTGACTAAAATCGCCTCCATAGAATGTATTTTTTTAAAGCCTGTACTTCCGGTACCTTTGAGGTACGAACAGTTTAAAAAAGGGACAAACGGGTACAAACGATGCTCTTTCGATATCCCTTAGTCGCTTTGCGATAACTTAAAAATTGTCTAAAATCGCCTCCATAGAATTTTTTTTTAATGCCTGTACTTTTGGTACCTTTGAGGTCCAAACAATTTAAAAAGAGTTACAAAAGGGGCACAGACGATGCTCTTTCGATATCCATAAGTCGCTTTGCGATAACTTGAAAATTGACTAAAATCGCCTCCATAGAATGTATTTTTTTAAAGCCTGTACTTCCGGTACCTTTGAGGTACGAACAGTTTAAAAAAGGGACAAACGGGTACAAACGATGCTCTTTCGATATCCCTTAGTCGCTTTGCGATAACTTGAAAATTGTCTAAAATCGTATCCATAGAATTTTTTTTTAAAGCCTGTACTTTTGGTACCTTTGAGGTCCAAACAATTTAAAAAGAGTTACAAAAGGGGCACAAATGATGCTCTTTCGATATCCATAAGTCGCTTTGCGATAACTTGAAAATTGACTAAAATCGCCTCCATAGAATGTATTTTTTTAAAGCCTGTACTTCTGGTACCTTTGAGGTACGAACAGTTTAAAAAAGGGACAAACGGGTACAAACTATGCTCTTTCGATATCCCTTAGTCGCTTTGCGATAACTTGAAGATTGTCTAAAATCGCCTCCATAGAATTTTTTTTTAAAGCCTGTACTTTTGGTACCTTTGAGGTCCAAACAATTTAAAAAGAGTTACAAAAGGGGCACAAACGATGCTCTTTCGATATCCATAAGTCGCTTTGCGATAACTTGAAAATTGACTAAAATCGCCTCCATAGAATGTATTTTTTTAAAGCCTGTACTTCCGGTACCTTTGAGGTACGAACAGTTTAAAAAAGGGACAAACGGGTACAAACGATGCTCTTTCGATATCCCTTAGTCGCTTTGCGATAACTTGAAAATTGTCTAAAATCGCCTCCATGGAATTTTTTTTTTTAAAGCCTGTACTTCTGGTACCCTTGAGGTACAAACAATTCAAAAAGAGGTACAAATGGGCTCAAACGATGCTCTTTCGATATCCCTTAGTCGCTTTGCGATAACTTGAAAATTGACTAAAATCGCCTCCATAGAATGTATTTTTTTTAAAAGCCAGTACTTCCGGTACCTTTAAGGTACAAACAATTTAAAAAGAGTTACAAACGGGTACAAACGATGCTCTTTCGATATCCCTTAGTCGCTTTGCGATAACTTGAAAATTGTCTAAAATCGCCTCCATGGAATTTTTTTTTAAAGCCTGTACTTCTGGTACCCTTGAGGTACAAACAATTTAAAAAGAGGTACAAATGGGCTCAAACGATGCTCTTTCGATATCCCTTAGTCGCTTTGCGTTAACTTGAAAATTGACTAAAATCGCCTCCATGGAATGTAATTTTTTTAAAAGCCCGTACTAGCGGTACCCTTGAGGTACAAACAATTTAGAATAGGTTTAAACGGGTACAAACGATGCTCTTTCGATATTCCTTAGTCGCTTTGCGATAACTTGAAAATTGTCCAAAATCGCCTCCATGGAATTTTTTTTTTAAAGCCTGTACTGGTACCCTTGAGGTACAAACAATTTAAAAAGAGGTACAAATTAGCTCAAACGATGCTTTTTCGATATCCCTTAGTCGCTTTGCGATTACTTGAAAATTGACTAAAATCGCCTCTATAGAATGTATTTTTTTTTAAAGCCTGTACTTCCGGTACCTTTAAGGTACAAACAATTTAAAAAGAGTTACAAACGGGTACAAACGATGCTCTTTCGATATCGCTTAGTCGCTTTGCGATAACTTGAAAATTGTCTAAAATCGCCTCCATAGAATTTTTTTTTAAAGCCTGTACTTCTGGTACCTTTGAGGTACAAACAATTTAAAAAAAAAGTACAAACAGGCACAAACGATGCTCTTTCGATATCCCTTAGTCGCTTTGCGATAACTTGAAATTGACTAAAATCGCCTCCATCGAATTTTTTTTAAGCCTGTACTTCAGGTACCTTTGAGGTACAAACAATTCAACAAGAGGTACAAACGGGCACAAACGTTGCTCTTTCGATATCCCTTAGTCGCTTTGCGATAACTTGAAAATTGACAAAAATCGCCTCTATATAATTTTTTTTTAAAGCCTGTACTTCTGGTACCTTTGAGGTACAAACAATTTAAAAAAAAAGTACAAACGGGCACAAACGATGCTCTTTCGATATCCCTTAGTCGCTTTGCGATAACTTGAAATTGACTAAAATCGCCTCCATATAATTTTTTTTAAAGCCTGTACTTCTGGTCCCTTTGAGGTACAAACAATTTAAAAAAAAAGTACAAACGGGCACAAACGATGCTATTTCGATATCGCTTAGTCACTTTGCGATAACTTAAAGATTGTCTAAAATCGCCTCCATAGAATTTTTTTTTAAGCCTGTACTTCAGGTACCTTTGAGGTACAAACAATTCAACAAGAGGTACAAACGGGCACAAACGTTGCTCTTTCGATATCCCTTAGTCGCTTTGCGATAACTTGAAAATTGACTAAAATCGCCTCCATATAATTTTTTTTTAAAGCCTGTACTTCTGGTACCTTTGAGGTACAAACAATTTAAAAAAAAAGTACAAACGGGCACAAACGATGCTCTTTCGATATCCCTTAGTCGCTTTGCGATAACTTGAAATTGACTAAAATCGCCTCCATATAATTTTTTTTTAAAGCCTGTACTTCCGGTACCTTTAAGGTACAAACAATTTAAAAAGAGTTACAAATGGGTACAAACGATGCTCTTTCGATATCCCTTAGTCGCTTTGCGATAACTTGAAGATTGTCTAAAATCGCCTCCATATAATTTTTTTTTAAAGCCTGTACTTCTGGTACCTTTAAGGTACAAAGAATTTAAAAAGAGGTATAAACGGGCACAAACGATGCTCTTTCGATATCCCTTAGTCGCTTTGCGATAAGTTGAAAATTGTTTTAAATCGCCTCCATTGAATTTTTTTTTAAAGCCTGTACTTCTGGTACCTTTGAGGTACAAACAATTTAAAAAGAGGTACAAATGTGTACAAACGATGCTCTTTCGATATCCCTTAGTCGCTTTGCGATAACTTGAAAATTGTCTAAAATCGCCTCCATAGCATTTTTTTTAAAGCCTGTACTTTTGGTACCTTTGAGGTCCAAACAATTTAAAAAGAGTTACAAAAGGGGCACAAACGATGCTCTTTCGATATCCTTAAGTCGCTTTGCGATAACTTGAAAATTGACTAAAATCGCCTCCATGGAATTAATTTTTTTTATAAAAGCCCGTACTTGCGGTACCTTTGAGGTACAAACAATTTAAAAAGAGGTACAAACGGGTACAAACGATGCTCTTTCGATATCCCTTAGTCGCTTTGCGATAACTTGAAAATTGTCTAAAATCGCTTACTCGCTTTGCGATAACTTGAAAATTGACTAAAATCGCCTCCATAGAATAAATTTTTTTTAAAAGCCAGTACTTCCGGTACCTTTAAGGTACAAACAATTTAAAAAGAGTTACAAACGGGTACAAACGATGCTCTTTCGATATCCCTTAGTCGCTTTGCGATAACTTGAAAATTGTCTAAAATCGCCTCCATGGAATTTTTTTTTTTAAAGCCTGTACTTCTGGTACCCTTGAGGTACAAACAATTTAAAAAGAGGTACAAATGGGCTCAAACGATGCTCTTTCGATATCCCTTAGTCGCTTTGCGTTAACTTGAAAATTGACTAAAATCGCCTCCATGGAATGTAATTTTTTTAAAAGCCCGTACTAGCGGTACCCTTGAGGTACAAACAATTTAGAATAGGTTTAAACGGGTACAAACGATGTTCTTTCGATATTCCTTAGTCGCTTTGCGATAACTTGAAAATTGTCCAAAATCGCCTCCATGGAATTTTTTTTTTAAAGCCTGTACTTCTGGTACCCTTGAGGTACAAACAATTTAAAAAGAGGTACAAATTAGCTCAAACGATGCTTTTTCGATATCCCTTAGTCGCTTTGCGATTACTTGAAAAATGACTAAAATCGCCTCCATAGAATGTATTTTTTTTTAAAGCCTGTACTTCCGGTACCTTTAAGGTACAAACAATTTAAAAAGAGTTACAAACGGGTACAAACGATGCTCTTTCGATATCGCTTAGTCGCTTTGCGATAACTTGAAAATTGTCTAAAATCGCCTCCATAGAATTTTTTTTTAAAGCCTGTACTTCTGGTACCTTTGAGGTACAAACAATTTAAAAAAAAAGTACAAACAGGCACAAACGATGCTCTTTCGATATCCCTTAGTCGCTTTGCGATAAATTGAAATTGACTAAAATCGCCTCCATCGAATTTTTTTTAAGCCTGTACTTCAGGTACCTTTGAGGTACAAACAATTCAACAAGAAGTACAAACGGGCACAAACGTTGCTCTTTCGATATCCCTTAGTCGCTTTGCGATAACTTGAAATTGACTAAAATCGCCTCCATATAATTTTTTTTTAAAGCCTGTACTTCTGGTCCCTTTGAGGTACAAACAATTTAAAAAAAAAGTACAAACGGGCACAAACGATGCTCTTTCGATATCGCTTAGTCACTTTGCGATAACTTGAAGATTGTCTAAAATCGCCTCCATAGAATTTTTTTTAAGCCTGTACTTCAGGTACCTTTGAGGTACAAACAATGCAACAAGAAGTACAAACGGGCACAAACGTTGCTCTTTCGATATCCCTTAGTCGCTTTGCGATAACTTGAAAATTGACTAAAATCGCCTCCATATATTTTTTTTTAAAAGCCTGTACTTCTGGTACCCTTGAGGTACAAACAATTTAAAAAGAGGTACAAATTAGCTCAAACGATGCTTTTTCGGTATCCCTTAGTCGCTTTGCGATTACTAGAAAATTGACTAAAATCGCCTCCATAGAATGTATTTTTTTTAAAAGCCTGTACTTCCGGTACCTTTAAGGTACAAACAATTTAAAAAGAGTTACAAACGGGTACAAACGATGCTTTTTCGATATCGCTTAGTCGCTTTGCGATAACTTGAAAATTGTCTAAAATCGCCTCCATAGAATTTTTTTTTAAGCCTGTACTTCAGGTACCTTTGAGGTACAAACAATTCAACAAGAGGTACAAACGGGCACAAACGTTGCTCTTTCGATATCCCTTAGTCGCTTTGCGATAACTTGAAAATTGACTAAAATCGCCTCCATATAATTTTTTTTTAAAGCCTGTACTTCTGGTACCTTTGAGGTACAAAGAATTTAAAAAGAGGTATAAACGGGCACAAACGATGCTCTTTCGATATCCCTTAGTCGCTTTGCGATAACTTGAAAATTGTTTTAAATCGCCTCCATTGAATTTTTTTTAAAGCCTGTACTTCTGGTACCTTTGAGGTACAAACAATTTAAAAAGAGGTACAAATGGGTACAAACGATGCTCTTTCGATATCCCTTAGTCGCTTTGCGATAACTTGAAAATTGTCTAAAATCGCCTCCATAGAATTTTTTTTTAAAGCCTGTACTTTTGGTACCTTTGAGGTCCAAACAATTTAAAAAGAGTTACAAAAGGGGCACAAACGATGCTCTTTCGATATCCATAAGTCGCTTTGCGATAACTTGAAAATTGACTAAAATCGCCTCCATGGAATTATTTTTTTTTTATAAAAGCCCGTACTTGCGGTACCGTTGAGGTACAAACAATTTAAAAAGAGGTACAAACGGGTACAAACGATGCTCTTTCGATATCCCTTAGTCGCTTTGCGATAACTTGAAAATTGTCTAAAATCGCCTCCATAGAATTTTTTTTTAAAGCCTGTACTTTTGGTACCTTTGAGGTCCAAACAATTTAAAAAGAGTTACAAAAGGGGCACAAACGATGCTCTTTCGATATCCATAAGTCGATTTGCGATAACTTGAAAATTGACTAAAATCGCCTCCATAGAATGTATTTTTTTTAAAAGCCTGTACTTCCGGTACCTTTAAGGTACAAACAATTTAAAAAGAGTTACAAACGGGTACAAACGATGCTCTTTCGATATCCCTTAGTCGCTTTGCGATAACTTGAAAATTGTCTAAAATCGCCTCCATGGAATTTTTTTTTAAAGCCTGTACTTCTGGTACCCTTGAGGTACAAACAATTTAAAAAGAGGTACAAATGGGTACAAACGATGCTCTTTCGATATCCCTTAGTCGCTTTGCGATAACTTGAAAATTGTCTAAAATCGCCTCCATAGAATTTTTTTTTAAAGCCTGTACTTTTGGTACCTTTGAGGTCCAAACAATTTAAAAAGAGTTACAAAAGGGGCACAAACGATGCTCTTTCGATATCCATAAGTCGCTTTGCGATAACTTGAAAATTGACTAAAATCGCCTCCATGGAATTAATTTTTTTTATAAAAGCCCGTACTTGCGGTACCTTTGAGGTACAAACAATTTAAAAAGAGGTACAAATGGGTACAAACGATGCTCTTTCGATATCCCTTAGTCGCTTTGCGATCACTTGAAAATTAACTAAAATCGCCTCCATAGAATGTAATTTTTTTTTAAAGCCCGTACTTGCGGCACCTTTGAGGTACAAACAATTTAAAAAGAGGTACAAACGGGCACAAACGATGCTCTTTCGAAATACGTAAGTCGCTTTTGCGATAACTTGAAAATTAACTAAAATCGCCTCCATGGAATTAATTTTTTTTTTAAAGCCCGTACTTGCGGTACCTTTGAGGTACAAACAATTTAAAAAGAGGTACAAACGGGTACAAACGATGCTCTTCCGATATCCCTAAGTCGCTTTTGCGATAACTTGAAAATTGACTAAAATCGCCTCCATGGAATTTTTTTTTTTAAAGCCCGTACTTGCGGTACCTTTGAGGTACAAACAATTTAAAAAGAGGTACAAACGGGCACAAACGATGCTCTTTCGATATCCCTAAGTCGCTTTTGCGATAACTTGAAAATTGACTAAAATCGCCTCCATAGAATGTAATTTTTTTTTAAAGCCCGTACTTGCGGCACCTTTAAGGTACAAACAATTTAAAAAAAGTTTAAACGGGTACAAACGATGCTCTTTCGATATCCCTTAGTCGCTTTGCGATAACTTGAAAATTGACTAAAATCGCCTCCATAGAATGTAATTTTTTTTTAAAGCTCGTACTTGCGGCACCTTTGAGGTACAAACAATTTAAAAAGAGTTTAAACGGGTACAAACGATGCTCTTTCGATATCCCTTAGTCGCTTTGCGATAACTTGAAAATTGACTAAAATCGCCTCCATACAATGTAATTTTTTTTTAAAGCCCGTATTTGCGGCACCTTTGAGGTACAAACAATTTAAAAAGAGGTACAAACGGGCACAAACGATGCTCTTTCGATATCCCTTAGTCGCTTTGCGATAACTTGAAAATTGACTAAAATCGCCTCCATGGAATTATTTTTTTTTTTTTAAAGCCCGTACTTGCGGTACCTTTGAGGTACAAACAATATAAAAAGAGGTACAAACGGGCACAAACGATGCTCTTTCGATATCCCTTAGTCGCTTTGCGATAACTTGAAAATTGACTAAAATCGCCTCCATGGAATTATTTTTTTTTTTTTAAAGCCTGTACTTTTGGTACCTTTGAGGTCCAAACAATTTAAAAAGAGTTACAAAAGGGGCACAAACGATGCTCTTTCGATATCCATAAGTCGCTTTGCGATAACTTGAAAATTGACTAAAATCGCCTCCATGGAATTAATTTTTTTTATAAAAGCCCGTACTTGCGGTACCTTTGAGGTACAAACAATTTAAAAAGAGGTACAAACGGGCACAAACGATGCTCTTTCGATATCCCTAAGTCGCTTTTGCGATAACTTGAAAATTGACTAAAATCGCCTCCATAGAATGTAATTTTTTTTTAAAGCCCGTACTTGCGGCACCTTTAAGGTACAAACAATTTAAAAAAAGTTTAAACGGGTACAAACGATGCTCTTTCGATATCCCTTAGTCGCTTTGCGATAACTTGAAAATTGACTAAAATCGCCTCCATAGAATGTAATTTTTTTTTAAAGCTCGTACTTGCGGCACCTTTGAGGTACAAACAATTTAAAAAGAGTTTAAACGGGTACAAACGATGCTCTTTCGATATCCCTTAGTCGCTTTGCGATCACTTGAAAATTAACTAAAATCGCCTCCATAGAATGTAATTTTTTTTTAAAGCCCGTACTTGCGGCACCTTTGAGGTACAAACAATTTAAAAAGAGGTACAAACGGGCACAAACGATGCTCTTTCGAAATACGTAAGTCGCTTTTGCGATAACTTGAAAATTAACTAAAATCGCCTCCATGGAATTAATTTTTTTTTTAAAGCCCGTACTTGCGGTACCTTTGAGGTACAAACAATTTAAAAAGAGGTACAAACGGGTACAAACGATGCTCTTCCGATATCCCTAAGTCGCTTTTGCGATAACTTGAAAATTGACTAAAATCGCCTCCATGGAATTTTTTTTTTTAAAGCCCGTACTTGCGGTACCTTTGAGGTACAAACAATTTAAAAAGAGGTACAAACGGGCACAAACGATGCTCTTTCGATATCCCTAAGTCGCTTTTGCGATAACTTGAAAATTGACTAAAATCGCCTCCATAGAATGTAATTTTTTTTTAAAGCCCGTACTTGCGGCACCTTTAAGGTACAAACAATTTAAAAAAAGTTTAAACGGGTACAAACGATGCTCTTTCGATATCCCTTAGTCGCTTTGCGGTAACTTGAAAATTGACTAAAATCGCCTCCATAGAATGTAATTTTTTTTTAAAGCCCGTACTTGCTGCACCTTTGAGGTACAAACAATTTAAAAAGAGTTTAAACGGGTACAAACGATGCTCTTTCGATATCCCTTAGTCGCTTTGCGATAACTTGAAAATTGACTAAAATCGCCTCCATACAATGTAATTTTTTTTTAAAGCCCGTATTTGCGGCACCTTTGAGGTACAAACAATTTAAAAAGAGTTTAAACGGGTACAAACGATGCTCTTTCGATATCCCTTAGTCGCTTTGCGATAACTTGAAAATTGACTAAAATCGCCTCCATAGAATGTAATTTTTTTTTAAAGCCCGTACTTGCTGCACCTTTGAGGTACAAACAATTTAAAAAGAGTTTAAACGGGTACAAACGATGCTCTTTCGATATCCCTTAGTCGCTTTGCGATAACTTGAAAATTGACTAAAATCGCCTCCATACAATGTAATTTTTTTTTAAAGCCCGTATTTGCGGCACCTTTGAGGTACAAACAATTTAAAAAGAGTTTAAACGGGTACAAACGATGCTCTTTCGATATCCCTTAGTCGCTTTGCGATAACTTGAAAATTGACTAAAATCGCCTCCATAGAATGTAATTTTTTTTAAAGCCCGTATTTGCGGCACCTTTGAGGTACAAACAATTTAAAAAGAGTTTAAACGGGTACAAACGATGCTCTTTCGATATCCCTTAGTCGCTTTGCGATAACTTGAAAATTGACTAAAATCGCCTTCATGGAATTAATTTTTTTTTTAAAGCCCGTACTTGCGGCACCTTTGAGGTACAAACAATTTAAAAAGAGTTTAAACGGGTACAAACGATGCTCTTTCGATATCCCTTAGTCGCTTTGCGATAACTTGAAAATTGACTAAAATCGCCTCCATAGAATGTAATTTTTTTTTAAAGCTCGTACTTGCGGCACCTTTGAGGTACAAACAATTTAAAAAGAGTTTAAACGGGTACAAACGATGCTCTTTCGATATCCCTTAGTCGCTTTGCGATAACTTGAAAATTGACTAAAATCGCCTCCATAGAATGTAATTTTTTTTTAAAGCCCGTACTTGCGGCACCTTTGAGGTACAAACAATTTAAAAAGAGGTACAAACGGGCACAAACGATGCTCTTTTGATATCCCTGAGTCGCTTTGCGATAACTTGAAAATTGACTAAAATCGCCTCCATGGAATTATTTTTTTTTTAAAGCCCGTACTTGCGGTACCTTTGAGGTACAAACAATATAAAAAGAGGTACAAACGGGCACAAACGATGCTCTTTCGATATCCCTTAGTCGCTTTGCGATAACTTGAAAATTGACTAAAATCGCCTCCATGGAATTAATTTTTTTTAAAAGCCCGTACTTGCGGTACCTTTGAGGTACAAACAATTTAAAAAGAGGTTAAACGGGTACAAACAATGCTCTTTCGATATCCCTTAGTCGCTTTGCGATAACTTGAAAATTGACTAAAATCGCCTCCATGGAATTAATTTTTTTTTAAAAGCCCGTACTTGCGGTACCTTTGAGGTACAAACAATTTAAAAAGAGGTACAAACGGGCACAAACGATGCTCTTTTGATATCCCTGAGTCGCTTTGCGATAACTTGAAAATTGACTAAAATCGCCTCCATGGAATTATTTTTTTTTTTTTAAAGCCCGTACTTGCGGTACCTTTGAGGTACAAACAATATAAAAAGAGGTACAAACGGGCACAAACGATGCTCTTTCGATATCCCTTAGTCGCTTTGCGATAACTTGAAAATTGTCTAAAATCGCCTCCATAGAATTTTTTTTTTTAAAGCCTGTACTTTTGGTACCTTTGAGGTCCAAACAATTTAAAAAGAGTTACAAAAGGGGCACAAACGATGCTCTTTCGATATCCCTTAGTCGCTTTGCGATAACTTGAAAATTGACTAAAATCGCCTCCATGGAATTAATTTTTTTTTTAAAGCCCGTACTTGCGGTACCTTTGAGGTACAAACAATTTAAAAAGAGGTACAAACGGGCACAAACGATGCTCTTTTGATATCCCTAAGTCGCTTTGCGATAACTTGAAAATTGACTAAAATTGCCTCCATGGAATTAATTTTTTTTTTAAAGCCCGTACTTGCGGCACCTTTGATGTACAAACAATTTAAAAAGAGGTTAAACAGGCACAAACGATGCTCTTTCGATATCCCTTAGTCGCTTTGCGATAACTTGAAAATTGACTAAAATCGCCTCCATGGAATTAATTTTTTTTTAAAAGCCCGTACTTGCGGTACCTTTGAGGTACAAACAATTTAAAAAGAGGTACAAACGGGCACAAACGATGCTCTTTTGATATCCCTGAGTCGCTTTGCGATAACTTGAAAATTGACTAAAATCGCCTCCATGGAATTATTTTTTTTTTAAAGCCCGTACTTGCGGTACCTTTGAGGTACAAACAATTTAAAAAGAGGTTAAACAGGCACAAACGATTCTCTTTCGATATCCCTTAGTCGCTTTGCGATAACTTGAAAATTGTCTAAAATCGCCTCCATAGAATTTTTTTTTAAAGCCTGTACTTTTGGTACCTTTGAGGTCCAAACAATTTAAAAAGAGTTACAAAAGGGGCACAAACGATGCTCTTTCGATATCCATAAGTCGCTTTGCGATAACTTGAAAATTGACTAAAATCGCCTCCATATAATTTTTTTAAAGCCTGTACTTCCGGTACCTTTAAGGTACAAACAATTTAAAAAGAGTTACAAACGGGTACAAACGATGCTCTTTCGATATCCCTTAGTCGCTTTGCGATAACTTGAAGATTGTCTAAAATCGCCTCCATATAATTTTTTTTTAAAGCCTGTACTTCTGGTACCTTTGAGGTACAAAGAATTTAAAAAGAGGTATAAACGGGCACAAACGATGCTCTTTCGATATCCCTTAGTCGCTTTGCGATAAGTTGAAAATTGTTTTAAATCGCCTCCATTGAATTTTTTTTTAAAGCCTGTACTTCAGGTACCTTTGAGGTACAAACAATTTAAAAAGAGGTACAAATGGGTACAAACGATGCTCTTTCGATATCCCTTAGTCGCTTTGCGATAACTTGAAAATTGTCTAAAATCGCCTCCATAGAATTTTTTTTAAAGCCTGTACTTTTGGTACCTTTGAGGTCCAAACAATTTAAAAAGAGTTACAAAAGGGGCACAAACGATGCTCTTTCGATATCCTTAAGTCGCTTTGCGATAACTTGAAAATTGACTAAAATCGCCTCCATGGAATTAAATTTTTTTATAAAAGCCCGTACTTGCGGTACCTTTGAGGTACAAACAATTTAAAAAGAGGTACAAACGGGTACAAACGATGCTCTTTCGATATCCCTTAGTCGCTTTGCGATAACTTCAAAATTGTCTAAAATCGCTTCCATGGAATGTATTTTTTTTTAAGCCTTTACTTCCGGTACCTTTGAGGTACAAACAATTTAAAAAGAGATACAAACGGGTAAAAAAGATGCTCTTTCGATATCCCTTAGTCGCTTTGCGATCACTTGAAAATTAACTAAAATCGCCTCCATAGAATGTAATTTTTTTTTAAAGCCCGTACTTGCGGCACCTTTGAGGTACAAACAATTTAAAAAGAGGTACAAACGGGCACAAACGATGCTCTTTCGATATCACTAAGTCGCTTTTGCGATAACTTGAAAATTGACTAAAATCGCCTCCATGGAATTATTTTTTTTTTAAAGCCCGTACTTGCGGTCCCTTTGAGGTACAAACAATTTAAAAAGAGGTATAAACGGGTACAAACGATGCTCTTTCGATATCCTTAGTCGCTTTGCGATGACTTGAATATTGACGAAAATCTCATCCATAGAATGTAATTTTTTTTAAAGCCCGTACTTGCGGCACCTTTGAGGTACAAACAATTTAAAAAGAGTTTAAACGGGTACAAACGATGCTCTTTCGATTACCCTAAGTCGCTTTTGCGACAACTTGAAAATTGACTAAAATCGCCTCCATGGAATTATTTTTTTTTTAAAAGCCCGTACTTGCGGTACCTTTGAGGTACAAACAATTTAAAAAGAGGTACAAACGGGCACAAACGATGCTCTTTCGATATCCCTAAGTCGCTTTTGCGATAACTTGAAAATTGACTAAAATCGCCTCCATGGAATTAATTTTTTTTAAAAGCCCGTACTTGCAGTACCTTTGAGGTACAAACAATTTAAAAAGAGTTTAAACGGGTACAAACGATGCTCTTTCGATATCCCTTAGTCGCTTTGCGATAACTTGAAAATTGACTAAAATTGCCTCCATAGAATGTAATTTTTTTTTAAAGCCCGTACTTGCGGCACCTTTGAGGTACAAACAATTTAAAAATAGTTTAAACGGGTACAAACGATGCTCTTTCGATTACCCTAAGTTGCTTTTGCGACAACTTGAAAATTGACTAAAATCGCCTCTATGGAATTAATTTTTTTTTTAAAGCCCGTACTTGCCGTACCTTTGAGGTACAAACAATTTAAAAAGAGGTACAAACGGGCACAAACGATGCTCTTTCGATATCCCTAAGTCGCTTTTGCGATAACTTGAAAATTGACTGAAATCGCCTAAATAGAATGTAATTTTTTTTAAAGCTCGTACTTGCGGCACCTTTGAGGTACAAACAATTTAAAAAGAGTTTAAACGGGTACAAACGATGCTCTTTCGATTTCCCTTAGTCGCTTTGCGATGACTTGAATATTGACGAAAATCTCATCCATAGAATGTAATTTTTTTTAAAGCCCGTACTTGCGGTACCTTTGAGGTACAAACAATTTAAAAAGAGTTTAAACGGGTACAAACGATGCTCTTTCGATATCCCTTAGTCGCTTTGCGATAACTTGAAAATTGACTAAAATCGCCTCCATAGAATGTAATTTTTTTTTAAAGCTCGTACTTGGGGCACCTTTGAGGTACAAACAATTTAAAAAGAGTTTAAACGGGTACAAACGATGCTCTTTCGATATCCCTTAGTCGCTTTGCGATAACTTGAAAATTGACTAAAATCGCCTCCATAGAATGTAATTTTTTTTTAAAGCCCGTACTTGCGGCACCTTTGAGGTACAAACAATTTAAAAAGAGGTACAAACGGGCACAAACGATGCTCTTTCGAAATACCTAAGTCGCTTTTGCGATAACTTGAAAATTGACTAAAATCGCCTCCATGGAATTAATTTTTTTTTAAAGCCCGTACTTGCGGTACCTCTGAGGTACAAACAATTTAAAAAGAGGTTAAACGGGTACAAACAATGCTCTTTCGATATCCCTTAGTCGCTTTGCGATAACTTGAAAATTGACTAAAATCGCCTCCATGGAATTAATTTTTTTTTAAAAGCCCGTACTTGCGGTACCTTTGAGGTACAAACAATTTAAAAAGAGGTACAAACGGGCACAAACGATGCTCTTTTGATATCCCTGAGTCGCTTTGCGATAACTTGAAAATTGACTAAAATCGCCTCCATGGAATTATTTTTTTTTTTAAAGCCCGTACTTGCGGTACCTTTGAGGTACAAACAATATAAAAAGAGGTACAAACGGGCACAAACGATGCTCTTTCGATATCCCTTAGTCGCTTTGCGATAACTTAAAAATTGTCTAAAATCGCCTCCATAGAATTTTTTTTTTAAAGCCTGTACTTTTGGTACCTTTGAGGTCCAAACAATTTAAAAAGAGTTACAAAAGGGGCACAAACGATGCTCTTTCGATATCCCTTAGTCGCTTTGCGATAACTTGAAAATTGACTAAAATCGCCTCCATGGAATTAAATTTTTTTTTAAAGCCCGTACTTTCGGTACCTTTGAGGTACAAACAATTTAAAAAGAGGTCCAAACGGGCTCAAACGATGCTCTTTCGATATCCCTAAGTCGCTTTGCGATAACTTGAAAATTGACTAAAATCGCCTCCATGGAATTAATTTTTTTTTTAAAGCCCGTACTTGCGGCACCTTTGATGTACAAACAATTTAAAAAGAGGTTAAACGGGTACAAACGATGCTCTTTCGATATCCCTTAATTGCTTTGCGATAACTTGAAAATTGACTAAAATCGCCTCCATGGAATTTTTTTTTTAAGCCTGTACTTCTGGTACCTTTGAGGTACAAAGAATTCAAAAAGAGGTACAAATGGGCTCAAACGATGCTCTTTCGATATCCCTTAGTCGCTTTGCGATAACTTGAAAATTGACTAAAATCGCCTCCATTGAATGTATTTTTTTTAAAAGCCTGTACTTCCGGTACCTTTGAGGCACAAACAATTTAGAATAGGTTCAAACGGGTACAAACGATGCTCTTTCGATATTCCTTAGTCGCTTTACGATAACTTGAAAATTGTCTAAAATCGCCTCCATGGAATTTTTTTTTTAAAGCCTGTACTTCTGGTACCCTTGAGGTACAAACAATTTAAAAAGAGGTACAAATGGGCTTAAACGATGCTCTTTCGATATCCCTTAATTGCTTTGCGATAACTTGAAAATTGACTAAAATCGCCTCCATGGAATTTTTTTTTAAGCCTGCACTTCTGGTACCTTTGAGGTACAAAGAATTCAAAAAGAGGTACAAATGGGCTCAAACGATGCTCTTTCGATATCTCTTAGTCGCTTTGCGATAACTTGAAAATTGACTAAAATCGCCTCTATTGAATGTATTTTTTTAAAAGCCAGTACTTCCGGTACCTTTGAGGTACAAACAATTTAGAATAGGTTCAAACGGGTACAAACGATGCTCTTTCGATATTCCTTAGTCGCTTTACGATAACTTGAAAATTGTCTAAAATCGCCTCCATGGAATTTTTTTTTTAAAGCCTGTACTTCTGGTACCCTTGAGGTACAAACAATTTAAAAAGAGGTACAAATGGGCTCAAACGATGCTCTTTCGATATCCCTTAGTCGCTTTGCGATAACTTGAAAATTGACTAAAATCGCCTCCATAGAATGTATTTTTTTTAAAAGCCTGTACTTCCGGTACCTTTAAGGTACAAACAATTTAAAAAGAGTTACAAACGGGTACAAACGATGCTCTTTCGATATCCCTTAGTCGCTTTGCGATAACTTGAAAATTGTCTAAAATCGCCTCCATGGAATTTTTTTTAAAGCCTGTACTTCTGGTACCCTTGAGGTACAAACAATTTAAAAAGAGGTACAAATGGGCTCAAACGATGCTCTTTCGATATCCCTTAGTCGCTTTGCGTTAACTTGAAAATTGACTAAAATCGCCTCCATGGAATGTAATTTTTTTAAAAGCCCGTACTAGCGGTACCTTTGAGGTACAAACAATTTAGAATAGGTTTAAATGGGTACAAACGATGCTCTTTCGATATTCCTTAGTCGCTTTGCGATAATTTGAAAATTGTCCAAAATCGCCTCCATGGAATTTTTTTTTTAAAGCCTGTACTTCTGGTACCCTTGAGGTACAAACAATTTAAAAAGAGGTACAAATGGGCTCAAACGATGCTTTTTCGATATCCCTTAGTCGCTTTGCGATGACTTGAAAATTGACTAAAATCGCCTCCATAGAATGTATTTTTTTTTAAAGCCTGTACTTGCGGTACCTTTAAGGTACAAACAATTTAAAAAGAGTTACAAACGGGTACAAACGATGCTCTTTTGATATTCCTTAGTCGCTTTGCGATAACTTGAAAATTGACTAAAATCGCCTCCATAGAATGTATTTTTTTAAAGCCTGTACTTCCGGTACCTTTGAGGTACGAACAGTTTAAAAAAAGGACAAACGGGTACAAACGATGCTCTTTCGATATCCCTTAGTCGCTTTGCGATAACTTGAAAATTGTCTAAAATCGCCTCCATAGAATTTTTTTTTAGAGCCTGTACTTTTGGTACCTTTGAGGTCCAAACAATTTAAAAAGAGTTACAAAAGGGGCACAAACGATGCTCTTTCGATATCCCTTAGTCGCTTTGCGATAACTTGAAAATTGTCTAAAATCGCCTCCATAGAATTTTTTTTTAAAGCCTGTACTTCAGGTACCTTTGAGGTACAAACAATTCAACAAGAGGTACAAACGGGCACAAACGTTGCTCTTTCGATATCCCTTAGTCGCTTTGCGATAACTTGAAAATTGACTAAAATCGCCTCCATATAATTTTTTTTTAAAGCCTGTACTTCTGGTACCTTTGAGGTACAAACAATTTAAAAAAAAAAGTACAAACGGGCACAAACGATGCTCTTTCGATATCCCTTAGTCGCTTTGCGATAACTTGAAATTGACTAAAATCGCCTCCATATAATTTTTTTTAAAGCCTGTACTTCTGGTCCCTTTGAGGTACAAACAATTTAAAAAAAAAGTACAAACGGGCACAAACGATGCTATTTCGATATCGCTTAGTCACTTTGCGATAACTTGAAGATTGTCTAAAATCGCCTCCATAGAATTTTTTTTTAAGCCTGTACTTCAGGTACCTTTGAGGTACAAACAATTCAACAAGAGGTACAAACGGGCACAAACGTTGCTCTTTCGATATCCCTTAGTCGCTTTGCGATAACTTGAAAATTGACTAAAATCGCCTCCATATAATTTTTTTTTAAAAGCCTGTACTTCTGGTACCCTTGAGGTACAAACAATTTAAAAAGAGGTACAAATTAGCTCAAACGATGCTTTTTCGATATCCCTTAGTCGCTTTGCGATTACTTGAAAATTGACTAAAATCGCCTCCATAGAATGTATTTTTTTTTAAAGCCTGTACTTCCGGTACCTTTAAGGTACAAACAATTTAAAAAGAGTTACAAACGGGTACAAACGATGCTCTTTCGATATCGCTTAGTCGCTTTGCGATAACTTGAAAATTGTCTAAAATCGCCTCCATAGAATTTTTTTTTAAGCCTGTACTTCAGGTACCTTTGAGGTACAAACAATTCAACAAGAGGTACAAACGGGCACAAACGTTGGTCTTTCGATATCCCTTAGTCGCTTTGCGATAACTTGAAAATTGACTAAAATCGCCTCCATATAATTTTTTTTTAAAGCCTGTACTTCTGGTACCTTTGAGGTACAAACAATTTAAAAAAAAAGTACAAACGGGCACAAACGATGCTCTTTCGATATCCCTTAGTCGCTTTGCGATAACTTGAAATTGACTAAAATCGCCTCCATATAATTTTTTTTTAAAGCCTGTACTTCCGGTACCTTTAAGGTACAAACAATTTAAAAAGAGTTACAAACGGGTACAAACGATGCTCTTTCGATATCCCTTAGTCGCTTTGCGATAACTTGAAGATTGTCTAAAATCGCCTCCATATAATTTTTTTTTAAAGCCTGTACTTCTGGTACCTTTGAGGTACAAAGAATTTAAAAAGAGGTATAAACGGGCACAAACGATGCTCTTTCGATATCCCTTAGTCGCTTTGCGATAAGTTGAAAATTGTTTTAAATCGCCTCCATTGAATTTTTTTTTTAAAGCCTGTACTTCTGGTACCTTTGAGGTACAAACAATTTAAAAAGAGGTGCAAATGGGTACAAACGATGCTCTTTCGATATCCCTTAGTCGCTTTGCGATAACTTGAAAATTGTCTAAAATCGCCTCCATAGAATTTTTTTTAAAGCCTGTACTTTTGGTACCTTTGAGGTCCAAACAATTTAAAAAGAGTTACAAAAGGGGCACAAACGATGCTCTTTCGATATCCTTAAGTCGCTTTGCGATAACTTGAAAATTGACTAAAATCGCCTCCATGGAATTAAATTTTTTTATAAAAGCCCGTACTTGCGGTACCTTTGAGGTACAAACAATTTAAAAAGAGGTACAAACGGGTACAAACGATGCTCTTTCGATATCCCTTAGTTGCTTTGCGATAACTTGAAAATTGTCTAAAATCGCTTCCATGGAATGTATTTTTTTTAAGCCTTTACTTCCGGTACCTTTGAGGTACAAACAATTTAAAAAGAGATACAAACGGGTAAAAAAGATGCTCTTTCGATATCCCTTAGTCGCTTTGCGATCACTTGAAAATTAACTAAAATCGCCTCCATAGAATGTAATTTTTTTTTAAAGCCCGTACTTGCGGCACCTTTGAGGTACAAACAATTTAAAAAGAGGTACAAACGGGCACAAACGATGCTCTTTCGATATCACTAAGTCGCTTTTGCGATAACTTGAAAATTGACTAAAATCGCCTCCATGGAATTAATTTTGTTTTAAAGCCCGTACTTGCGGTCCCTTTGAGGTACAAACAATTTAAAAAGAGGTACAAACGGGTACAAACGATGCTCTTCCGAGATCCCTTAGTCGCTTTGCGATAACTTGAAAATTGACTAAAAACGCCTCCATAGAATGTATTTTTTTTTAAAGCCTGTACTTCGGGTACCTTTGAGGTACAAACAATTTTAAAATAGGTACAAACGGGTACAAACGATGCTCTTTCGATATCCCTTAGTCGCTTTGCGATAACTTGAAAATTGTCTAAAATCGCCTCCATGGAATTTTTTTTTAAGCCTGTACTTCTGGTATCTTTGAGGAACAAACAATTTAAAAAGAGGTACAAACGGGCACAAACGATGCTCTTTCGATATCCCTTAGTCGCATTACAATAACTTGAAAATTGTCTAAAATCGCCTCCATAATTTTTTTTTAAAGCCTATACTTCTGGTACCTTTGAGGTACAAACAATTTAAAAAGAGGTACAAACGGGTACAAACGATGCTCTTTCGATATCCCTTAGTCGCTTTGCGATAACTTGAAAATTGACTAAAATCGCCTCCATAAAATGTATTTTTTTTAAAAGCCTCTACTTCCGGTACCTTTAAGGAACAAACAATTCAAAAAGAGTTACAAACGGGTACAAACGATGCTCTTTCGATATCCCTTAGTCGCTTTGCGATAACTTGAAAATTGTCTAAAATCGCCTCCACAGAATTTTTTTTTTTAAAGCCTGTACTTCTGGTATCTTTGAGGAACAAACAATTTAAAAAGAGGTCCAAACGGGCTCAAACGATGCTCTTTCGATAATTCTTAGTCGCTTTGCGATAACTTGAAAATTGTCTAAAATCGCCTCCATTGAATTTTTTTTTTAAGCCTGTACTTTTGGTACCCTTGAGGTACAAACAATTTAAAAAGAGGTAGAAATGGGCTCAAACGATGCTCTTTCGATATCCCTTAGTCGCTTTGCGATAACTTGAAAATTGACTAAAATCGCCTCCATAGAATGTAATTTTTTTTAAAGCCCGTTCTTGCGGCACCTTTGATGTACAAAAAATTTAGAAAGAGCTACAAACGGGTACAAATGATACTCTTTCGAAATTTCTCAGTCGCTTTGCGATAACTTGAAAATTGTCCAAAATCGCCTCGATAGAATTTTTTTTTTTAAACCTGTACTTCTGGTACCTTTGAGGAACAAACAATTTAAAAAGAGGTACAAACGGGCACAAACGATGCTCTTTCGATATCCCTTAGTCGCTTTGCGATTACTTGAAAATTGACTAAAAACGCCTCCATAGAATGTATTTTTTTTTAAAGCCTGTACTTCCGGTACCTTTGAGGTACAAACAATTTTAAAATAGGTACAAACGGGTACAAACGATGCTCTTTTGATATCCCTTAGTCGCTTTGCGATAACTTGAAAATTGTCTAAAATCGCCTCCATGGAATTTTTTTTTAGGCCTGTACTTCTGGTACCTTCGAGGTACAAACAATTTAAAAAGAGGTACAAACGGGCACAAACGATGCTCTTTCGATATCCCTTAGTCGCTTTGCGATAACTTAAAAATTGACTAAAATCGCCTCCATAGAATGTATTTTTTTTTAAAGCATGTACTTCCGGTACCTTTGAGGTACAAACAATTTTAAAATAGGTACAAACGATGCTCTTTCGATATCCCTTAGTCGCTTTGCGATAACTTGAAAATTGTCTAAAATCGCCTCCATAAATTTTTTTTTAAAGCCTATACATCTGGTACCTTTGAGGTACAGACAATTTAAAAAGAGGTACAAACGGCCACAAACGATGCTCTTTCGATATCCCTTAGTCGCTTTGCGATAACTTGAAAATTGACTAAAAACGCCTCCATAGAATGTATTTTTTTTTAAAGCCTGTACTTCCAGTACCTTTGAGGTACAAACAATTTTAAAATAGGTACAAACGGGTACAAACGATGCTCTTTCGATATCCCTTAGTCGCTTTGCGATAACTTGAAAATTGTCTAAAATCGCCTCCATGGAATTTTTTTTTAAGCCTGTACTTCTGGTATCTTTGAGGAACAAACAATTTAAAAAGAGGTACAAACGGGCACAAACGATGCTCTTTCGATATCACTTAGTCGCTTTGCGATAACTTAAAAATTGACTAAAATCGCCTCCATAGAATGTATTTTTTTTTTTAAAGCATGTACTTCCGGTACCTTTGAGGTACAAACAATTTTAAAATAGGTACAAACGATGCTCTTTCGATATCCCTTAGTCGCTTTGCGATAACTTGAAAATTGTCTAAAATCGCCTCCATAAATTTTTTTTTAAAGCCTATACATCTGGTACCTTTGAGGTACAGACAATTTAAAAAGAGGTACAAACGGCCACAAACGATGCTCTTTCGATATCCCTTAGTCGCTTTGCGATAACTTGAAAATTGACTAAAAACGCCTCCATAGAATGTATTTTTTTTTAAAGCCTGTACTTCCAGTACCTTTGAGGTACAAACAATTTTAAAATAGGTACAAACGGGTACAAACGATGCTCTTTCGATATCCCTTAGTCGCTTTGCGATAACTTGAAAATTGTCTAAAATCGCCTCCATGGAATTTTTTTTAAGCCTGTACTTCTGGTATCTTTGAGGAACAAACAATTTAAAAAGAGGTACAAACGGGCACAAACGATGCTCTTTCGATATCCCTTAGTCGCATTACAATAACTTGAAAATTGTCTAAAATCGCCTCCATAATTTTTTTTTAAAGCCTATACTTCTGGTACCTTTGAGGTACAAACAATTTAAAAAGAGGTACAAACGGGTACAAACGATGCTCTTTCGATATCCCTTAGTCGCTTTGCGATAACTTGAAAATTGACTAAAAACGCCTCCATAGAATGTATTTTTTTTTAAAGCCTGTACTTCCGGTACCTTTGAGGTACAAACAATTTTAAAATAGGTACAAACGGGTACAAACGATGCTCTTTCGATATCCCTTAGTCGCTTTGTGATAACTTGAAAATTGTCTAAAATCGCCTCCATGGAATTTTATTTTTAAGCCTGTACTTCTGGTACCTTTCAGGTACAAACAATTTAAAAAGAGGTATAAACGGGCACAAACGATGCTCTTTCGATATCCCTCAGTCGCTTTGCGATAACTTGAAAATTGACTAAAATCGCCTCCATAGAATGTAATTTTTTTTAAAAGCCCGTTCTTGCGGCACCTTTGAGGTACAAAACAATTTAAAAAGAGGTACAAACGGGTACAAACGATGCTCTTTCCATATCCCTTAGTCGCTTTGCGATCACTTGAAAATTGTCTAAAATCGCCTCCATAGAATTTTTTTTTTAAGCCTGTACTTCTGGTACCTTTGAGGTACAAACAATTTAAAAAAATGTACAAACGGGTACAAACGATGCTCTTTCGATATCCTTTAGTCGTTTTGCGATAACTTGAAAATTGACTAAAATCGCCTCCATGGAATGTAATTTTTTTTAAAGCTCGTACTTGCGGTACCTTTGAAGTATAAACAATTTAAAAAGTGGTACAAACGGGCACGAACGATGCTCTTTCAAAATCCCTAAGTCGCTTTGCGATAACTTGAAAATTGACTAAAATCGCATCCATGGAATTAATTTTTTTTTAAAGCCCGTACTTGCGGTAGCTTTGAGGTACAAACAATTTAATAAGAGGTACAAACGGGTACAAACGATGCTCTTTCGATATATCTTAGTCGCTTTGCGATAACTTGAAAATTGTCTAAAATCGCCTCCATAGAATTTTTTTTAAAGCCTGTACTTCTGGTACCTTTGAAGTACAAACAATTTTAAAAAAAGTACAAAGGGGCACAAACGATGCTCTTTCGATATCCCTTAGTCGCTTTGCGATAACTTGAAATTGACTAAAATCGTCTCCATAGAATTTTTTTTTTAAGCCCGTACTTCTGGTACCTTTGAGGTACAAACAATTCAACAAGAGGTACAAACGGGCACAAACGATGCTCTTTCGATATCCCTTAGTAGCTTTGCGATAACTTGAAAATTGACTAAAATCGCCTCCATGGAATTTATTTTTTTTAAGCCTGTACTTTTGGTACCTTTGAGGTCCAAATAATTTTAAAAAAATTACAAAAGCGGCACAAACGATGCTCTTTCGATATCCCTTAGTCGCTTTGCGATAACTTGAAAATTGTCTAAAATCGCCTCCATGGAATTTATTTTTTTTTAAAGCCCGTACTTGCGGTACCTTTGAGGTACAAACAATTTAAAAAGAGGTAAAAACGGGTACAAACGATGCTCTTTCGATTTCCCTTAGTCGCTTTGCGATAACTTGAAAATTGTCTAAAATCGCCTCCATTGAATTTTTTTTTTAAAGCCTGTACTTCTGGTACCTTTGAGGTACAAACAATTTAAAAAGAGGTTCAAACGGGCACAAACGATGCTCTTTCGATATCCCTTAGTCGCTTTGCGATAACTTGAAAATTAACTAAAAACGCCTCCGTAGAATGTATTTTTTTTAAAGCCTGTACTTCCGGTACCTTTGAGGTACAAACAATTTTAAAATAGGTACAAACGGGTACAAACGATGCTCTTTCGATATCCCTTAGTCGCTTTGTGATAACTTGAAAATTGTCTAAAATCGCCTCCATGGAATTTTATTTTTAAGCCTGTACTTCTGGTACCTTTCAGGTACAAACAATTTAAAAAGAGGTATAAACGGGCACAAACGATGCTCTTTCGATATCCCTTAGTCGCTTTGCGATCACTTGAAAATTGTCTAAAATCGCCTCCATAGAATTTTTTTTTTAAGCCTGTACTTCTGGTACCTTTGAGGTACAAACAAATTAAAAAAATGTACAAACGGGTACAAACGATGCTCTTTCGATATCCCTTAGTCGTTTTGCGATAACTTGAAAATTGACTAAAATCGCCTCCATGGAATGTAATTTTTTTAAAGCCCGTACTTGCGGTACCTTTGAGGTATAAACAATTTAAAAAGTGGTACAAACGGGCAGAAACGATGCTCTTTCAAAATCCCTAATTCGCTTTGCGATAACTTGAAAATTGACTAAAATCGCCTCCATGGAATTAATTTTTTTTTAAAGCCCGTACTTGCGGTACCTTTGAGGTACAAACAATTTAATAAGAGGTACAAACGGGTACAAACGATGCTCTTTCGATATATCTTAGTCGCTTTGCGATAACTTGAAAATTGTCTAAAATCGCCTCCATAGAATTTTTTTTAAAGCCTGTACTTCTGGTACCTTTGAAGTACAAACAATTTTAAAAAAAGTACAAAGGGGCACAAACGATGCTCTTTCAAAATCCCTTAGTAGCTTTGCGATAACTTGAAAATTGACTAAAATCGCCTCCATGGAATTTATTTTTTTTAAGCCTGTACTTTTGGTACCTTTGAGGTCCAAACAATTTTAAAAAAATTACAAAAGCGGCACAAACGATGCTCTTTCGATATCCCTTAGTCGCTTTGCGATAACTTGAAAATTGACTAAAATCGCCTCCATGGAATTTATTTTTTTTAAAAGCCCGTACTTGCGGTACCTTTGAGGTACAAACAATTTAAAAAGAGGTAAAAACGGGTACAAACGATGCTCTTTCGATTTCCCTTAGTCGCTTTGCGATAACTTGAAAATTGTCTAAAATCGCCTCCATTTAATTTTTTTTTTAAAGCCTGTACTTCTGGTACCTTTGAGGTACAAACAATTTAAAAAGAGGTTCAAACGGGCACAAACGATGCTCTTTCGATATCCCTTAGTCGCTTTGCGATAACTTGAAAATTGACTAAAAACGCCTCCATAGAATGTATTTTTTTTAAAGCCTGTACTTCCGGTACCTTTGAGGTACAAACAATTTTAAAATAGGTAGAAACGGGTACAAACGATGCTCTTTCGATATCCCTTAGTCGCTTTGCGATAACTTGTTAATTGTCTAAAATCGCCTCCATGGATTTTTTTTTAAGCCTGTACTTCTGGTACCTTTGAGGTACAAACAATTTAAAAAGAGGTAAAAACGGGCACAAATGATGCTCTTTCGATATCCCTTAGTCGCTTTGCGATTACTTGAAAATTGACTAAATTCGCCTCCATAGATTTTTTTTTTAAAGCCTCTACTTCTGGTACCTTTGAGGTACAAACAATTTTAAAAGAGGTTCAAACGGGTACAAACGATGCTCTTTCGATATCCCTTAGTCGCTTTGCGATAACTTAAAAATTGTCTAAAATCGCCTCCATAGAATTTAATTTTTTTTTAAAAGCCCGTACTTCCGGTACTTTTGAGGTACAAACAATTTAAAAAGAGGTACAAACGGGTACAAACGATGCTCTTTCGATATCCTTTAGTCGCTTTGCGATAACTTGAAAATTGTCTAAAATCGCCTCCATTGAATTTTTTTTAAGCCTGTACTTCTGGTACCTTTGAGGTACAAACAATTTATAAAGAGGTACAAACAGGCACAAACGATGCTCTTTCGATATCCCTTAGTCGCTTTGCGATAACTTGAAAATTGACTAAATTCACCTCCATAGATTTTTTTTTGAAAGCCCGTACTTCCGGTACCTTTGAGGGACAAACAATTTAAAAAGAGGTACAAACAGGTATAAACGATGCTCTTTCGATATCTCTTAGTAAATAAATAAATAAATAAACTTTTATTACTTATAGATATATAAAATACATTGTGAGTTCGTCGGGTACATAAAGTGATTGATGTATATACATTATAGATTATGGAACTAAAATTAAGCTGAAATAAAAAAAACATGTTTGTGCGTTTAAGAGTACTCTGAAGTAGACTGGACTAGAGAGATGTATGAGTTTGTGTGATTTCTTGGTGCGATTCCAGAAATTCAGGCAGTGAGTAGTAGCAATTTGTTATTAACATTAGTTTTAGTTCATTTTTAAAAGTTTTCCTATTTGGCATGACTTTGAAGCGTTCATAGGTGTTTAACAGTTTGTTGAAGCATTTAATTCCGAGATATGCGGGATTTTCCTTGTTCGTGGAAAGTCTTATCCGCGGTATATCAATGTCAGTTTTGTTTCGGACATCGTAATTGTGGATTTCTTGACGAGTCTTTAGGTTTTGTTTCGAGTCATATGTGGACATTATAAGGTTTACAATGTATAAACACGGAAGAGATAGTAGTTGTAATTTCTTAAAAAGAGGCTTACATGGAGTATTGAATGGCTTATTACTCATGGCACGTACTATTTTTTTCTGAAGAATGAAAATCTCGTCGTATGACGGACCCCAGAAAAGTAGTCCGTAAGTGAGGATTGATTGAACAAGGGCAAAATATATAGATTTTAATACTTTAGGTGAGACTAAATGTTTAATGCTATTGATCAAAAAAAGGCGACTACTTCCCGTGGATAGAATTGAATTTATGTGGTTTCGCCACGTTAATTTTCTGTCGATATGTAGGCCTAAGAATTTGAAGGCGTCTACCTCTTTGATGCTCGTGTGACCGGATTTGAGCAGAGGTGATGAGATTATAGATTTATTTTTGGGGCAGAATTGGATGAAAACTGTTTTATCTTTGTTTAGGTTTAATTTATTTTTCGTCGACCACGATTCGATAATGTTAAGGCATTCCTGTGCTTAAGCGTTTGCCTGCAGTTCTGTTTTTGCTACTACGATAGCGCTTAGATCGTCCGCGTACAGAACAGGATGGCCACCCCGGTTATGTTATCGGCTAGATCGTTTATGAAAAGATCGTCGCTTTGCGATAACTTGAAAATTGTCTAAAATCGCCTCCATAGAATTTAATTTTTTTTAAAAGCCCGTACTTCCGGTACCTTTGAGGTATAAACAATTTAAAAAGAGGTACAAACGGGAACAAACGATGCTCTTTCGATCTCCGTTAGTCGCTTTGCGATAACTTGAAAATTGTCAAAAATCGCCTCCATAGATTTTTTTTTAAACCCTGTACTTCTGGTACCTTTGAGGTACAAACAATTTAAAAAGAGGTACAAAGGGGTACAAACGATGCTCTTTCGATATCCCTTAGTCGCTTTGCGATAACTTGAAAATAGTCTAAAATCGCCTCCATAGAAATTAATTTTTTTTAAAAGCCCGTACTTCCCGCACCTTTGAGGTACAAACAATTTAAAGAGAGGTACAAACGGGTACAAACGATGCTCTTTCGATATCTCTTTGTCGCTTTGCGAAAACTTGAAAATTGTCTAAAATCGCCTCTATAGAATTTATTTTTTTTTTAAAGCCCGTACTTCCGGTACCTTTGAGGTACAAACAATTTAAAAAGAGGTACAAACGAGTACAAACGATGCTCTTTCGAATGGCATAAACCAAATTTGAAAATGTGAAAGTTGGGCGCTGGCCATTTTTTTATTGTTTAATAACTTTTTTGTCTTTGAGGTACAAACGAAGTTAATAGCGGTACAAACAGGTACAAACGAGGTACAATCGATCTACGTTAAAAAAGTCCAACTTTTTTAATGTCGGGCGCTAGGCACATCGGTCTGTTGGACTGCGACTCCTATGATTGAGAGTATGTATGCGTTTGTGTATACGACTTGGTGGTTGTCACAACTAACTGATGTCGTCTTCCCGGGTGCTCAGGTGGTGGAGGGGTGCCAACTTACCCTTCAGGGTCGCGTTGCGGTGGTCTGTTTGTCAGATATACACCGCCGGGCCAATGGGAACAGCGGGCATTATCGCAACTTGCGCAAACACCATAAAAACTAACATGGCTGGTTAATTCCGGCTTTTAAGATAATTTTGCTAGCCGCACTTTCTCACGTTTCGGACCGGCAATAAATATTAATTAAGGGTTCGTGTTGGGACTCGTCAGGAGTCTCAACAATACCACATCCCAAAATGTATCCCTCTACTTTTACTATTTAGTTATTTTGTAAATTGTTCATTTGTGATCAGTTCCTTATCATCTTTCCAAGATATAAGACGTTTTTTATTTATTTTGAAGCATAGTGTAATTCAAAATTATTTAAAATGAATACCAGCAAAACCAGTTGAGTATATTTTAATTGTTTTAAAAAACGGTCTACTCATCCGAATATATCATATTTTAAGTTTCCGATCGACCAAGAACGGCAAAAAGTTTGGCTCGATAATTGCGGGAACATAAATTTACTTCATTTTCAACAAGACCAATTGCGATTAAGGAGTATTTGTGAAAGACATTTTAACACAAAATATATATTGTGTAGTAGTGGGCGGAAAAGTTTGTCGAAAAATGCAGTGCCGCATGATTTTCGTGACGTTCCATCCACTTCGGAGACTGAAGAAGAATTTACGTTCAAGTTACCGGTGACAAAGTGTTATTCCAAAAATATTACCAGTGCTGACTATCTATCTGCGCTAACACAAATCGATAATAATTTGGTAAGTAAATAATCCTTTTATTTTTATTTAGGCAGTAAAGAAAAGTCCTGTAACATGAAGAAACTATAAAGTAATAACTCTTGTCATAATGTACTATTTCAAACTCCGTTTACAGGGCACTTGTGACAATCAGCAAATTCATTATCCAACTCCTGAATGAGATATTCTTGTCGAAGAGCCTACTCTACCCGGAATATTCTGTATGGAATTGTCAATATCTACCAACTGTAAAAAGAAAAGAATAAATCGAATTCGTTGTTATGAAAATTAAGGCGCCACCGTACACAGAAATACATATTGAAAAAGCAAGTTATGCAAATGAGACCTGGTTATAATTTTCAAAGAATTTTGAACAATAAATCGACCGACACCCAAACATTTGTAAATATGGTGACACTACACAAAAACAATAACCAATGGTCCAAAAGAGAAAAACGGTTATCTTTAGCATATTATTATAAGTCGTCATCTTTATATAAATTTATGAGGCAGAAATCAAAATTGAATTTACCATCTCCAGGAACAATTCGTAATTGGACAGAAACAAAAAATTTGCCAACTGACAAAAACAAATTTATTCCAAATATTTCAGCAAAAGGTGACAAGTATGGAAAATATTGATAAATATTGTGTTTTGATGTTCGATGAAATGTCAATAAAGAAATATTTACAGTATATTTTGAAACAAGACATCATAGAGGGTTTTGAAGATTTTGTTGAAATTGGCAGAACATCGAAAATTGGGACGAGGATTGTTTTCTTCATGGAAACAAACAATTTCATATTACATTGCGGTAGGACCTACGCAAGGACCTCCACTGGTACAATTAATTATTGAAAATATTAAAAAACGAATGTCCATTGGTCTAAAAGTTATGGCAGTAGTTTGTCAAATAATAGGCGAGCATATAGTATTTTTAATGTTACGCTAATAAAAAAATCTGGAAGGAAGAAAACATGCCAATAGAATGGAACAACGAGCAAATGATAACGATACACAAGAAAGGGGATCAACAATTATGTAAAAACTACAGGGGTATTACAATACTGAATACAATATATAAGATACTATCAACACTAATACAGCGGAGATGATACAAATGATACAAAAAATATAATAGGTCAATACCAGTGTGCATTTAGGCATGGAAAATCAACAACCGATGCAATACATACAATAAAACAAATCACGGAGAAAGCACACACATACAAAATGGACTTAGAGCTACTTTTTATAGATTTCCAACAAGCATTCGACTCGATACAAAGAGATAAACCAATGGCAGCATTCAAGGGCTTCGGGATAAACCCAAAGCTAAGAAGACTAATACAGATGACAATGAGAACAACAATAAGCATGAAAATAACAAAGGGAGAGACGGAGGAATTCGAAATTAGCAAGAGGGTCAGGGAAGGAGACTCACTATCAGCAACCCTATTTAACCTAGCACTAGAACATGTAGTAAGGAAAATCAACAAAGGAACACTAAGAACAAGAGGAGGACAAATAATAGCATATGCAGACGACATAGTAATAATAACAAAGAAAAGAGAAGTCATGATAAGAATGCTAGAAGAACTGATAACCCAAGGAAGTAAAATGGGATTAAGAATTAATAAAGAAAAAATCAAGATGATGAGATTCAACAAACAGAAAGGAACCAGAAAGATTAAAATAGGGGAAAACGAATTTGGGGAAGTCGAACAATACAAATACGAACTCACTCAAGGGGAAAATTATGGGAGCAAATAGAGCTCTTTACGCAAACAAAAAGCTACTAAAAAACAAAAACCTGGGGAAAAGAATGAAAATCAAAATATACAGCACATTAATAAGGCCAATATTAATGTACGCAGCAGAAACTATGACCATGACAAAGAAACTAAAGGATAACCTGAGAATTATAGAAAGAAAGATTTTAAGAACAGCACTGGGCCTATAAAGGTAAACGAAAATGAATACCGAACAAGGTCGAACAACGAGCTGAGACAAGAAATAAAAGGAGAAGACATAGTGAAAAAAATCAAGGAACAAAGAGCAAAATGGCTAGGACATGTATGGAGATCAGGACCAAGCGACACAGTGCGTTTAATGTTAGAGTGGGAGCCAGGAAACAAGAAAAGAAGAGGTAGACCGAGATCTAAGTAGTTACAAGAAGTGGAAGGAGATCTCCGCAGGGCTGGCATCGGCGGAGAATGGAAAGAAAAGTCAGGAAATAGGAGGGAATGGGGAAATATTTGCAAGAGTATAGAATAGAAAGTGGACGGAAACTCATCTACTCCAAAAAAAACAAGATCTAGAAAGCTTCATTGAAGCGGCGCTACCCCACAAGGGGTATCCAGCCACATTATTATTATTATCATTATATCATTATATCATCATGTTTTGAAAACGTGTCCTTTTTTTAAAATAGAAAATTGTAAAATTTATGCTCTTTATAATGTACCCCATCTTATAAAGTCGATAAGAAATATTCTAATATCAACAGATATTTTTGTGAAAGATTTAAGAGCATCATAGAACGACATTGTTGCAATTTACAACATTGACAAAAAAGGAAAATTATCATCAGCACTAACGAAAATTACACAACGTCATATACATCCGAATTCGTTTAAGAAAATATCGGTGAAGTTAGCTGTTCAAATTTTTAGCCGAAGAATGTCGTCTGCCCTTCAAAGTGAAGTGAGTACTGGCGAGATTCTATCAAATTCTGCTGATGCGACGTCCACTATCCGATAAAAATGGAATCGTAGTAAAAACATTACAAAATGCGAAGATGTATATAAGCGATATTAAAGTTTATAACAAAAATAATGTCGCTAGAAAAAATATTTATTGTTTTGATGGAATAGTTCAAACAATAACTGCAGTGTTGCTTTTATTTGAAGACGTTTTCGAAAAAGGGCAAACATATTTACTAACAAATCGTCTGCGGCAAGATACTGTTGAAAACTTGTTCGCAGTTCTCCGAAGCAAGGGAGGACATAATCCTAATCCAAGGAGTTTTCGCCAAGGATTGCAACAGGTTATGCAAGTGCGAATGCTGGAAGCTGTTACGGAGAATGCGAATTGTCAATTGAATGATGATTGGCAGTTGATGGGATTATCCCTAGAATCAGAAGGTAACGTTTGCAAACATCGTGCTTTAATTATTTTATGTATCTTTTTTTTTCCTATTTAGAAATACAACAGCGTTGGTTACTGAGGAAAACAACATTTCTGGCCAGATCGGAGACAGTTATAGTAAAGAAATTTCCCAAGAACCTTTGCAGAATATTACCTCATTGCAACTCAATAGTATAGTATATTACGCTGGATATACAGGGTGCTGTAAAAATGGCGGAATAACTCCATGGTACGTTGTCGAAGATTAGTTCGAGAGTATGAAAAAAATAATGAAAAAAAAATCGGTTTGTATTTTTTCGAAGATATGAAGACTTTAGTGTAAATTATTTCATTGCTTAAAATCTGCATAACATTAATTATTTACACTCCAGCTCATCAAATAAATTTTTCAGTGATACATACTTTCATGCTTGTTAATATAATAAACAATTGGTATTTTCAAATGCGATAATTGAAATGTTAAATAATTTATTTTTGCATTCAAATAAATCTACTGATGCCAGGTTTTCTTGAATGGGAAAATCAATTATTTAACATTCAAATTATCGCATTTGAAAATATCAATTGTACATAATATTAACAAGCATGAAAGTATGTATCTCTGAAAAATTTATTTGATGAGCTGGAGTGAATATAATTCATGTTATGCAGATATTAAGCAATTAAATCATTTACACTAAAGTCTTCATATCTTCGAAAAATGCAATACCGATTTTTTTTATTATTTTTTCCATAGTCTCGAAGTAATCCTCGACAACGTACCATTGAGTTAATCCGCCATTTTTACAGCACCCAGTATAGGTTACAAATTACAGAACAAATTTAAATGCAATGAATGTCAAAATGATTTCATTAAAAACACCGAAGAGGCTATTGATATCAAAAATGAAATTTTGTTGGTTTTAAGGGACTACGGTGAAAGTGGCACAATACAATTTTTATATAGGCCAACAGAATTTTTGATAAATTTAATAAAAAGTGTTTTAGAGGTCATAGAATTTTATAATAAAAACAAAGAAATTAAAGAAATAAAACAACTCTCACGTGAGGATGTTTAAAAAAAAATCTTTTGTAAGCTCAGTGGCTCGATGAAAATTACCTTTGCTTCATTCATAAACATCTTATAATCGATATTATAATTAAAAGCAAATTATATCAACTCTTAGCAATGGAATCAAAAACATTATTGTTTACCAAAAAATACAAACAAAAAGTTAGTAATGTGCAAAATAAATTAAATGTTTTCCGAATAAAATTCATAACTGTGTTATTTTTTATTAACCAAGGTGAAAATTTAACTTGGGTTTTAAGTATTAAGTATAGTAATCAGGAAAAGTTTTGTCTCTTATTAAAAAATATATTTTGAAGAATCAATTATGTTATTTATCGGGTGAAGATAAATAATAGGTCTACCCTGTATAAATTATGTGAATATTTTAACACATTTTGCAAAATTCAATGTTATTGCAAGGGCTTTCAAGACCAACTTATGTCAATATCATTAAGTAGATATGAGGCATTGAGAGCAAAAGTGGACTAACCCCCAAAAAAACAAATTGAGCTATATGCAATTATAAATAATACATTTCAATAGCATTTAAATTTGTTTTAGATGTAGCTTTTGTATTCATTACCATTAGCTTAGATGTCTAAATAAAAGCTAATTTTTCGAAAACAAAAATAACTTTCACTATAAATTGAATCATTTCAATATTTTTGTGGCTTAGTCCACTTTTGCATTTTACCATTTGGCGTTTATGTAAGATAGTCCGCTAGGAATAAAACCCAATATGCACGACCAAACTTTATAATAAATCTTCTTCACTACAATAACTTACAATAGGCAATTTACTAACAGAACTATCAGTACTTGTCTTGATTCCTTTATAATAATGATGAAATATAGATGGAACATAATCTAGCAAACTAAGTAAATCTTTCTTTTTTAATGGATTTATACAATTTTCATTGGGATACAGTAGATCTAGTGTAGATATCAGTGTGGAGTTTCTGTTTTCAACATTAACTTCGTTAAATAAATCTAAACTATTATTTAAATATTTGTAAAAAAATTTGAAAGGATTCTCAACCACAAACCGCAACCACTGAATTTTTAACCATTCCACATTCAAATGGGTAGAAGAAATTTTTCGATTTGTAATATTTTTCTCAAGCTTTCTTGTTGAGAAGAAGTCGTTTTTATTCATTGAAATAACTTTAAACGGATTTCTCTTCCGGGCAGATTTAATGACTTCATGCCAATTTTCAGGAATATAAATATTTGAAAAATACTTTTTCTGCTTTTCTATTAAAACGAAGTCCTGATCGCACGGTAAATAAGAATGACCACTAACCAAGAATTTATGATCAATCTCATTTACTTTGAAGTCGGGATTAGAAACAATGTATTGACATAAATGGATAGTTTTATATTTCGATTTTGCCCCTCACACTGATCAGAATACATAATAAGCTTTTGAGTATTGACATAGTTTTTTTATGAAATACAGTTAACAAGAACCAATTTCTTGCGGCCCTCGTGAGGCTATCGATTCGTTCCATACAAACATGTAAACATTTTCATTTCCCAAATCATGTATTCCTAGGCAGTATATCCACATTTGTCTTTTATAGTAACAAATACCTTTTGACAAAACAGGTGTAGCGTTTTCATAAGATCAAAAGTTATAACAATTACACCAGAATTGGTTTTAGAGAGTATAAAGTCATTTCTGAACTCTTCGCATGCGCTCTCCGCTTTTCTTTTTTTCTGATGGAAATATTTTTCTACAATAAATCGTAGCTTCTCAGTTTCATTTACTGAAGCATCAATTTTAATTTAAAACGAGTCATATTTTCTGCATGAATCTGTTACTGGTGGATGAAATGATAAATTAAACTATCATGGCTCACTTGTTTAAAATTAAAATTAAAACAAAATCTCCCAATTTTTTCAATTTCAGATTTTCTTTTAATTTTTATTGTGGAGGCCATGACAAGTGGGATTTCGGGGTGGATTCTCAATGAGCTCTCGAACCCGCACCTTTTTGCTAATTTTACCGTCTCTCTATCTCTTCAAATGCAGAAGTTGCCCATGTTCTCCCTACGAAATCCGGGCATCCTGTATACGCAAAATCGTCCCGAAAGTAACAAAAAGCGTCCCGAAAGTGAAAAAAAAATCGTCCCGAAATAACTACTCTCGGTACGATTTATGTAAAGTGATACTTTCGATTTAATAAATCATATCGAAAACATATCGATTTATTTTCAGGACGGCTACAGAAAAATTGACATTTTTGTTGAAATTTCGAATCCAATATAGTCCGAAGACAATACTTTCGGTGAAAGTAAAAATAGTCATATTTAATTATCTGCAACTTTATTTTTTTCGATATAATCAAGATTTTACAAAATATAAAGAAAACACGCTAAAAGTAAAGAATCACTCCCGGCTTCCATGTTTTCACCAAACATTTCGAATCCTTAGATTGTTATACAGGTAAAAAGAACACATTTTCCAAAAATGGTTTTAAGGGACTCTAATGCGGATTTTTCCACAATTTTTTTTTTCATTTGAAAACTTTGTGCACCATTCAAATCGCCTCGAGCGAATACATGCAATATATAAGAACAGCGTCGGCATCATAAAGACTGTTTATTACCATACAATTCGCCGCCGAGCGGCTAACATCAAGTTAGAAAGCGCATATTTTATTTTTTCGACAGCATGTGTAATCAGCACTTAAATTGAGATAAAATCCATTAATAAAAAGCAAATAATCCCTCCAGAAAGGAAATTTCCCAAGCAGTTCCGAACACTGCCCGTGAGATTATTCTGTTTAATTTTGAATTTGACCTCCACTGGTGAATTGTTATTGGTTCCCCTCTTCTTAGGCCATGTTCGGTCACGAAGAGTCACTATATTATGACTGTAGTCGCCTAGATTACACTTGCTTGTGTACTTTCTTGGTAGTCAGTCGCTTGCTAACCCTTGCCTGCCTTTATGGTTTTAATAGTTGATATATTGTCATATATACATATTTTTGCGTTGTTTATTTTGTTGTTTGTTTTGTTGTTTGTTTTGGTTGTTTTTACGTTCTTTTCCGTTCGTTCAGACATTACTACTGTAGTCGCCTAGATTACACTTTCTTGTGTACTATATTTGTTCTTCCCTGTTCATTGCATTACTTGTTAAAATGCCCCCACTGAAGAAAGACATGACATATCTAGCAGAATTTATATTTGAAAGATATTTAAAAAATCGAAGTGTCAAATGCCTTAAAAAGTTGACGATAAATTGTGAAATTATTGGTCATATTGCCAAATTTTTTAAAGGTGTTGATGACATAGCATCACGCAAACATATTTTATTAATAATTAATAGAAATACTGGTAATATAGTCACTATTTTAAAGAAAATGAAATCAGAAATAAATGTTGAGGATTAAGATAATTCCATTTCGTTGGAAAGTAACCAAACTTATACTTCAATTGATTCAGAAAATGTTGGCATTTCAAAAAATGATGATGATTTAATTCACTCCTTAGTTCATACATCGCTAAGTGTTTCATGTAACAATAATTTGGAGACCAACATAAACAATAATAATTCATCTGAAGTAAATACAGTTATGGAGCACGAGACTCAATCCATAAACACATCAAATATACAAGATGTGTCCGATACCGGTTTTGGAATAGATGAAGTTATCAGAAAAATTTATAATGAAAGAAAAACAGTGTCGGAAATATTACCAAAGGGTGCTCGTAATCTTCACCCATATTTTACAGTTTTTCCCAATGGTAAAAGTAATTACTTGGAAGGGTGCTTTCATTTGACCGAAGAGGAGTTTGCTGCTTTGCTTGACAAAAACTCTATGTGTTTAATTAAAAACACTTACAAATTTATAATTGTTTCAAAAATTGAAATGTTTGTCAATAACACATGTGTGATAAATATAAAAAGTATTAATTATAACCAGCTATCTATATCTCTTAATGCTTATTGTACTCATATAAAGTGTAAAAAGTTTAAAATTTCTATTTATTACAAAGAACCTAAGATAGAAGTATTGGTACATAGTTCATCAGACAATTATAACCACATGCATCAATTAACAAAACATGTTAAAAGGGTAGAAAGGAAATTGTTAGGAGACAGATTAATACAATCTAATGCAAAATCTATTGCCAATGAAGACATAAAAATATATACCAGGAATTTGGAAAGCACAAAAAATCTTTTAAATGTAAAATCAGAATCGGTTTACCGAAAATTGAAATCTGAAGCGAATGCAGCTCTTGATAGATTTAATGATGACACCTATGACCTAATGGTAATGGCAAGGGAAAATTGTAATTATTTATTTAAAGTTTCCGACCCTTTAATGATAACAATTTTAAGTAAGGAACAAATCGAATTTGTTAAAAACTGGTTAGCACAACCAAGCAACCCAGTATTATATATTGATGCTACAGGCTCTATAATTAGAAAACCCTGCGATAACTCGAAACGTGTTATATTATGCAGGGGTCATACAAAGTGTGCATAACAAAATTCTACCCATCTTTGAGTTTATTTCCTGCAGACACGATACAGGCACAATTGCATCTTGGTTATTAGATTGCAAATATTTTTGTATAAAAAATAATATATGGCCATGCTTCAATGTGGTAGTCACGGATTTTAGTATGGCTATAATAAACGCCATTATGGACTCCTGGAACCAAACGACCTTACTAACTTACTTAAATACTGTTTATGAATTATTAACCGTTAGTCAACCAGTACATTATCCCATAATTTTGAAAGATTGTTGTGCTAATTTTATGCGAAATGTAACTAAAGATTTAAAAAATCATTTTCCAGCAGATCAACAGACTCAAAATATTTATAAGAAAATAATTTGGCAGCTATTAAATATTAATGATTTTTAAATTTTTGAGAAATATTTTAAACATTTATATATATTAATGAATTCAAAATATAACACCATAGATGTTCAAGAGTCTAAAAACTTTATTTTATGCAAGTTGGCAAATACCGACAATTTAAATTCAGATAATTTTGAAGAGGAGTTCATGATCTACACCGAATTTAGTAATACTAACAGTCTTTCAAATTACGAAAATAATAAATTTTATCAGCATTTTAAAAATATATCGAAGTCCATTGAAATACCGATAAATAAAAACATGTCCTGTGATCGCAACATGTTTTATTCTAACATGTTTAGTGATGAATTTTGCAGAAGATATATTCCCTTTCTACCTTTGTGGACAAATATTATCAGTGATCAACGCCATAGCAATGCTTCTGTTGAAGGTTGGTTTAATATTGCTAAAAATACCATTTTAAAAGGCGATCATCATCAAAAAAATATTGACATTGCTAAAATAGAAACAGTATCATTGACTGACCATGATGCAATTGCAGTATCTTTGAAGGTAAAAAACATTTCTGTAAGGAAAACAGACTTTAAAATTCGACCAATAACAACTCTCGGCAAATATAAGTACTATAATTTGTTGCTGCATGCTGATTTTGTTTTTATAGATTCAAACCAAATAGACTGCAGTAATAAAACAAAACAGTTTATTAATATTTTAATAAGCCATTATAATATAGCATTCCCTGAGAGGTTGGTTCATGGTAGGGAACGCAGGTCGTCTGTACATTGGTTTAATGAAGATTTAAAACACATGCGAGAAACACTACATCTAGTTAGTGACTAGTTAGTGACTGCGCAATAATCTTAAGGTTGATTACAAAAAATGTCTAAAACAGGCTAAAATTTCTGCAAATGACAACTACATTAAACAATCGGAAAATAGTATAAAGTGCATGTGGAATTTAATTAATAGAGAGCGGAATGGGAATAGTAGAAATGAGTCCCACCCCACGAGTGTTACTGCAGATATGTTTAACACTAATTTTATTGAAATGATAGAGTCTATAACAGAAAACATAACTAGCGACAATTCGGCGCATGCCACTTTGTTATCAACGCGACAATGTTATGATTATTTCGAATTTCGTGAAGTTTCACCTGTAGAGGTTCGAAATATATTGAACATAATTAAGAGCAAAAAGACTCAGGACATATATGGTATATCACCAGAAATAATAAAATCTATAAGGGACATAATCATTCTGCCAATAACAAAACTTATTAATCAGTGCATTAAAGAAAATATATTTCCAGATTCTCTTAAAATATCTAAATGTATACCTATACTAAAAAAAGGAGATCTAAATGATACAAATAACTACCGACTCATTTCTATCATACCTGTTGTAGCTAAGATCTTTGAACTTGCACTATACAATCAAATGTTAAACTTTCTTGAGAGTAATAACTTACTCTGTAAAGAACAATTTGGGTTTAGACATGGTAAAAACACTATACAAGCAATAGTTAACCTTATGGATGATATTTTAAGGGGTTTGGAAAATAAATCATATGTACTAACCAACTTTATGGACTTGTCGAAGGCGTTCGACTGCGTTTCTCATAGCAAACTGATTGAAAAGCTATACTATTACAACTTTTTACCAACTAGTTGTAGAATGATTATGTCCTATCTATCCAATTGTAAGCAAGTAACTTCCTTTAAATCAAACATATCTTCAGAGATACTTGTAACGTGTGGTGTTCCGCAAGGATCACACCTAGGTCCCTTACTCTTTATACTGTATGCAAATGACTTTCCATATGCTTTTGCAGATAGTAGCATGAAAATAACTCAATTTGCAGACGATAACACGGTCTCTATCATTAATCGCGATACCAATGAATTGCTGTTGAAAGAAAATTATGCTCGTATGGAAGCTAAGAACTGGTTTGCTTATAATAAATTGAGCATGAATGAGGAAAAAACGGTCAGGATGATATTTTCCCTTAGGGAACATCATGAACTATTAGAAAAAGATACAAAATATCTTGGAGTTTATATAGATACAGACTTAAAATGGGATGTCCATGTGGGTCAGGTGGCAAATAAACTTAGTAAAAACATATATTTGCTGCGTAACCTAACAAAATGTCTTTCGCGCGACGTAGTTAAAACAGCATACTTTGCCCTTGTACATACTAACTTATCGTATGGTATAATATTATGGGGACATTCTGCAGCCGCAAACAGATTATTTGCATTACAAATACGAGCCGTCAGGATAGTTTTTGGTCTAGGTTATCAGGAAGACTGCAGACCTATTTTTAGGAGATTCTGCATTCTTACTCTTCCTGGTCAATACATATTTGAATGTCTGCTATGGGCTAAGAAAAACCAACACCAGTACTTGACAAATTATTCATTCCATGAATATAATACTAGACAAAATGACCACATAAGACCTGAATATAGCAGACTTTCCAAGTCACAAAATGGACCGCGTTATTACGCACCTAATTTCTTCAATCTGATACCTGATCAAATTAAAACTCTTGGTTTTTCAGCCTTCAAAAATACTGTCAAACACTATTTAATAGAGAAATGTTTCTACAACATAAATGATTTACAGTGAGGCGAACGTCTCCGCAGCTAGGGCGAGTTTTAACTGCTCTGGCCGCGGAGGGCGGAACGAGATACGTCTCCTGACTCGTGTAGGGGTACCTGCAGGTGACTTGAGGCGTTAGCACGCTCGCTAGAACAGCTTGACCCCTGCTTTGCCATCTGCCCGGACATCCCCTCTAACTAAAGGGTATTGCTGGGGAGATCAGGGGATATCGGCCAGGTGCCTTCACGGTGCGCGTGGTTCCGTTCAACGGCGAGCAGGCCCGGGGGCAGTAAACTCGGGGCTTCCCTTCACCCCCAAATTCTACACCGCGCCCATCATGGCCGGTGTAGAAATTCCCACCCCCCTGCCTAACCTCCCCTCCGACGATGAGGACGACATGGAGGTAAACTCCAGCGACGCACTTAGCGTTAGAAGCGACCTGTCCACCTCCCATGTGGATGAAAAAATGGCGCTTTATTCCCAGCTTACTCGAGTTCAAGAGGAGCTAGCGGAATTACGTCAAGAGATGAAAGCTCTCTGGCGAGAAAACACCAGACTGGAAAGCGAAAATAACTCGCTTAAACAGCAAAACTTTCCTAATACCTCCTTTTCACACGACAGCGACACGTTCATTCCCTCGCAGAAATGCGAGATGGAAACCGAACAGGCCACCTCGGCCGACAATGACAATGACGATAATGGGTACGTGGAAGTGCCAAGCAAGGGCGCCATTCGCAGACAGCGAAGGGCGCAAAGAGAGGCTGACATCGCCTCCGCCAAGGAGTTCGCCGCAAAAGTTGCGCGCGACAAACAAACTCCCGATTCCCAGCGTTCTCGCCCGGAAAAGCGACACGCTGCCCCCGATACGACTGCCAATCCGGCAAAAAAAGCGACCACCAACACTGGTGGTTCCCCTGCGGCTAATTCCTCCAGCCAAGCAGGAAAAATTCCGGCCACCCATCCAAATACCGACCCGAGTCGGCGGTGCTTGACGTCGACGATCGACGGTGCGGTGCCGTCAACTTCTACCAACAGGGCTAACAACAATGCCCCTGCCCATCCCGGCTTTAAAAAGCCCCCCCCCCCCCCCCGATCGTGCTACGCACAAAATCCCGCTGGGTAGCGCTCTACCAGCATTTAACAGTAGCGTTGAAAATTAATATCACCCGTTCTACGCCGTGTAAAGACGGAATTACAGTCCAGGTCGCCTCCCCGACGGACTTCAGAAACGCTACTCGCTATCTAGACGAGAAAGCTGTGCCGTACCATACTTACCAGCTGGATGAGGACAAAAGCCTTAAGGTGGTACTCCGCACCGTCCCAGTCGAGATCTCCACTCAGGATATTGAAGACTCTCTGCGGGAAAAAGACATCCCGGTAATCTCGGTCACCAGGATGACCAACCGTCAGGGCCCAATCCCCTTGCTGTACGTACAAGTCACCAAGAATGACGAAGGGAAGAAAATCTTCCAGATCCGAAGCGTCGCTGGACTCTCCAGTAAGGTAGAGTCCAAACACAAATCCGGGGGCAATCAGTGCCACCGGTGTCAGAGAGTCGGCCACTCTCAGGCCCTCTGCCGTGCCGCATTTGTCTGCGTCAAATGCGCCGGCAACCACCCCTCCGCAGAATGCCCTGCCGCAAGCGATTCGGAGCCCAGATGCTCCAACTGCGATGGCCCTCATGTGGCTAGCTATCGAAGCTGCCCAGCCTTCACCAGGCAACAGAGGCAAAGACCGCCTACTGGGCCCGCTTCCGCACCACAGAGGCAAGCCACCAGAGTTCCGGGCATCTCGTACGCGAGTGCCACCCAGAGTCCGACACCTCAAACTCAGAGGACGGCTCCCGCCCCTCAGGCACCCGCCCCTCAGGCACCCGCCCCCCAGCCACCGGCACAGAACACCACCGTGCCGCCATACGACATGAGTCGTCTCCCTAAAAATAGGAATCCGAAGTTAGCCACCGCGCTTCGCGAGCTCCTAATCACCGCTGCCAACCAGGAAGAGCGCGACCTCTTCGTGGCATGCTTCGCTAGGTTCTTCCACGTAGCCTAAGACGCTCCCCTGAAAAAATCCTTTCCCAAAATGTCGTGCAACCAAAATACTGACTCTCCCATAGATTTCGTTCGCATTGCTTTTTGGAATGCGAACGGGTTACGTGACAAGATACTCGAATTAGAGCACTTCGTTCACCAGCACAAGATTCATGTTGTGCTTGGGAGCGAGACTCTTCTCAGTGTTGGTCAAGTCCCAAAGATCAATGGGTATCAGTTTCCTTTCCTTACCAGAAATGATACCGGGCGTGGCACCGCTATCTATATCAAAAGGGGACTCGACCACTCGCACCTCCCCATAGACGGCCTGACCAACCTTGAGTCCACTGCCTTGGTCCTCAACACCACAGACGGTCCGCTAAAAATCGTTTCAGGGTACCAATCCCCCAGTAAGCCGCTTCTCGATGCTGATCTCGACATCATCTTCAACACTGTCATGCCCACCATCCTGGCAGGAGATCTTAATAGCAAAAGCGCTGCTTGGAAGAGTAGAGTTACCAACAGACGCGGGAGAGTCCTCGAAGCGTATATCGCAAACTCGCCTCACGAGATAGTCGCAGCGGCTCCAGACAGCCCCACATACTTCGACCGGAATGGCCACCGGCCCGATATTCTTGATATTGCGCTGCTAAGCAACATCAATGCAGAGTATGACATCTGGGTCGAGAACGAATTAGACTCCGACCACAATCCAGTAATCATGCATGTCGCGTTGGGTGTCAACAACTCACCCCATTATATCAGGAATACGGACTGGAAGCTTTTCAGGCAAAAAGTTGACAAACTCCTCTCTCCTCTTCCAAGCATTAAGACAATAGCGGACCTAGAAGCCGCAGTCGCCAGCCTCACTACTGCTATCACCACAGCCGCTGATGAATCCTCGACCACGAGAACCTCGACAAGTCCCGAGCCTCTTAACATCTCGCCGGAAGTGCTCGAAATGATCCGTAAGAGCAAAGCGGCCCGCCGGAGGTGGCATAATACGTACTTACCCGAGCACAGGATGGAGGCCTACTCCCTTGCAGCTCGGGTAAAAGAAAACCTCCGCGTCCTACGTAACCAGAGCTGGGAACGTAAAATCGATGAGGTCAATTCCTGCTCCAATACATTTTGGGGCGTGACCAAAGCTCTGAGACGCAAACCAGCAGGCCGGGCCGCCATCCACGGCGAAAGAGGTCTCGCATTCACAGATGCTGACAAGGCTGAAGCTTTCGCCGACTCCCTCGAACATCAATTCATGTTAAACCCGAGCGAGGATTACGACTTCGAGGATAAAATAACATCCGCTGTTAGTTCATACCTAACAGCAGACAATGGCCAGTGGACCATAGTCCCCGCCACCAAAACCGAAGTCGATGACCTCATAAAAAGTCTCAAACTCAATAAGGCCCCGGGCCCTGACGGTATCAGCACCGCCATGGTCCGTAAACTAGGCAGAAAAGGTAGAGTCGCTATCTTAAACATCGCGAACGCGTCTATGAGGTTAGGATACTTTCCGAACTCCTGGAGGCTGGCTAACATAACATGCATCCTGAAACAAGGAAGTCTCCTACCTTCCCGGAGAATTATAGACCCATCAGTCTTCTCAGCACACTACGTAAACTCGTCGAGAAAATAATTCTCAAACGCCTCCGTGACTTCACGGAGGAAAACAAGATCATCCCGGACTATCAGTTTGGCTTCCGAAAAGGTCTCTCCACCACTCACCAACTGGTGAGAGTCACTGAGTATATCGCAAACGGTCTGGCTCACAAAAAAAAACGGCTGCGGTCTTCTTTGACGTCGCCAAGGCTTTTGACAAGGTCTGGCCAGAAGGTCTAATCCACAAGATGATCCTCCTCGAGTACCCTGAGTACTTAGTACGACTAATCCACTCCTTTATGTCCCAGCGACGGTACAGCTGTAAAGTAAACACCGCTCTCTCCACTGTGAGAAATGCTGAGGCCGGGGTTCCTCAGGGGTCATGCCTCTCCCCGACACTCTACAACATCTATGTGAGCGACATGCCAGACTTTTCCCCCTGCATGGTCGCTCAATACGCAGACGATACGGCTCTCCTGTACCAAGGTCGCATCCGAAAAGCCTCCAAATTCGGCCCAGTCAACCTTCGCGACTATATGGAGCACACGCTCCAAACAGCTATCGATTCCTTTGAGGAATGGGCCGATAAGTGGCGAATCGCGATTAATCCTAACAAGAGCGTGGCCGTGCACTTCACACGGCGGCTACGCCACAAAACCCCGATCCCTCCCCTGAAATTTACAATCGGTGAGTCCCCGATAGCCCTCAAAGATCACGCCTGGTACCTGGGGTGTACTCTAGACCAGCAACTGAACTGGTCTAAACACATAAAGACTGCCATCGATAAAGCGAAAGCCACACTGCACGACCTGTTCCCAATAATAAATCACAAGTCCAGGTTATCCACCAAAAACCGGGTTAACCTATACAAGCTAATCTTGAGACCCCAAATGCTTTACGCATCACCAGCCTTCGGTTACTGTTCTCCATCTACGCTCAACAGGATCCAAATCCGGCAAAATGTTATGCTAAGACAGGTGCTACGTGCACCCCTTTACATGCGCAACTCACAGTTGCACCGAGACACCAAAACGCCCAGTGTCATGGATCATATCAAAGAGCTCTCCAGTAAATTCTTCGAAAGGCTGGATAACGACCCACCATCGGGAATTGAATTCCCACGATACGACAGGCCGTCCAGGCGTGCAGACGCAGAACACCTCACCCCCAGAGATATCCTAAGGTAAAACTTAGAAAAACCAAAATTCTCATTAACTAAATTAATTGTTTCGTCACCATAGCGTTACACCACCTGTCCCCCCACTTCCCTCACAGTCCACGAGGGTTGGCTGGGTTCGGACCGCCGGTAGCACTCGCATCTTAGAGACCAATCATCTCTACATGCTAGAATAGGCCTCCGGTCAGACTAGCCATAGCACCGAGCATATGAGGAGTGGTTTTAGTTGGTAGGCGCGATCCCGGCGAATCCAACACTACCCCACTACAGGGGTGTCTTTTGAAGATCTCCTCTCCTCACATCAAAAAAAAAAAAAATTCCGCTCTACAACTTTGGTGTTTTATTACTTTTCCAGAAAATGGATAGTTTTGGCTGAAAATCCAAAAATGAGCAGGAGGTGACAAAAGAAAAATGTCTTTATGAATAAATCTCAAGAATCCTTAATATTTTGTTATACAAACTGTATATCATTAGAAAGCTTATTAAAAATGCCATAGATTGGTGGCAACTTATATAGGGTGTTTCATTTGAAAAAAAATAGTTATCCATTGTTTTGCGTATGTTGACACCCTGTATAGCACTATGAATAAAAGAGAACCAAAGCCGATGTGTATTATTCTTTATGATGTGGAAAATTTGCTAGTGTATAAATAATGATGCTATCTTTGCTAGGAACGCTTCTGCAATGTTTTCAGTGTGTACATGTTTTTGTCACAAATTAGCCCATAACTAACCAACCGTCCATAATAGACCCATACTATCTTGTACTATTTCTATCAGCTTCTCAAGAGGGTTGAAAATAAAGTATAAAATATAGGGTGTTCCATTTAAAAAAAACATAACTTTGTTCTGTTATGTATATTGGGACACCCTGTACAAAAACGTACATATTTTTAAAATATGTAGAATAAGTGTCGGTACCAGTTCAAGAAAACTAGAAACCCGGTATATATATACCGGGTGACCCAGGGATCTGTAAAAGCCCCATAACTTATTTGCTATTTGAGATATCGACTTCTTGTTTTCCTGAATTGATACCGAGAATTATTCTACATATTTTAAAAATATGTATGTTTTTATACAGGGTGTCCCAATATACATAACAGACCAAAGTTATGTTTTTTTTTAATGGAACACCCTGTATTTTATACTTTATTTTCAACCCTCTTGAGAAGCTGATAAAAAAAATAGTATAAGATAGTATGGGTCCATTATGGACGGTTGGTTAGTTATGAGCAAATTTGTGGCAAAAACAAGGACACATTGAAAAAGTTGCAGAAGCGCTCCTAGCAATGCTAGCGTCGTTTTTTATACACTAAAGAATTTTCTACATCATGAAGAATAATACAAATAGGCTTTGGTTCTTTTTTGTTCATACTGCTATACAGGGTGCCAACATACGCAAAATAATGGATAACTATTTTTTTTCAAATGAAATACGCCATATATCTTGCCACCAATGCATGGAATTTTTAATAAGCTTTCCAATGATGTACAATTTGTATAATGAAATATTAAGTATTCTTAAGATTTATCCATAAAAACATTTTTCTTTTGTCACCTCCTGCTCATTTTTAGATTTTCGGCCAAAACTATGCATTTTCTGAAAAAATAATAACAGACCAAAGTTGTAGAGCGGAAAATTTTCGATCGATATAGGTCTTTTAACTTTTCCAGTAATGCGTCCATTGCCCGCCAGAGTGCGCAAAATCGTGAACGTCGTCGGCCATCTTATTGAACAATGACTGCCGACCGACTGACTGAACAAGATGGCCGACGACGTTTACTCGTGTTTATCGTCCACCATGTGAATTTTTAAATCGTTTTAATCTGTTAACATCCACGTCTTGTGGAAAGTTTTTAATGTGTAACTTGTTCATCGTTCATGGCCACGCTTAGTTCCTTAAGTGCGGTAGTTTATTTTTAATCTTACATGTAAGTAATCAACTCTTCAGCCTTCAGCACATGTGCTCACATAACCTTTCACTTTTTTTCTTTCACGCTAATTATACTTTTATTAATTGTAGCGTCACCCTGATGAAGCAAATAAAGATTTGCGAAAGCTCGGTATATGATAAATAGATGACTTATTAACACCCTTTTTGGTCGGATTCCCTGATACGAGGACTTTTCTTCGAAAAAATTTGTTACTATTCCCAACAAGTACGACCGTTACTTCCCTCCAGCATCTATATATATATATATATATATATATATATATATATATATATATATATACCGGGTGTGGCACTTAAGACGCCTCGGACCATAGCTCCTTTACGATAAAAGCTATCGAAAAAAATCTAAGAACAAAGTGGTGCATAGTTACCGTCGCTATGTTTCAAAAATATTTCTAATCATCAGTGGCGTGCCGTACTCCAGTGGCGTACCAAACTTATGTTTTTTCAAATGGAATGCCCTATTTTTTATTGCAGATTTGGAAAGTGCTCGACGAGTACTTATTTTTTTATCTAACATGTTATACCCTTCACTTTAGCGGTTTCGCTGTTATAACCCCTTCTTTCAAAATTGCGCCCCATTTTTGAGATTTTTTTGTAGAGAAACTAATTGATGCCGGCGCCTAAATTTTGAATTGAGGTACAGGTTAAGACCTCGTATACCTTCACATAATTTTTTTTCGGGTAATTTATGGAAAAAAAATAATTTTTGATTGATCTTAGCATGTTGTCATTTTTTCCGAAAATTTCAAATGGCACCCCCCTAAAAAAATTACGGCGTTGTACAGCCAAAACTCTAAATTTTTCATTGGTGTAAAAAAAAATACACATTGCATAACAAAATTTCGGAGAAAAAAGGAATTTCATCGCAAATGTCGGGAAACGTTTTCCGTTCCCAAGTGTGCCATGAGAAAACAAATACACAAATACGGTCAACATAATAGTATGTACCTATTTATTCAACATGATATGAAAAATGCAGATAAAGAAAATTTAACAACTTAAACTAAATGTTCGAAATGACGACCTTCCTGCTGGAGGCATAACCGCAACTTCGACTCACAGGCTCTAGACACTGCCCTAAGGACTTCTGGTGATATACCGCGGAAAGCCGCGCGGATTCTCTCCCTCATATCCTCGACAGTAGTTGGTACCGTCCTGTAAACCTCGTCTTTGATATGGCCCCAAAGGAAGAAGTTAAGGGGAGTGAGGTCTGGTTATCTTGGCGGCCACCTCACAGGACCCCCACAACCAATCCAGGAGTCCGGAAACGTTTTATCGAGAAATTCCCGAACGACACAACTATTATGTGCAAGAGCTCCATCGTGCTGGAAAACTATCTGTCGAAGAGCGGCTAGAGGGACATTTTCCAAGAGATCATCCAAGTCGTCGCGAAGGAACCTCAAATAACTGTTGCCGTTCAGGTGCTCCTCGATGAAATAAGGACCCAAAAGGTGTTCTCCAAGTATGCCTCCCCAAACATTCAGCGACCATCTTTGCTGGTGGTTTATCATTCGCATGGCTTGTGGGTTTTCATCGGCGTAATAATGGTAGTTGTGGCGATTGACATGCCCATTTGTATGGAACGTTGCTTCATCAGAAAATAATACGCGCATAAGAAATGATTCCTCCTGCTCAATTTTGTTGATAGCCCACATGCAGAAATCTTGCCTCGCATAAAAATCTTGAGGTTGCAATTCTTGGTGCAGTTGAATCTTAAATGGACGGAATTTGTACGATGTACGGATCGCGTTGAAATATCGTGATTCCTACTAATATCACGGATACTGGTATGAGGATCTTCAATAACTGCCTCCAGAACCTGCAGTTCATTATTTTTGGTAATAACTGTCTTCTTTCTAACTCTCCTTGGCCGTTTCACACTTCCCGTAGTAGTAAATCTCTCCAACACTTTTTGAAACGCACGTTCATTTGGATATGGCCTGTGCGGATATCTCGCAGCGTACACTCGTGATGCCAAGAAACAATTCTTGTTACATTCTCCAAGAATAAATATCATGTCAATCATTTCCTCTTGAGTTCGGAACATTTTTAGAACATTTATCAAAAATGACTTATGGCTGCTACTGACGTCTAATAATTTACTTTGACAACTACCAATCTTTTGTTTTCTCATGGCACACTTGGGAACGGAAAACGTTTCCCGACATTTGCGATGAAATTCCTTTTTTCTCCGAAATTTTGTTATGCAATGTGTAATTTTTTTTACACCAATGAAAAATTTAGAGTTTTGGCTGTACAACGCAGTAATTTTTTTAGGGGGGTGCCATTTGAAATTTTCGGAAAAAATGACAACATGCGAAGATCAATCAAAAAATTTTTTTTTTCCATAAATTACCCGAAAAAAAATTATGTGAAGGTATACGAGGTCTTAACCTGTACCTCAATTCAAAATTTAGGCGCCGGCGTCAATTAGTTTCTCTACAAAAAAATCTCAAAAATGGGGCGCAATTTTGAAAGAAGGGGTTATAACAGCGAAACCGCTAAAGTGAAGGGTATAACATGTTAGATAAAAAAATAAGTACTCGTCGAGCACTTTCCAAATCTGCAATAAAAAATAGGGCATTCCATTTAAAAAAACATAAGTTTGGTACGCCACTGGAGTACGGCACGCCACTGATGATTAGAAATATTTTTGAAACATAGCGACGGTAACTATGCACCACTTTGTTCTTAGATTTTTTTCGATAGCTTTTATCGTAAAGGAGCTATGGTCCGAGGCGTCTTAAGTGCCACACCCGGTATATACATATATATATATATATATATATATATATATATATATATATATATATATATATATATATATATATATATATATATATATATATATATATATATATAAAACGGCAAGAAGTAACGGACGCTGCTATGTAGTGAAGTGTGAGGTGTAACGGGAGAAAGGTCCAGAATTTCGATATAGTCCGCAGGGAGCAATAAACCAGATGTAGTGTGTGCTCAGTCACTATATTTCGCTATCAGTAGCCAACGTTTCGCGTAAAACATTTACGCATCATCAGGGCCTAAAATTAAATGTTACAATAAATTTTAGTGAGGAGTGAAATGATCAAAATTGAGAAAAATTTTACAAAGTAAAAGCTGAAGGCAATGAACAAGAAAACAAAAGAGGTTAAACTTACTAGTAAACGATTAAAATAATGATGTCCTGCGGTGCGTGAGGCGACCGCGTGGTGAAGAGGTTAAGAAGATCGTCATGGTGATCGTGTGTAGACGAGGCGTTAAATTTTAAAAATACAAAAGCACATCGCAAATAACATGTGCGCGTAACTTAATAGGGGCGCAACAAACCACTTAAATCAGAAAATACACAGTGGATGAACAGATTAAAAGCACAGTCGGTCGGTGTAAAATTGACGGTGCAAAATGGCGTTCAACAAGTACAACACTGTTGTGGTTCGATCCGGTGGAATTTCGCGGTGGGAAAAGGAGATGGGCGGGGCAACGTCTATCGAGGCCGGAGATGTTGGTGGGAAATAGTGTACGAAAAAGCGCGGCAAAGACTGTTTTCCTTTCCCCATCCAAACCGTCGAGCGAAACCGACAACGGTCAAGATGGGAGAAGGAGAACAACCCCTGACTCGAGTACCAAAAAAGTAATGTAGTCGCAATAGTACAACGGTACACAGGCCCTGACCCAGTGCGAAACTGAAAACTGTCACATTATGTCGATGTGCTATCCGGGAAAGAAAAGAAGAAACAAATTTAGAAAAGGGAGAAAAATTTTAGAGAAAATAGAAAATATAAAAATCGGGCACTATGGGATGTACGGGAATGAAAATGAGCAAGGGGAGGAAACCATTATAAGTACTGAAGGCACAATAATGGGGGAAACAACAAACTGTACGTATCAAAAAAAATTAAATTATATTAAATGTAAGAAAATGGGGTGAAAATTGAACAATACTAAATGATCTCTCACAGGAGCGTCAAACACACAAGAGAAAGGGGGAAAACAAAAAAAACCAAACAAACAACAAGACAGTGTAAGGGAGGAAAGGACTGAGATATGGTGGAAAGGGGCTAATGGGACGGGGAGGCTAGGGACAGAAGGTTACTGTAAATTATGCTAAGGCCCTCGATGTCCTTCTTGAAATTCATTGGTTTTTCTTGTGCTTGTATGTAACACATTTCAAGGAAGTTCCTTTTGAAGGAATTCTGTTCTGTGCACAGAATTTTGGCATTTTTATAGTCTGGTATGTGATCAGTGTCATTACAATGAACACTGAGACCAGTGGATCGCGGTTTATGCCTGACGTCGCTCTTGTGAAGGGCCAAGCGTTTACTTAGTTTTTGGCCAGTTTGGCCAGTGTAAACGAGGTCACAGTGTTGGCATTTAATAGCATAACGACTCTAACGACTTCGACTCTTATCATCCGCGTAAATACAAGTACAACACAGTTGTGGCACTTAAGTCTAGAATTGTGCGGATCACCCATCCCTCTTTCCATGCCCCTAACATCGGCAAATTATTCCAGATCCTGAAAAACAACCTTTATCCGCCGGAGCTGTTGAAGAGATTGTTGTTTCGCACACCTAGTCGTGCCGTTGAAGCGCGTGTAGTCAATATTCCGTCCAACGATGTGACAGGCTCAGACCGAATTGCTTATCGTAAGCTGCCCTATGTTGATGGGTTATCCCAACAACTTACCTACATTTTCCGTTCAGTTGCCCCGAACTTGATGATCGCCCACAGCAATGTCAACACCCTTAAACTCCTCTTTTTCTCCCGTCTCAAAGATCCTATTCCCGTTGGTTACAAACACGGCGTTGTTTATGCTATTAAATGCCAACACTGTGACCTCGTTTACACTGGCCAAACTGGCCAAAAACTAAGTAAACGCTTGGCCCTTCACAAGAGCGACGTCAGGCATAAACCGCGATCCACTGGTCTCAGTGTTCATTGTAATGACACTGATCACATACCAGACTATAAAAATGCCAAAATTCTGTGCACAGAACAGAATTCCTTCAAAAGGAACTTCCTTGAAATGTGTTACATACAAGCACAAGAAAAACCAATGAATTTCAAGAAGGACATCGAGGGCCTTAGCATAATTTACAGTAACCTTCTGTCCCTAGCCTCCCCGTCCCATTAGCCCCTTTCCACCATATCTCAGTCCTTTCCTCCCTTACACTGTCTTGTTGTTTGTTTGGTTTTTTTTGTTTTCCCCCTTTCTCTTGTGTGTTTGACGCTCCTGTGAGAGATCATTTAGTATTGTTCAATTTTCACCCCATTTTCTTACATTTAATATAATTTAATTTTTTTTGATACGTACAGTTTGTTGTTTCCCCCATTATTGTGCCTTCAGTAGTTATAATGGTTTCCTCCCCTTGCTCATTTTCATTCCCGTACATCCCATAGTGCCCGATTTTTATATTTTCTATTTTCTCTAAAATTTTTCTCCCTTTTCTAAATTTGTTTCTTCTTTTCTTTCCCGGATAGCACATCGACATAATGTGACAGTTTTCAGTTTCGCACTGGGTCAGGGCCTGTGTACCGTTGTACTATTGCGACTACATTACTTTTTTGGTACTCGAGTCAGGGGTTGTTCTCCTTCTCCCATCTTGACCGTTGTCGGTTTCGCTCGACGGTTTGGATGGGGAAAGGAAAACAGTCTTTGCCGCGCTTTTTCGTACACTATTTCCCACCAACATCTCCGGCCTCGATAGACGTTGCCCCGCCCATCTCCTTTTCCCACCGCGAAATTCCACCGGATCGAACCACAACAGTGTTGTACTTGTTGAACGCCATTTTGCACCGTCAATTTTACACCGACCGACTGTGCTTTTAATCTGTTCATCCACTGTGTATTTTCTGATTTAAGTGGTTTGTTGCGCCCCTATTAAGTTACGCGCACATGTTATTTGCGATGTGCTTTTGTATTTTTAAATTTTAACGCCTCGTCTACACACGATCACCATGACGATCTTCTTAACCTCTTCACCACGCGGTCGCCTCACGCACCGCAGGACATCATTATTTTAATCGTTTACTAGTAAGTTTAACCTCTTTTGTTTTCTTGTTCATTGCCTTCAGCTTTTACTTTGTAAAATTTTTCTCAATTTTGATCATTTCACTCCTCACTAAAATTTATTGTAACATTTAATTTTAGGCCCTGATGATGCGTAAATGTTTTACGCGAAACGTTGGCTACTGATAGCGAAATATAGTGACTGAGCACACACTACATCTGGTTTATTGCTCCCTGCGGACTATATCGAAATTCTGGACCTTTCTCCCGTTACACCTCACACTTCACTATATATATATATATATATATATATATATATATATATATATATATATATATATATATATATAGTTTATGGAAGTAACGCCGTCAAATGTAAATGTAGGGAGAAGATATCGGGTGTGGTCACGGCCTGGGCTAGTAAATGAAACGGTTTTTATCTAGTTCCAATATTTCGCCATTTATTTTTATGGCTTCATCAGGGATGACTAAAAATGAATGCAATTTTTGTGAAATGTGCTTGAATGAGGTTATGTATAAAAATGAACTTACGATATGTGTTCCAAACTTAAAAATAAACATAGCAAACGGCGTCTAATTGTACTAGCCCAGGCCGTGACCACACCCGATATCTTCTCCCTACATTTACATTTGACGGCGTTACTTCCATAAACTATTATTACAGATGGGTTTCTATCAACATATTTATCATACCTTCGGACTACACCCGACCCGAATACTCAAGAAATGGGCAAATTTTAACACCAAACTGGCAAACCGGATAAACAGGCGGATTTTCCTACTCCGATGTCGAAAAGAAAACCTCACACCAGCACACATCTCGGATAACTTCAAAAACCTCACTAACCTACTCACCACCTCGGACACTCGGATTTCACGCAAAATAACGGAATATCATGGAAGGTTAGGAAGTAACGTCCTAAACTTTGAGATAGACATTGTGTGCTCTGAGATTCGTCAGTTGGAAAGGTCAATTAACGATATTAAGAATATTGCTTATTCACTCCTTCCTAAGGACTTAGTTGACGAATTTCAGAGCAAACAATACCTATCTTTCCAAAGAACGTTAGACCGGATCAAGGGTGCTAACGTTATCAAACTTAACAAATTAAAATTGAAATCAGGTAACAACAAACGTTTCACATCTAATGCAAAATGGTTTTGCAATCTCAGCTCCACTGAGATTCCGGAGGAGATATCCGACTTCCTCTCACAAGGCCCAATCAAAAAAAGTGAGCTTAACGTTGGCAAACTGTTAGCCAACATAGAATCCATCTTAGGAATATCTCCTCCGGAGTCACAGGAGAGAAAAAGGGCTTATATTACCTATTTAATTACTAAATTTCTTGATACCGGCCAACCCCGGTCATGGGGCGAGGTTCGTTGGGATGAATGCAGAACTTTTCTAAACAATCATAAAGATCTTTAAATACTTAATGCCGACAAGGGGGCGGTCACTGTGGCCATGAACAAAGTGGAATACACCGAAAAATTAAACCATCTTATCGCCGACACAAATGTTTATAAAAAAATAAACAAAGACCCTACTACTTCCTTCCAATTAAAAAACAACAAGTTTATTAAATTGCTTAAGGAAAAGGGTGCTGTAGACGAAGTCATAGCAAAAACATTAATGGTTTACAATTCCACTTCGCCGAAATTACATGGTTTACCAAAAATACACAAAGAAGACGTTCCCTTGCGGCCAATAGTCGCAACTTTAAATACCCCCTCAGGAAAAATTTCAGCATTCATCGCAAAGATCCTCTCCACCTCACTAGCCTATTACAGAGATTATAATACCACAAACTCATTTGAATTCACACAAGAATTTGATAACCATCAGCTACCTCCAGATTATGAAATCATTTCATTAGATGTTGTCTCACTCTTCACAAATATCCCCCTTGATCTGGTCCTAACAGTTATTACGGAGAGATGGCCCCTCATAGAACCAAATTGTAACTTTACACAGGCACTTTTTATTGAAACAGTCACCCACATTTTCAACGCTAGTTACTTTACTGTGGGGGAGGAATTTGACTTACAGATTTTTGGCACCCCTATGGGATCTTCACTTAGTCCCATTATAGCAAACATTATCATGGACTATGTCCTAGACAACATCATCCCCCTGCTACCCTTCCAATTACCACTCATCAAAAAATACGTCGACGATCTGATCTTGGCTGTCCCTAAAGATAAAATTCAACAGACAATAGATATTTTCAATTCTTTCAATACTCATATCCAATTTACAGTAGAAATAGAATCACAAAATAGTGTCCCCTTCCTGGACGTTAGGGTGATAAGGAGGGATGACAACACAATTTTCTTTGACTGGTACCAGAAACCAACAGCCTCTGGCCGTTACATCAACTATAATTCCAATCACCCAACATCTCAAAAGGTGAATACACTTGTTGGAATAAAAAACAGAGTACAGAAAATTTGTCATCCCTCCCTATTACTTACTAACCTCCGGAAACTAGAAATTACATTCAGAAATAATGGTTACCCTCAAAATTTAGTTAAGAAAATCATTTACAATTCCCCAGGTCAAACCGCCGACGTACCAATTATAAACCCACAACCCCCCCGATCCTCCTGTTCCATTTGAATACAGAAAAGTCCCATACATCCCAGGCCTTACAAATGAAATCGTAAATGTCCTCAGAGCAGACAACATTAGAATTGCTAAATACAACCTGAAACAAATCAGATTATTATTTTCAGTTAGCAAAAGTAAAATTCCTCCCTCACAGATTAGTGGTGTCATCTACCTTATTCCATGTAAGGACTGTAATAAGAAGTATGTCGGACAGACGGGGCAGTGGCTGAAGTCAAGGGTTGCGCAGCATAGGAGTGATATAAAACAAAATAAAAATTCATGTGCGCTTGCTACCCACGCAAATACCACACTGCATAACGTGGATCTTGAGAACACGGAGGTGTTGGACCGGGAGTTTCAATATAGGGCCAGACTGTTCTTGGAGATGGTTCACATCTCCAAGCAGCCTGACACTATGAACTTCCAGTCTGACACTGAAGGGCTCAGTTCTAGCTATGCGTTTTTATTATGTAAATCACTTCATGCTCCGTCCCCTTGACCTCAGCTACAAGCCCCCTTGCCTTTATATTTCACACCTCACATGCTTTTTCAACTCTTCCCTCGGTGTTATCCACATCACTACATTAATTACTACTGCCACCTTCTCCTGTCAGTAAATATACCTTCAGTATCCTTGTTTTTTTCTTTTTTCTTTGAATTTTGTTTCAACATAATACCTTCAGTAATTTTACCTTTGGAGCTTCACTCAACCAGGCGATGAAAGGTGCAGTAGTAAATAGTATTTAGTTTTACATAAGTTAATTGTCAATCTTGTGACCTCAACTTTAAAATAGTTCAAAATTTCAAATTCATATTTCCCGCCGCCGCGCCGCGTTGCCGACAGCCTGTCTGGTTCTGCGGTTTCCCAACCTGCAAATCAGAGTGGTTTCCGGCAACGAGGACGCACACGTACAGCACTCAGCTCACACCGATGTCCGCCATTATCATTTACACGCGTCCTCGTTGATCGAGAATTTTATTTTTAATCTCATGACTCTTATATCGTTTTAAAATGTAATTTTTATACCACGCAGATGTTGTTACTGTGCAGTGTGCAATGTTTTAACAATTAGACGCCGTTTGCTATGTTTGTATTCATTTTTAGTCATCCCTGATGAAGCCATAAAAATAAATGGCGAAATATTGGAACTAGATAAAAACCGTTTCATTTACTAGCCCAGGCCGTGACCACACCCGATATCTTCTCCCTACACACATATATATATATATATATATATATATATATATATATATATATATATATATATATATATACATATATATATATATATAATTTATGAAGCAAGTACAGTTTGTAAGACTAAACTGAGAACTGTATGTTGACATAATTCTACATTAGTATTTATTGTATTATTTTGGAAAGTCACGTTAGCTTAATCGGGGAAAATTACTCGAAATATTTGAGTCAGAAACGATTGTCGTTATACCACATTCCTAAATAATCACTTTATCATAATACATATATTACGGATAATTAACATTTTCGAAAACCAATTTAGTATGGAAAATTACCACAACTATTTAAAACCAACAATGATGACGTCAAATAAATTGTGGTAAAAAACATAGTAAGTGTTTTATTCAGTGATTTTTTTGAAAAATGATCGCTGATCGGAAAGAATATGTACATTAAAACTGTAAAACGATAACTGTCTGCGATAGTATACATCATTTGTGTTTATATTTCGCAATGGCAGGTTCTTTTGGAAGTCCATAGTTATAGCTTCTACGGTTGTATCTTTCTTAGCTTTCTTTCTGGCTTGCCTCTTCCGTTTATAAAAAGTGTCAGCCCTTATCTGATGCAACTTCATATTCAATTGCACATGGCGAATTTCTTTTTTAATCTTGTTCACCGATTCTTCTTTATTTGCAAGTACAGCTAGATCCCCTTGTAGCTTTTGTTCATCAACCTTAAATTTATCACATGTGCTACACGTGTCACTTCGAGGATACCCGAATGAAATATTAAATTTTGTGGAAAATATTTCACGAAATTTTTCATACGAAATCAAGTTTCTAGGATGCTTCGAAGAGTACATATTATGTAACTTTTTTATGTTCAGGTCCTCTGATAAATAAATTTTGCTGCTAACTTTAAGGCTATAGTGAGCTTTCCGGCCTTTTAATGATTTTAAAAAAGAAACAACACAATTTGTAGTTTCGAGAGAAATTTTCGATGGCCGGTTTGTATGTTTCCCACGTTGATCTGGTTTAAAGGTTCCTATTTTCAGTAGGGAATTTTTTATGGATTGAATTCTTCGATTTGTTACTCCGTGCAATGAGAGGAATGCCTTATAGCAAACTGGTATTTCAATAGCTTTTTCATGTCTAATAACTCGGACACGATATGCGTAGGAACTATCATTAAAATGAGCTTCGTTCTCTGCCTTCCTATTTCGTCTTCGCTGTACCGGGACCACGGAAATTAAACCACTTAGATAACTGTTCATTAAAACTATCATACTCATTGAATTTGCTAATGAGTTGATTCCTCTTCTCCAAAGAAATGATATCAAAACAAGCAAAACGTTTACACTTACAGTTTTCGCCGGTTGTATAACCTTTCACTTTCATTTTTCTGGATACGTCCCTAATACGCCCAGTAATCGGGCGTTTCTTAGTCTTAACAATATTTCTTCCAGGATCATCACTCTCGCTATCGTTACTCAATTCCATTATAAAACAGCGAACCGCAAATAAAACGTGGTAAATAACCTCAAACAACAAGCAGTGAATACGTCTTGATGGCTAATCGCTTTTCAAGTTTTTGCACTTGTTGAAGCGATAGGATGGACTCTGATCGTTTTCGTTCGGGACCGCTAGGCTTACGTCGGACTCTGATCGTTATTGCGTTGTATAGTGTTTTCTTTACATCTAATTACAGGGACCTTGATCGTTTTTAGCACAAGCAAATTTCACCAGCGGAAAGCTTAGGTTAGGAAGTAAAAGATGGCGCTTTTACACAATTTTTGTCAGTAATGGACTCTGATCGGTTTTCCCCTGTACTCTTCAATTGTTATCTTGTACTTATTGCACAAAAAAAAATCGCAATTGTTTATATGAACTTTTACTAACTGTTTTCTGCATTTGAATATGCACGTCATACCAACGCTTAAGTATTCAGGCAAGATGAGTATAGTCATTTTCGCTTTTCACAGCAAGTGTATCTGCGACAGGTGACTTAAATGTCATTATGATTGAAGAAGTGTTGTAGAAAGAGATTTGCAACATTTATTTCGTCTTTTGCGAGTATCAATTTTTTTTTACTTTTGTCGCGCTAGAATACTCATCCGTGCCACTGTCTGGCGGGTATATGTGTTATGTTTTTGAATGATGTTTCACTCTAGAGGTTCTAAAATGCACTCAACATCCGCGTAAATAACAAATGGAACTTAAGCACTCTAATGTATGGTTGTATTTAAATCAGTAATTTTTTTTAACGTCTTCAGGGACAAATTAATTTTGAAATTTTAATATCTTTATAAATTTATTGATTTCTGGCCAGTCAAATTAAACAGCATATAGTGGCATGAAAATGCACACCTGCGGCGGTTTTCAGAGCTTGCTATGATATGTTGGTAATAGACTAAATACTATTCGTTTAGAATATCTCAGAAGTTTTTGAAACGTACACAAATGTGCCACTGTCCCTGAAGAGGTTAAAGAAATTCAGATTGTTTAGAACGAATTACTTTGTGAATTTTCAACAAAGCGACAAATTTCTATAATGGAGGACGTTTTCTTTTTTTTCTTACTGATGCGAAGGGGTCATCTTTTTTTTTAATATTTATGAATTTTTTTGAATTTTCACCTGGGTGGTACCATGTTTTCCGACCTAAATATGTAAAATAATTATGCTTACAATGTATGCCTTCAGGACATTCCAAGTCAACACCCATGATATATTTCCCATTGACGAGTCGTCGGGTATATTAGCGACGGTTAAAATGGAGATTTCGTTCTCGCGTACCCACTTAAAATCCTTATATTGTATCCGAATATGACAGTTATAAATATATTTTAGCACACACTAAGCGGAAAACTTGAAAAAAATATCGGTTAAAAATAATTCCAATTGTAGGGAAACATAAAATATTAGCGCTACATTTATAACTAAAAATATGGCGTTCAGTGAGCAATATCTAAAATTTAAGAAGAAGAAAGCAATAAAAAAATATTTGCCAAGGAAAGAAAATAGCCATGTAAATTAATAATATAAAATTTTTATTACAAAAATGGATGAAATTGTTATTATTATGGATAGGCAAAAACAAAATATGATGATTGGCCGAACCTAAAACTTAAATTAAATTAAGGAAGAGTAAATAGTTTTGGTTTTGACATGTTCCGTTAGCAAAGTATGTGCGTTACAAAAGGAAGATTTTGAATAATAATTTAAATTTTTATAATTGAATTGAGCACATATTTTAAACATGCTGTTAGTCAGTGACGGAAATGTCGGTGTTTGCGGGGGGTCGAACAACAATTGTTTTAGCTGGAAATTTCATTTCTTGGAGTCGTCTAATCGAATCCATATACACATAGAGGAAAAAAAACACTTTCTCAAAAACCATTTAAATTCATCTGATTTGTAAAATTTCGAAACTAATTAATCGCAACTTAGATTTTTTATTTATTAACTTCCTATTGAGATAGCAATCAATTTAAATTGTTCAAGAATCGTAATTTAATATTGCGGGAATTATACATTATGATTATTATTGATGTACTCGTCGACTTTACTTGATTTCGACAAAGAAATATGTTTTCCTATTTTATGGAATAACGTCTATATCTATATTATCATAAGCAATATCTTGAATCATCAAGTGTAAATCATACCCACATAAGTCTAAATTTGATAATTAAATTAATATTACAGATCGAATGAATTATTGTTCTTGGGCTAGTAATTTGCGGTTGAGTAGAGTGCAGATACTGCGGCACGCGGTCGGAATGGAGGACAGCAGTGGTGATGCTCTTGGCCAGGCACATCTCTTCATTGTTTTTAATATTCAGGTAGGCTTTTTAAGCTTAATTTGTGTTTTAAACAAAACAAATAATGCAAATAATATGTAATCAAAATTACGATAATTACGTGATAAAAAATATACTTATAAATATTTACCTGGCAAAACAATATAGTTAGATCCATCGATATATGGGATACTTTAATCAATAGATGTAGGCTACTGCCAAGATCCAAGCGCTACCTCTTTCGTATAACAAACATTATGATATTTAATTTGGTAAACATTATCATATTTAATAAGCACCCATAATTTATAAACAACAGAACTATAACCTGGAATTCTTCACTTTTCGTTTTAATTGTAGCGAATATTCCGTCATTGGCCACTATATATTTTGCATTGAATATTTCAAACTAGCTTTTGTCGCTGTCCCTGCAATCTACTTGCCTGTCTGAGCTGTAAACTCTCGAAAAAGAATTGTTGCACTTCAAACACCAGTAATAATACATCAAATTAGGATAATGTATAAGATTATTAGAAATAAAATATTAAAATAATGTAGATTATTGAAAATAATATTGCACTTACCTTGACATGTAAATCATATATGCTAATAATTAATAATAATAATAACTGCGGAACTAACTGTAGGTAACACGAGCGGGGCAACTTATGTTTGAGTTTCGAGTAACTGACGTTTTCCATTAATGCTGCTTTTACTTCCTAACAAATTTGAATTATATATTTATTAAAATGGTAATGTGATGTGCTCTGACGTCATCATTGTTGGTTTTAAATAGTTGTGGTAATTTTCCATACTAAATTGGTTTTCGAAAATGTTAATTATCCGTAATATAATTATTATGATAAAGTGATTATTTAGGAATGTGGTATAACGACAATTATTTCTGACTCAAATATTTCGAGTAATTTTCCCCAATTAAGCTAACGTGACTTTCCAAAATAATACAATAAATACTAATGTAGAATTATGTCAACATACAGTTCATAGTTTATTCTTACAAACTGCACTTGCTTTATAAATTATATATATATATATATATATATATATATATATATATATATATATATATATATACCGGGTGACCCAGGGATCTGTAAAAGCCCTGTAACTTGTTTGCTATTTGAGATATCGACTTCTAGTTTTCTTGAAATGGTACCCACACTTATTCTACATATTTTAAAAATATGTATGTTTTTGTACAGGGTGTCCCAATATACATAACGGAACAAAGTTATGTTTTTTTAAATGGAACACCCTATATTTTATACTTTAATTTCAACCCTCTTCAGAAGCTGATAAAAATAGTATAAGATAGTGTGGGTCTATTATGGACGATTGGCTAGTTATGGGCAAATTTATGGCAAAAACATGTACACATTGAAAACATTGCAGAAGCGTTCCTAGAAAAGATAGCATCATTATCTATACACTAGAAAATTTCCCACATCATAAAGAATAATACACATCGGCCTTGGTTCTCTTTTAATCATAGTGATATACAGGGTGTCAACATGGGCAAAACAATGGATAACTATTTTTTTTCAAATGGAACACCCTATATAAGTTGCCACCAATCTATGGCATTTTTAATAAGCTTTCCAATGATATACAGTTTGTATAACAAAATATTAAGGATTATTGAGATTTATCAATAAAAACATATTTCTTTTGCCACCTTCCGCTGATTTTTGGATTTTCAGACAAAACTATACATTTTCATGAAAAATTATAAGAGACCAAAGTTGTAGAGCGAAAAATTTCCGATCGATGTGGTTCTTTCAACTTTTAAGATAATGCCTGCATTACCCGCCAGAGCGCGCAAAATCGTGACCGTATATGCATTTTAGCGTTTTCTTTTAAATTTTTTTATTAATAAATTGCACTATACTTTATTTTCCGCACCCTCTAACGGAAAAACGGGAAATTATAGGGAAATTAAAATGGCTCATATCGATTGAAAATGTTCCGCTCTACAACTCTTAATAGAAGCAATTTTTGCCAAAAATGCATAGTTTTCCCTAAAATGCAAATTGAAAATGTATGTATCAATTTTTGCGTTTTTCAATGGTTTTTTGTATTTTTAGCGAAAACGATGCATTTTGGGCAAAAATTGCTTCTTTTAAGAGTTGTAGAGCGGAATATTTTCAATCAATGTAGGTCATTTGAATAATTCTATAATTATCCGTTTTTCTGATAGAGGACGTGGAAAATAAAGTATAGTGCAATTAATTAACAAAACATTTGAGAAAAACGCTAAAATGCATATATGGTCACGATTTTGCGCACTCTGGCGGACAATGCACACATTATTGGAAAAGTCGAAAGACCTATATCGATAGAAAATTTTCCGCTCTACAACTTTGGTCTTTAATTATTTTTTCAGAAAATGCATAGTTTTGGCTGAAAATCCAAAAATGAGCAGGAGGCGGCAAAAGAAAAATGTTTTTATGGATAAATCTCAAGAATCCTTAATATTTCATTATACAAATTGTACATCATTGGAAAGCTTATTAAAAATTCCATGCACTGGTGGCAAGATATATAGGGTGTTCTATTTGAAAACAAATAGTTATTCAATATTTTGCGTATGTTGACACCCTGTATAGCAGTATTAACAAAAAAGAACCAAAGCCGATTTGTATTATTCTTCATGATGTGGAAAATTCTTCAGTGTATAAAAAATGACGATAGCTTTGCTAGGAGCACTTCTGCAATTTTTGCAATGTGTCCTTGTTTTTGCCACAAATTTGCCCATAACTAACCAATCGTCCATAATAGACCTATACTATCTTATACTATTTTTATTAGCTTATTAAGAGGGTTGAAAATAAAGTATAATATATAGGGTGTTCCATTTAAAAAAACATAACTTTGGTCTGTTATGTATATTGGGACACTCTGTACAAAAACATACATATTTTTAAAATATGTAGAATAAGTGTGGGTACCAGTTCAAGAAAACTAAAAGTCGATATCTCAAATAGCAAATCCGTTATGGGGCTTTTACAGAACCCTGGGTCACCCGGTATATATATATATAATATATTAGTGGGGATAGTGACCGTAAATAATGATTGAATATAAATCGAAAGAAACATTGCTTAGTGGGCACGTCGGTCGGTGATAAGATGTTGAAAAATGTGTGAAAACGTATGGAAGGGCGGAAGACTAGGACGGACCGTTTTGTCCTTATTAGGGACTCATCAGCTAGCCCGGAGCGCGCGGATAGGGCTAGCTGATGAGTCCCTAATAAGGACAAAACGGTCCGTCCTAGTCTTCCGCCCTTCCATACGTTTTCACACATTTTTCAACATCTTATCACCGACCGACGTGCCCACTAAGCAATGTTTCCTTCGATTTATATTCAATATATATATATATATATATATATATATATATATATATATATATATATAATCATTATTTACGGTCACTATCCCCACTAATATATATATATATATATATATACCGGGTGTGGCACTTAAGACGCCTCGGACCATAGCTCCTTTACGATAAAAGCTATCGAAAAAAATCTAAGAACAAAGTGGTGCATAGTTACCGTCGCTATGTTTCAAAAATATTTCTAATCATCAGTGGCGTGCCGTACTCCAGTGGCGTACCAAACTTATGTTTTTTTAAATGGAATGCCCTATTTTTTATTGCAGATTTGGAAAGTGCTCGACGAGTACTTATTTTTTTATCTAACATGTTATACCCTTCACTTTAGCGGTTTCGCTGTTATAACTCCTTCTTTCAAAATTGCGCCCCATTTTTGAGATTTTTTTGTAGAGAAACTAATTGACGCCGGCGCCTAAATTTTGAATTGAGGTATAGGTTAAGACCTCGTATACCTTCACATAATTTTTTTTCGGGTAATTTATGGAAAAAAAGTAATTTTTGATTGATCTTCGCATGTTGTCATTTTTTCCGAAAATTTCAAATGGCACCCCCCTAAAAAAACTACGGCGTTTTACAGACAAAACTCTAAATTTTTCATTGGTGTAAAAAAAATTACACATTGCATAACAAAATTTCGGAGAAAAAAGGAATTTCATCACAAATTTCGGGAAACGTTTTCCGTTCCCAAGTGTGCCATGAGAAAACAAAAGATTGGTAATTGTCAAAGTAAATTATTAGACGTCAGTAGCAGCCATAAGTCATTTTTGATAAACGTTCTAAAAATGTTCCGAACTCAAGAGGAAATGGTTGACATGATTTTTATTCTTGGAGAATGTAACAAGAATTGTTTCTTGGCATCACGAGTGTACGCTGGGAGATATCCGCACAGAACACATCCAAATGAACGTGCGTTTCAAAAAGTGTTGGAGAGATTTACTACTACGGGAAGTGTGAAACGGCCAAGGAGAGTTAGAAAGAAGGCAGTTATTACCGAAAATAATGAACTGCAGGTTCTGGAGGCAGTTATTGAAGATCCTCATACCAGTATCCGTGATATTAGTAGGAATCACGATATTTCAACGCGATCCGTACATCGTGTTCTTAAAAAGTACAAATTCCGTCCATTTAAGATTCAACTGCACCAAGAATTGCAACCTCAAGATTTTCATGCGAGGCAAGATTTCTGCATGTGGGCTATCAACAAAATTGAGCAGGAGAAATCATTTCTTATGCGCGTATTATTTTCTGATGAAGCAACGTTCCATAGAATTGGGCATGTCAATCGCCACAACTACCATTATTACGCCGATGAAAACCCACAAGCCATGCGAATGATAAACCACCAGCAAAGATGGTCGCTGAATGTTTGGGGAGACATACTTGGAGAACACCTTTTGGGTCCTTATTTCAGCGAGGGGCACCTGAACGGCAACAGTTATTTGAGGTTCCTTCGCCACGACTTGGATGATCTCTTGGAAAATGTCCCTCTAGCCGCTCTTCGACAGATAGTTTTCCAGCACGATGGAGCTCCTGCACATAATAGCTGTGTCGTTCGGGAATTTCTTGATGAAACGTTTCCGAACTCCTGGATTGATCGTGGGGGTCCTGTGAGGTGGCCGCCAAGATCACCAGACCTCACTCCCCTTGACTTCTTCCTTTGGGGCCATATCAAAGACGAGGTTTACAGGACGGTACCAACTACTGTCGAGGATATGAGGGAGAGAATCCGCGCGGCTTTCCGCGGTATATCACCAGAAGTCCTTAGGGCAGTGTCTAGAGCCTGTGAGTCGAAATTGCGGTTATGCCTCCAGCAGGAAGGTCGTCATTTCGAACATTTAGTTTAAGTTGTTAAATTTTCTTTATCTGCATTTTTCATATCATGTTGAATAAATAGGTACATACTATTATGTTGACCGTATTTGTGTATTTGTTTTCTCATGGCACACTTGGGAACGGAAAACGTTTCCCGACATTTGCGATGAAATTCCTTTTTTCTCAGAAATTTTGTTATGCAATGTGTAATTTTTTTTACACCAATGAAAAATTTAGAGTTTTGGCTGTACAACACCGTAATTTTTTTAGGGGGGTGCTATTTGAAATTTTCGGAAAAAATGACAACATGCGAAGATCAATCAAAAATTATTTTTTTTCCATAAATTACCCGAAAAAAAATTATGTGAAGGTATACGAGGTCTTAACCTGTACCTCTATTCAAAATTTAGGCGCCGGCGTCAATTAGTTTCTCTACAAAAAAATCTCAAAAATGGGGCGGAATTTTGAAAGAAGGGGTTATAACAGCGAAACCGCTAAAGTGAAGGGTATAACATGTTAGATAAAAAAATAAGTACTCGTCGAGCACTTTCCAAATCTGCAATAAAAAATAGGGCATTCCATTTAAAAAAACATAAGTTTGGTACGCCACTGGAGTACGGCACGCCACTGATGATTAGAAATATTTTTGAAACATAGCGACGGTAACTATGCACCACTTTGTTCTTAGATTTTTTTCGATAGCTTTTATCGTAAAGGAGCTATGGTCCGAGGCGTCTTAAGTGCCACACCCGGTATATATATATATATATATATATATATATATATATATATATATATATATATATATATATATATATATATAACGAAGGGGTATAACAGCCGTTATAGTTAGAAAACCGAATTTAAGTAACGGGTGTGCGGCTTGGGTCTGGTAGGAAAACTCTTGTTATTTACTGCCAATATTTCGCCGTTTATTTACAGCTTCATCAGGGCTCTAAGTGAAACGATCAACACGTGGTATTAGTTAACATAACCTACAATATTTATGTTATACTTACTAAATAGTGAGTTTTTAGTAAAACTAGCAACCGTGAATATTGGAAACATCTTTAAAAAGTTACATAGAAACACAAGGGACAATGATGGATGATGAAAACATTACGCGTGAACAGATTAAAAAACTTGATTAATTAACATGGTAATTGAACCAAGATGGACGCCATATCAGAGATGGAATGTCGGTTTCGGAGAGCCGAAGGAGTTGAATATAGCAACGGAAAAATCGACGTGTCAACGTGCAGCCAACGTCGATGCAGCTACTCCAAAACCGGTACTCCACTCAACAGGGCAACCAACTAGGGAATTTAACAGTAAATTAATTGGTTATACGGAAGCGACATTTCGCAACCGGTGGAGCGAGTTAAAACTAATTTAATTGTCTATTGAATCTACATATTGAATTTCAATCTATGGAAAAGTGTTGAGAGAAAGAACTCTGTAATGGCTGAGAATAACAAAGAGTAACCTTATTTCTTTTTTAAAGAGCCGAACATGCTGACTATTAATTATTGGATAATAATATGATATTAAATCAACAGAAAATTAATCTGTAACATTATATGTAAAAGAATTATTGAGGAAAATCATTTAAGAAAATTATTTAAGAAAATCATTTAAGAAAATTAAATTGAGTGCAGAGCAAGGGTTAAAAAATTAATTGTAATATGATAATATTATATAAAATGAATTTTGAGAGGTTGGGTCGAAATTGAATTTTGGGAGAATTTGTGAAAATGAGAAACGGTAACAATGGAAACTAGTCAGAATCATCCAAGCGTAGCGGCAAGTACTTTTTGCAACTAAGGAGGTACGAGTAAATGGTGCTCAGCCCATCAGTGTCTGTTTTGAAATTCATGACACTTTCGGTGTTAACTATCTCAGACATTTCAAGGAAAAGTCTGCTTTTATAATTGGGTTCTGAGCACAACACACTCGCACCACCAAAGTTGACAGAATGGCCTTCTGTGTTGGCGTGTACAGAGAGTGCGCAAGATGCCTTTTTTAATTTTATGTCGCTTTTGTGTTGGGTGAGTCTGGATCGCAACCACTGTCCCGTCTGACCAATATAAGACTTACTACAGTCTCCGCAAGGAACAGAGTAAACCACATTGCAACGTTGACCTACTGGTGTCATGTCCTTCATTTTTGAGAAAAGTAATTTAAGGGGTTTGGGATTGTATCTGGCAATGCGAATTTTGTCATTTTTTAAAGTTTGAATTAATTTGGAAGTTAACTGGGGGACGTCGATGATTTTTCTGTATTGACGGGGTGTAGGTTGTTCAATTTGATCATTAGGATCAGGAGTAGTACGGACGACCGGATCTGTGATGCCACTGTAGATCAGTTTTTTGACTAGCAACGGGGGGTAGCCGTTGTTGATGAATATGGAAGTTTTTTTAAATTTTTGTTCAGTAAGGAAGGATGACAAATGTTTTTTACACGGTTCTTCATGGCAACCAAGATGTTCTTTTTTTGGTTGAAAGGGTGATTGGAGTAATAATTGATATATCTGCCCGAGGCAGTGGGTTTTTGGTACCAATCTAAATTGATAACATTGTCATCCCTCCTTACTAACAAGGTATCCAAAAAAGGAACACTGCTGTTGGTTTCCTCTTCCATTGTGAACTGAAGATGGTGGTTGAAATTATTGAATATATTCAAGATGTTCTCTTTTTGGTTGGCAGGGACATCGACGTTGGCTGCACGTTGACACGTCGATTTTTCCGTTGCTATATTCAACTCCTTCGGCTCTCCGAAACCGACATTCCATCTCTGATATGGCGTCCATCTTGGTTCAATTACCATGTTAATTAATCAAGTTTTTTAATCTGTTCACGCGTAATGTTTTCATCATCCATCATTGTCCCTTGTGTTTCTATGTAACTTTTTAAAGATGTTTCCAATATTCACGGTTGCTAGTTTTACTAAAAACTCACTATTTAGTAAGTATAACATAAATATTGTAGGTTATGTTAACTAATACCACGTGTTGATCGTTTCACTTAGAGCCCTGATGAAGCTGTAAATAAACGGCGAAATATTGGCAGTAAATAACAAGAGTTTTCCTACCAGACCCAAGCCGCACACCCGTTACTTAAATTCGGTTATATATATATATATATATATATATATATATATATATATATATATATATATATATATATATATATATATATATATATGCCGGGTGATCCAGGGATCTGTAAAAGCCCCATAACTTATTTGCTATTTGAGATATCGACTTCTAGTTTTCTTAAACTGGTACCCACACTTATTCTACATATTTTAAAAATATGTATGTTTTTGTGCAGGGTGTCCCAATATACATAACAGAACAAAGTTATGTTTTTTTTAAATGGAACACCCTATATTTTAAACTTTATTTCCAACTCTCTTAAAAAGCTGATAAAAATAGTATTAGATAGTATGGGTCTATTATGGACGGTTGGTTAGTTATGGACAAATTTGTGGCAAAAACAAGGACACATTGAAAAAATTGCAGAAGCGCTCCTAGCAAAGTTAGCGTCATTTTTTATACACTAAAGAATTTTCCACATCATGACGAATAATATAAATCGGCTTTGGTTCTTTTTTGTTCATACTGCTATACAGGGTGTCAACATACGCAAAATATTGGATAACTATTTTTTTTCAAATGGAACACCATATATATATATATATATATATATATATATATATATATATATATATATATATAATTTATAAAGCCAGTGCAGTTTGTAAGAATAAACTATGAACTGTATGTTGACATAATTCTACATTAGTATTTATTGTATTATTTTGGAAAGTCACGTTAGCTTAATTGGGGAAAATTACTCGAAATATTTGAGTCAGAAATAATTGTCCTTATACCACATTCCTAAATAATCACTTTATCATAATAATTCTATTACGGATAATTAACATTTTCGAAAACCAATTTAGTATGGAAAATTACCACAACTATTTAAAACCAACAATGATGACGTCAGAGCACATCACATTACCATTTCAATAAATATATAATTCAAATTTGTTAGGAAGTAAAAGCAGCATTAATGGAAAACGTCAGTTACTCGAAACTCAAACATAAGTTGCCCCGCTCGTGTTACCTACAGTTAGTTCCGCAGTTATTATTATTATTAATTATTAGCATATATGATTTACATGTCAAGGTAAGTGCAATATTATTTTCAATAATCTACATTATTTTAATATTTTATTTCTAATAATCTTATACATTATCCTAATTTGATGTATTATTACTGGTGTTTGAAGTGCAACAATTCTTTTTCGAGAGTTTACAGCTCAGACAGGCAAGTAGATTGCAGGGACAGCGACAAAAGCTAGTAAATGAAATGTTCAATGCAAAATATATAGTGGCCAATGATGGAATATTCGCTACAATTAAAACGAAAAGTGAAGAATTCCAGGTTATAGTTCTGTTGTTTATAAATTATGGGTGCTTATTAAATATGATAATGTTTACCAAATTAAATATCATAATGTTTGTTATACGAAAGAGGTAGCGCTTGGATCTTGGCAGTAGCCTACATCTATTGATTAAAGTATCCCATATATCGATGGATCTAACTATATTGTTTTGCCAGGTAAATATTTATAAGTATAATTTTTATCACGTAATTATCGTAATTTTGATTACATATTATTTGCATTATTTGTTTTGTTTGAAACACAAATTAAGCTTAAAAAGCCTACCTAAATATTAAAAACAATGAAGAGATGTGCCTGGCCAAGAGCATCACCACTGCTGTCCTCCATTCTATAGTTGAATACCAAGACCGCGTGCCGCAGTATCTGCACTCTACTCAACCGCAAATTACTAGCCCAAGAACAATAATTCATTCGATCTGTAATATTAATTTAATTATCAAATTTAGACTAGTGTGGGTATGATTTACACTTGATGATTCAAGATATTGCTTATGATAATATAGATATAGACGTTATTCCATAAAATAGGAAAACATATTTCTTTGTCGAAATCAAGTAAAGTCGACGAGTACATCAATAATAATCATAATGTATAATTCCCGCAATATTAAATTACGATTCTTGAACAATTTAAATTGATTGCTATCTCAATAGGAAGTTAATAAACAAAAAATCTAAGTTGCGATTAATTAGTTTCGAAATTTTACAAATCAGATGAATTTAAATGATTTTTGAGAAAGTGTTTTTTTTTTCTCTATGTGTATATGGATTCGATTAGACGACTCCAAGAAATGAAATTTCCAGCTAAAACAATTGTTGTTCGACCCCCCGCAAACACCGACATTTCCGTCACTGACTAACAGCATGTTTAAAATATGTGCTCAATTCAATTATAAAAATTTAAATTATTATTCAAAATCTTCCTTTTGTAACGCACATACTTTGCTAACGGAACATGTCAAAACCAAAACTATTTACTCTTCCTTAATTTAATTTAAGTTTTAGGTTCGGCCAATCATCATATTTTGTTTTTGCCTATCCATAATAATAACAATTTCATCCATTTTTGTAATAAAAATTTTATATTATTAATTTACATAGCTATTTTCTTTCGTTGGCAAATATTTTTTTATTGCTTTCTTCTTCTTGAATTTTAGATATTGCTCACTGAACGCCATATTTTTAGTTATAAATGTAGCGCTAATATTTTATGTTTCCCTACAATTGGAATTATTTTTAACCGATATTTTTTTCAAGTTTTCCGCTTAGTGTGTGCTAAAATATATTCATAACTGTCATATTGGGATACAATATAAGGATTTTAAGTGGGTACGCGAGAACGAAATCTCCATTTTAACCGTCGCTAATATACCCGACGACTCGTCAATGGGAAATATATCATGGGTGTTGACTTGGAATGTCCTAAAGGCATACATTGTAAGCATAATTATTTTACATATTTAGGTCGGAAAACATGGTACCACCCAGGTGAAAATTCAAAAAAATTCATAAATATTAAAAAAAAAGATGACCCCTTCGCATCAGTAAGAAAAAAAAGAAAACGTCCTCCATTATAGAAATTTGTCGCTTTGTTGAAAATTCACAAAGTAATTCGTTCTAAACAATCTGAATTTCTTTAACCTCTTCAGGGACAGTGGCACATTTGTGTACGTTTCAAAAACTTCTAGAGATATTCTAAACGAATAGTATTTAGTCTATTACCAACATATCATCGCAAGCTCTGAAAACCGCCGCAGGTGTGCATTTTCATGGCACTATATGCTGTTTAATTTGACTGGCCAGAAATCAATAAATTTATAAAGATATTAAAATTTCAAAATTAATTTGTCCCTGAAGAGGTTAAAAAAAATTACTGATTTAAATACAACCATACATTAAAGTGCTTAAGTTCCATTTGTTATTTACGCGGATGTTGAGTGCATTTTAAAACCTCTAGAGTGAAACATCATTCAAAAACATAACACATATACCCGCCATACAGTGGGACGGATGAGTATTCTAGCGCGACAAAAGTAAAAAAAAATTGATACTCGCAAAAGACGAAAGAAATGTTGCAAATCTCTTTCTACAACACTTCTTCAATCATAATTACATTTAAGTCACCTGTCGCAGATACACTTGCTGTGAAAAGCGAAAATGACTATACTCATCTTGCCTGAATACTTGAGCGTTGGTATGACGTGCATATTCAAATGCAGAAAACAGTTAGTAAAAGTTCATATAAACAATTGCGATTTTTTTTGTGCAATAAGTACAAGATAACAATTGAAGAGAACAGGGTAAAACCGATCAGAGTCCATTACTGACAAAAATTGTGTAAAAGCGCCATCTTTTACTTCCTAACCTAAGCTTTCCGCTGGTGAAATTTGCTTGTGCTAAAAACGATCAAGGTCCCTGTAATTAGATGTAAAGAAAACACTATACAACGCAATAACGATCAAAGTCCGACGTAAGCCTAGCGGTCCCGAACGAAAACGATCAGAGTCCATCCTATCGCTTCAACAAGTGCAAAAACTTGAAAAGCGATTAGCCATCAAGACGTATTCACTGCTTGTTGTTTGAGGTTATTTACCACGTTTTATTTGCGGTTCGCTGTTTTATAATGAATTGAGTAACGATAGCGAGAGTGATGATCCTGGAAGAAATATTGTTAAGACTAAGAAACGCCCGATTAGTGGGCGTATTAGGGACGTATCCAGAAAAATGAAAGTGAAAGGTTATACAACCGGCGAAAACTGTAAGTGTAAACGTTTTGCTTGTTTAGACATCATTTCTTTGGAGAAGAGGAATCAACTCATTAGCAAATTCAATGAGTATGATAGTTTTAATGATCAAAACAGTTATCTAAGTGGTTTAATTTCCGTGGTCCCGGTACAGCGAAGACGAAATAGGAAGGCAGAGAACGAAGCTCGTTTTAATGATAGTTCCTACGCATATCGTGTCCGAGTTATTAGACATGAAAAAGCTATTGAAATACCAGTTTGCTATAAGGCATTCCTCTCATTGCACGGAGTAACATATCGAAGAATTCAATCCATAAAAAATTCCCTACTGAAAATAGGAACCTTTAAACCAGATCAACGTGGGAAACATACAAACCGGCCATCGAAAATTTCTCTCGAAACTACAAATTGTGTTGTTTCTTTTTTAAAATCATTAAAAGGCCGGAAAGCTCACTATAGCCTTAAAGTTAGCAGCAAAATTTATTTATCAGAGGACCTGAACATAAAAAAGTTACATAATATGTACTCTTCGAAGCATCCTAGAAACTTGATTTCGTATGAAAAATTTCGTGAAATATTTTCCACAAAATTTAATATTTCATTTGGGTATCCTCGAAGTGACACGTGTAGCACATGTGATAAATTTAAGTTTGATGAACAAAAGCTACAAGGGGATCTAGCTGTACTTGCAAATAAAGAAGAATTGGTGAACAAGATTAAAAAAGAAATTCGCCATGTGCAATTGAATATGAAGTTGCATAAGATAAGGGCTGACACTTTTTATAAACGGAAGAGGCAAGCCAGAAAGAAAGCTAAGAAAGATACAACCGTAGAAGCTATAACTATGGACTTCCAAAAGAACCTGCCATTGCCAAATATAAGCACAAATGATTTATACTATCGCAGACAGTTATCGTTTTACAGTTTTAATGTACATATTCTTTCCGATCAGCGATCATTTTTCAAAAAAATCACTGAATAAAACACTTACTATGTTTTTTACCACAATTTATTTGATGTATGTACAAATATTTCATATACATACATATCACGACTTAAGTTTCGACGTTTTTTACTGTCATTATCACTTGATAATGACAGTAAAACGTCGAAACTTAATACATCAAATAAATTGTGGTAAAAAACAAAGTAAGTGTTTTATTCAGTGATTTTATAATGAATTACCACGTAGTAACGGTCGCAACCATCACCATGATTAGATCATTTTTCTATACCTACAACGAAACCATTGCTAAAAAAGGTTCGGAAGAGGTATGTTCAATGTTGTATCATTTCACAACAAACATTTTGAGTAGTTCTGTTCAACACCTAATCATCTTTTGTGACTCATGTGCTGGCCAGAACAAGAATTACACTGTCTTTCGCTTTTTGCATTATCTTACTGCAGGACTGAAACGATTCAAAACTATTGAAGTTTATTTTCCAGTTCGCGGACATTCCTACCTTGAGTGCGACCGTAATATGGGACTTATTAATCAAAAAGCTCTAGCCGAAACTCCCGACGACTGGAATTACATCATACGTTACAGCAGAAAAAACCCTTCACCATTTATTGTAATAGATTGCAAACAAGAGATGTTTAAACGATGGGACGAATATCTTAGTTCGTTTTACAAGAAGGCATGCCCTTTCCCTTCAAGACCAGTAAAAGTATTTCAAGTAACTCAAGAACATTGCAATTTAGTGGAACATAAAGACTCTTATAGCGGCTTATTAAAAAAAAGTGCCTTAAGAAAAGATAGAAAACCATATAAAACTACCGGACATGAATATTTGCCAAATTCCTACAGTAGACCTTTACCCTTAAGTGCTCCATAACTTAACGATATCAAACATTTGGTGCAGTTTTGTTCAGTAAGTTCGCGTAAATTCTTCGACGATTTAGTAAGCTCTCCTAAAACTCGATGTGAAGATCCTGAAGAGCTTATTCCCCTGTACGATCTTGAGACAACTGCTGCAGAAGATGATCCCGACGATCTTATCCCACTTGCCGAACTCTCCAGAAAAATTCAAAACCGCGGATGTGAATAGCCTTGTGTTAATCAATATGCATATATTTTTTTGTCAACTATTGACATATTTTGTAATATGTTTATTTTGGTAATAATTTTTCCTTGTAAATGTCTATGTTTTTTTATAATGAATAACAATAAAAGAAAAGTATACTTTGCTGAAGCTAACGACGCAACAAAACAAAAAAATACAAAAACGATCACAGTCCAGGTCCTATGATCTATTTCACTTTTTTTGTTTTGTGGTGACGGTTCGTTTTTGTCCCTAAAATAGTGAATGTCTGTCGAAAATAGCTCAAGTATGTTCTAGGCACAGCAAATTAGTAAGTATTGATGCCCTAATATATATATATATATATATATATATATATATATATATATATATATATATATATATATATATATTTAATTAAATAATTATAGCTATTTAATTCGACTCTGTAAACTTTGTTTTTGTCGTTCCCTAAAAAATGCTCTTTGTGACTATAATCATGTTTCCCCTGTACTCTTCAATTGTCTTTTAAGTAATAAGTATTTTTTTTGTCATTATAATTTTTTATTCCATCGTTAATTTTATTCTAAATTTGAATATTCTTTTGTGATGTACAAAAAAAAATCCCCGGATTTTGCCGAAAAACGGCTTTCATGTCATCTTTCTCGAGACATTTTCACATAATTCTCAGCATGTTCGAACTGCGGTAACTTGCGATAACTTGAGATATATCACAAAATAAACGATTAAATCCAAAAAGTATAACGACAAATAAAAACAGCTAAAAAAATAATTATCACTTAAAAGACAATCGTTATCATGTACTTATTGCACAAAAAAAATCTCAATTGGTTATATGCACATTTACTAACTGTTTTCTTCATTTGAATATGTACGTAGAAAGAAATTTCCAATATTTATTTCGTCTTTTGCGGTTATCAATGATTTTACTTTTGTCGCGCAAGAATAGTCATCCGTCCGACTGTGCGACATACAGTTTCGTGTATAAAGTTAAATGCTCTTATGTTGAATCACTAAATAAATTTGAAATTTACACCGATGAAAACTGTGTTAAAATGTTTGTGGATCGAATCACTGTCGACGCCCACAGAATTTACGACAATCGTTTGAGACATATAATACCCATGAACAAATTATCCATCGACACTAGAATTGTTATATACACAGTGGGCCAAGAAAACGGTACAAATTATAAATATTCATATTTTCAGTAATAATAAACGCATTAAATATTGCTTTAAAAATCAAAAAATATTTACACTTTATAGATTGCAAAAATGATTATTTACATTTTTGGAAAGTTTTATTATCTAGTATATTTCACGTTAATGAAGGCTCTGCAAAAATTGGGGTTTATAATGCACCGCCACATCGCATGTGTATGTATCAAAATTAGGAGGCCATGATTTGTTGTTTTCTAATGAATCTGTCACAAAGATTGTGAACAAATACCCACAAAAGGGTTAGTCGGTTACAAGTATTTTGTGATTAATAAGTACACTCAGAACTTACTGTAACCATAATAATAATAATAATAATAATAATGGGCCTTTATTTTTATAACCTGTACAAAGAAATACAAATAAACCAAAATTCAAAAATTATACATAAGTAATACAGGAATTTACAGGTTATGAAAATCACAAGGTGCCAGTTCAGGATTCGAAATTAGAAATTTCCCTGTTCTTCCACTGGGACCTCGATTATATAAATAATAAATTCTTATAAATAAAAAACATACTTATAAATATTTACCTGGCAAAACAATATAGTTAGATCCATCGATATTTGGGATACTTTAATCAATAGATGTAGGCTACTGCCAAGATCCAAGCGCTACCTCTTTCGTATAACAAGCATTATGATATTTAGTTTGGTAAACATTATCATATTTAATAAGCACTCATAATTTATAAACAACAGAACTATAACCTGGAATTCTTCACTTTTCGTTTTAATTGTAGCGAATATTCCATCACTGGCCACCATATATTTTGCATTAAACATTTCAAACTAGCTTTTGTCGCTGTCCCTGCAATCTACTTGCCTGTCTGAGCTGTTGTAGCACTTAACACCAGTAATAATATATAAAATTAGGATAATGTATAGGATTATTAGAAATAAAATATTAAAATAATGTAGATTATTGAAAATAATATTGCACTTACCTTGACATGTAAATCATATATGCTAATAATTAATAAAAATAATAACTGCGGAACTAACTGTAGGTAACACGAGCGGGGCAACTTATGTTTCAGTTTCGAGCAACTGACGTTTTCCATTAATGCTGCTTTTACATCCTAACAAATTTGAATTATATAATAAACTTGTTGTTTTTTAATTGGAAGGAAGTAGTAGGGTCTTTATTTATTTTTTATAAACATTTGTGTCAGCGATAAGATGGTTTAACTACTTCCTTCCAATTAAAAAACAACAAGTTTGATAAATTGCTTAAGGAAAAGGGTGCTGTAGGCGAAGTCACAGCAAAAATATTAATGGTTTACAATTCCACTTCGCCGATATTACATGGTTTACCAAAAATACACAAAGAAGACGTTCCCTTGCGGCCAATAGTCGCAACTTTAAATACCCCTTCAGGAAAAAAAATTCAGCATTCATGGCAAAGATCCTCTCCACCTCACTAGCCTATTACAGAGATTATAACACCACATTCATTTGAATTCACACAAGAATTTAATAACCATCAGCTACCTCCAGATTATGAATTCATTTCATTAGATGTTGTCTCACTCTTCACAAATTTACCCCTTGATCTGGTCCTAACACCCCTATGGGATCTTCACTTAGTCCCATTATAGCGAACATTGTCATGGACTATGTCCTAGATAACATCATCCCCTTACTACCCTTCCAATTACCACTCATCAAAAAATACGTCGACGATCTGATCTTGGCTGTCCCTAAAGATAAAATTCAACAGACAATAGATATTTTCAACTCTTTCAATAGTCATATCCAATTTACAGTAGAAATAGAATCACAAAATAGTGTCCCCTTCCTGGACGTTAGGGTGATAAGAAGGGATGACAACACAATTTTCTTTGACTGGTACCAGAAACCAACAGCCTCTGGCCGTTATATCAACTAGAATTCCAATCACCCAACAGCTCAAAAGGTGAATACACTTGTTGGAATAAAAAACAGAGTACAAAAAATTTGTCATCCCTCCCTATTACTTACTAACCTCCGGAAGCTAGAAATTACATTCAGAAATAATGGTTACCCTCAAAATTTAGTTAAGAAAATCATTTACAATTCCCCAGGTTAAAACGCCGACGTACCAATTATAAACCCACAATACCCCGATCCTCCTGTTCCATTTGAATACAGAAAAGTCCCATACATCCCAGGCCTAACAAATGAAATCGTAAATGTCCTCAGAGCAGATAACATTAGAATTGCTAAATACAACCTGAAACAAATCAGATTATTATTTTCAGTTACCAAAAGTAAAATTCCTCCCTCACAGATTAGTGGTGTCATCTACCTTATTCCATGTAAGGACTGTAATAAGAAGTATGTCGGACAGACGGGGCAGTGGCTGAAGTCAAGGGTTGCGCAGCATAGGGGTGATATAAAACATAATAAAAATTCATGTGCGCTTGCTACCCACGCAAATACCACACTGCATAACGTGGATCTTGAGAACACGGAGGTGTTGGACCGGGAGTTTCAATATAGGGCCAGACTGTTCTTGGAGATGGTTCACATCTCCAAGCAGCCTGACACTATGAACTTCCGGTCTGACACTGAAGGGCTCAGTTCCAGCTATGCGTTTTTATTATGTAAATCACTTCATGCTCCGTCCCCTTGACCCCAGCTACAAGCCCCCTTGCCTTCATATTTCACACCTCACATGCTTTTTCAACTCTTCCCTCGGTGATATCCACATCACTACATTAATTACTACTGCCACCTTCTCCTGTCAGTAAATATACCTTCAGTATCCTTGTTTTTCTTTTGAATTTTGTTTCAACATAATACCTTCAGTAATTTTACCTTTGGAGCTTCACTCAACCAGGCGATAAAAGGTGCAGTAGTAAATAGTATTTAGTTTTACATAAGTTAATTGTCAATGTTGTGACCTCAACTGTAAAATAGTTCAAAATTTCAAATTCATATTTCCCGCCGCCGCGCCGCGTTGCCGACAGCCTGTCTGGTTCTGCGGTTTCCCAACCTGCAAATCAGAGTGGTTTCCGGCAACGAGGACGCACACGTACAGCACTCAGCTCACACCGATGTCCGCCATTAGCATTTACACGCGTCCTCGCTGATCGAGGATTTTTATTTTTAATCTCATGACTCTCATATCGTTTTAAAATGTAATTTTTATACCACGCAGATGTTGTTACTGTGCAGTGTGCAATGTTTTAACAATTAGACGCCGTTTGCTATGTTTATTATTAAGTTTGGAACACATATCGTAAGTTCATTTTTATATATAACCTCATTCAAGCACATTTCACAAAAATTGTATTCATTTTTAGTCATCCCTGATGAAGCCATAAAAATAAATGGCGAAATATTGGAACTAGATAAAAAACCGTTTCATTTACTAGCCCAGGCCGTGACCACACCCGATATCTTCTCCCCACATTTACATTTGACGGCGTTACTTCCCTAAACTATATACCGGGTGACCCAGGAATCTGTAAAAGCCCCATAACTTATTTCCTATTTGAGATATCGACTTCCAGTTTTCTTGAACTGGTATCCACACTTATTCTATATATTTCAAAAATATGTATGTTTTTGTACAGGGTGTCTCAATATACATAACTGAACAAAGTTATGTTTTTTTAAATGGAACACCCTATATTTTATACTTTATTTTCAACCCTCTTGAGAAGCTGATCAAATTAGTATAAAATCGTATGGGTCTATAATGGGCGGCTGGTTAGTTATGGGCAAATTTGTGGCAGAAACATGTACACATTGAAAACATTGCAGAAGCGTTCCTAGCAAAGATAGCATCATTATTTATACACTAGAAAATTTCCCACATCATAAAGAATAATACACATCGGCTTTGGTTCTCTTTTATTCATAGTGCTATACAGGGTGTCAACATACGCAAAACAATGGATAACTATTTTTTTTCCAATGGAACACCATATATAAGTTGCCACCAATTTATGACATTTTTAATAAGCTTTCCAATGATATACAGTTTGTATAACAAAATATTAAGGATTCTTGAGATTTATCAATAAAAACATATTTGTTTTGTCACCTTCTGCTGATTTTTGGATTTTCAGCCAAAACTATGCATTTTCAAGAAAAATTATAAGAGACCAAAGTTGTAGAACGAAAAGTCGATCGACGTAGGTCTTACAACTTTTAAGATAATGCGTGCATTGCCCGCCAGAGCAGGCAAAATCATGACCGTATATGCATTTTAGCGTTTTCTTTTCAAATTTTTCATTAATAAATTGCACTATACTTTATTTTCCGCACCCTCTAGCGGAAAAATTGGAAATTATAGAGAAATTAAAATGGCCCATTTTGATTGAAGATGTTCCGCTCCACAACTCTTAATAGAAAGCAATTTTTGCCAAAAATGTATAGTTTTCCCTGAAAATGCAAATTGAAAATGTATATATCAATTTTAGCGTTTTCAATGGTTTTTTGCATTTTCAGCGAAAACTATGCATTTTGGGAAAAAAATGCTTCTTTTAAGAGTTGTAGAGCGGAATATTTTCAATCGATGTAGGTCATTTGATTAATTCTATAATTACCCGTTTTTCTGCTAGAGGACGTGGAAAATAAAGTATAGTGCAACTAATTAACAAAAAATTTGAGAAAAGCGCTAAAATGCATATACGGTCATGATTTTGCGCACTCTGGCGGGCAATGCACGCATTATTGAAAAATTCTAAAGACTTATATCGATTGAAAATTCCGCTCTACAACTTTGGTCTGTTATTATTTTTTCAGAAAATGCATATTTTTGGCTGAAAATCCAAAAATGTGCAGGAGGTGACAAAAGAAAAATGTTTTTATGGATAAATCTTAAGAATCCTTAATATTTCATTATACAAATTGTACATCATTGGAAAGCTTATTAAAAATTCCATGCATTGGTGGCAAGATATATGGCGTGTTTCATTTGAAAAAAATTAGTTATCCAATATTTTGCGTATGTTGACACCCTGTATAGTAGTATGAACAAAAAAGAACCAAAGCCGATTTGTATTATTCTTGATGATGTGGAAAATTCTTTAGTGTATAAAAAATGACGCTAGCTTTGCCAGGAGCGCTTCTGCATTTTTTTCAATGTGTCCTTGTTTTTGCCACAAATTTGCCCATAACTAACCAATCGTCCATAATAGACACATACTATTTTATACTATTTTTATCAGCTTCTCAAGGGGGTTAAAAATAAAGTATAAAATATAGGGTGTTCCATTAAAAAAAAACATAACTTTGTTCTGTTATGTATATAGGGACACCCTGTACAACAACATACACATTTTTAAAATATGTAGAATAAGTGTGGGTACCAGTTCAAGAAAACTAGAAGTCGATATCTCAAATAGCAAATAAGTTATGGGGCTTTTACAGATCCCTGGGTCACCCGGTATATATATATATATATATGCTGGAGGGAAGTAACGGTCGTACTTGTTGGGAATAGTAACAAATTTTTTCGAAGAAAAGTCCTCGTATTAGGGAATCCGACCAAAAAGGGTGTTAATAAGTCATCTATTTATCATATACCGAGCTTTCGCAAATCTTTATTTGCTTCATCAGGGTGACGCTACAATTAATAAAAGTATAATTAGCGCGAAAGAAAAAAGTGAAAGGTTATGTGAGCACATGTGCTGAAGGCTGAAGAGTTGATTACTTACATGTAAGATTAAAAATAAACTACCGCACTTAAGGAACTAAGCGTGGCCATGAACGATGAACAAGTTACACATTAAAAACTTTCCACAAGACGTGGATGTTGACAGATTAAAACGATTTAAAAATTCACATGGTGGACGATAAACACGAGTAAACGTCGTCGGCCATCTTATTGAACAATGACTGCATGGTAGATGGGATAGGTTAAATTGCAGTTGTGTTGCCAACGTATATCTGAAAAGGTGGTGGGGAGATCGGTAGTACCAATCGTATTTACTGTCCGCTGATGGCGGGTGGCGGGTAAATTCAAAAATCAGTGGGTGACCTATATTGGTATTAAGAGCAGGGAAGCTGCCAATTTAACCTATTTACAATAGTCGATTATGATATTAGTAATGACGTGAATCATTACAATATCATAACTAAATGTAGTGGTTAATGATTAATAGATGAGTTAAGGTATAAGTGTTAAAAGTGTTGTGTATTAATTAAGTGATCGCGATTGCGCTTGTTACGAGGTTCAATATGAACAGGGGGTGTGATAACCCGACAATAATAAATTATAATATTGGCAATGGCGTAACCATCGCAATATTACAATAAAAAAGGGGTGTTTAAAGGTAAAAATGTAGATAATTATAAGTGTGAAAAGGGGGGTGAGACTACCCGACAATAATAACTTATAATATTGGCAATGGCGTAACCATCGCAATATTATAATAATAGGGGTGTTTAAAGTTGAAACGTAGGTAATTATAATATATAAGTTAAATAATGAATTAAGTGTTAAAGCAACCTTTGAGTCCAATTTTAGCTCAATTAGTAATGGACAACTTACTGGATGCGGTCCTCCCCACACTACCTTTTCACCCCCCTTTCATTAAAAAATACGTAGACGATTTAATTCATGCGGTACCTTCTCAATCGGTTCAACTCACTTTAGACACATTTAGCACTTTTAACTTACATATTCAATTTACAGTAGAGACTGAGGTCGAGGAGAGCATACCATTCTTGGATACGAGGGTTGTCAGGAGAACTGACAACACGATTATCCTTGACTGGTATCGCAAACCGACGAACTCGGGTCGTTACATAAATTACCACTCGCACTCTCCGTTCAAAGTAAAAATTAACACCTTACTAGGTTTAAAAAACCGTATTACTAAAATATGCCATCACTCCTTCAGAGAAAGGAATATGCATTTACTTTCAGAAATAGCTATTAATAATGGTTTTTCGCGAGCACTTGTTTCTAAAGTACTGTTTAACCGACAGGACCCAATCGTCACTCCACCATCAGTGGGACCTGTACCACCCCCATCCCAACCCCCAGACCGAATATCATACAGAAAGTTGCCTTACGCAGAGGGCCTCATCCCTAAACTCATCAATGTCCTGGGCCACGACAAAGTCAGAATCGCGCAGTCAAATATCAGTACACTTAACAGACGTTTTTTCACAAAACTCAAAGACAAGAATCCCTCAGAAACTATGTCTAACGTCATTTACAACATCCCTTGCCGGGACTGTGATCTCTCTTACATCGGTCAGACATCTCAATGGCTGAAAACACGCCTCACCCAACATAAGAGCGATTACAGACTGGGCAAGAAATCTTGTGCACTTTCCATTCACTGTAACTCTTCTGATCATAACCCTGACTTCACTAACGTAAAAATCTTAGATACCAGTAAGACGTATAAGGGAAGACGGTTTCTTGTAATGTATCACATTCAAAAAAACCGTGATAAATCAATGAATTTTAAATCGGATACAGATCGTTTAAGCAACATTTACTCTTACCTTATTAGTCTGTCTCATAAACAAATTAATGTCAACTCGTCAGTCGATCACTCGCATAATTCATCTATTTAGGCTACTTGTCTTTTTGCTTTTTCAATTTGATGGTTTCGTATCAGATTATTCGTCTGTTTTTTATACATTTTTATACATTTGACACACCCCTCCTTTTATTGGAATTGCTTTAACACTTAATTCATTATTTAACTTTTATATTATAATTACCTACGTTTCAACTTTAAACACCCCTATTATTATAATATTGCGATGGTTACGCCATTGCCAATATTATAAGTTATTATTGTCGGGTAGTCTCACCCCCCTTTTCACACTTATAATTATCTACATTTTTACCTTTAAACACCCCTTTTTTATTGTAATATTGCGATGGTTACGCCATTGCCAATATTATAATTTATTATTGTCGGGTTTTCACACCCCCTGTTCATATTGAACCTCGTAACAAGCGCAATCGCGATCACTTAATTAATACACAACACTTTTAACACTTATACCTTAACTCATCTATTAATCATTAGTCACTACATTTAGTTATGATATTGTAATGATTCACGTCATTACTAATATCATAATCGACTATTGTAAATAGGTTAAATTGGCAGCTTCCCTGCTCTTAATACCAATATAGGTCACCCACTGAATTTTTGAATTTACCCGCCACCCGCCATCAGCGGACAGTAAATACGATTGGTACTACCGATCTCCCCACCACCTTTTCAGATATACGTTGGCAACACAACTGCAATTTAACCTATCCCATCTACCATGCAGTCATTGTTCAATAAGATGGCCGACGACGTTTACTCGTGTTTATCGTCCACCATGTGAATTTTTAAATCGTTTTAATCTGTCAACATCCACGTCTTGTGGAAAGTTTTTAATGTGTAACTTGTTCATCGTTCATGGCCACGCTTAGTTCCTTAAGTGCGGAAGTTTATTTTTAATCATAAATGTAAGTAATCAACTCTTCAGCCTTCAGCACATGTGCTCACATAACCTTTCACTTTTTTCTTTCACGCTAATTATACTTTTATTAATTGTAGCGTCACCCTGATGAAGCAAATAAAGATTTGCGAAAGCTCGGTATATGATAAATAGATGACTTATTAACACCTTTTTTGGTCGGATTCCCTGATACGAGGACTTTTCTTCGAAAAAATTTGTTACTATATATATATATATATATATATATTTTTTTTATTTAAAAAATATAATTTATTAATTTATATTAAAAAATACGTGATGTCTAGTAAGGCCGGTGATGTGGAAGCTGCAATTCGAGTGAGTAAATATATTTATTAATTATTATCGATAAATCATGTACATTATTAATATATTGTTGCTAAATAATGTATTTTACTTTAAAGGATTTTTAAGCGGATGATGATGATCACATTTCAGCATTAATGGAGCTCGCCGACGATAGCCACGATGGAACGATGCTACATGCGTGCTATATCATTGAAAAATTTAATATGCGAAATGTGAAGGTGAAAATAAAAAAAAAAAATAAATATTGTATGGGCCATTTTTAGGCTAGGCGGCCATTTTGTGGGCGGGGCGGCGGCCATTTTGTGGGCGGGGCGGCGGCCATTTTTAGGCTAGGCGGCCATTTTGTGGGCGGTGCGGCGGCCATTTTAGGCGAGGCGGCCATTTTGTGGGCGGGCGGCGGCCATCTTGGTGTGGAGTGTATCGGGCGGCGGCTAATCACCTCTACTTATATTTATTACCACCCTTGTGAAATCCACTGTTAGTGATTTATAGTGCCCGCGAGAGACAGACATACAGACAGAGATACGCAGCCAGACAGAGAAACACAGATATTTGTTAAAATAGTCGAAACAGTCTCGAGGCACCTCTACACGGAAATTTGAGTTTAAACTTCGAATTCAATATGGATATTTTCGTTGATTTCGAGTTAAAAAAAATCGCGAACGCAATATTTTTTGGTACTTTGTACGGAGAAAGCAAAACCTTACAAACGGTAAACAGACAAGCCACTAGGACCATTGAACTATTATTTTGAATTTAAATGATATTTTAAATGTACAGTTCTATTCAATAAATTACTGATAGGTAATTGATTAAACAATAGTAGATTGTTTGACAAGTTTTGAAAGCTTCGTTTTTCATGCGAGTACCAATTAACTACGGGCTCGTAAATGAGAGATATGAGCATGCAATGTTTTTCCTACGATCAAACATTTTCTTAAGTATGTTTCAATCATAATTTTTCTCGAATTTACCGGCGTCTATCTTAATTAAATATGTGCGTATTATTTAGTGTTGGGCATTAATTATTTACAAAGTAATTTAATTACGTAATTAGATTACAATGTAATTGCATTCATTTAATTACAAAGTAATTCAATCATTTTGTAATTGTACTTGTGTAATTACATAGTATTTAAATTACTTTGTAATTTAATTACAAATATTAATATAATTATTTTTCTCGAAAATAAAAAAAAAACATTTGCAAAAAAAATTTAATAAGGTGAATACAAAATGGTTACAATGTTTAAGATTCGGGTTTCATATTTCCTGGATTTGTGAACCGCATGCGGTGCGCGAGGGGATTTCTGACTCCCCTCCGTACGCCTCTGGTCGCGACTACCAAAACTATTATAATAAGTACAAACGTTGTACTTGTTAAAGTGCCTTTTTCTCTACAAGGGTAAAGCTTCGAGAATAAGAATCTTTAAAATTATAAGCTACGAATCTACATTTATTTTATGAATTTCATTATACTAGTTTGTAAATGATGTGTACAAAAATATTATAAATAAATGGATTATTATTATTATCATTGCCAGATTCGATTGAATGAGCAATAAATAAATAATGATAATAATAATAATATCCAACAGAAGCCATACAAAAAAACGAAAATTAAAAATAATCGTAATCAAACAAAAAACTCAAGAAAACACAATACAACCCTCGAAAAATTATAAAATTACAGAAAACACGCGCGTCTATTGACTTAATTCAGTTTCGATAAGTCACCTAAATAACTAATCACACGTGTATCTGCTATACGTAACCCTCGGAGCCTCTCATCTTTCTTGCCCACTTCTGTTCTGCATACATCTTTCTTTGTTCATCATAAACAAGTCACTCTTCATATTCAATGCGTTGCACATACACTTAGTCTTTGCGCAACAAAACAAGTAAAGACATATATAACAAATGGAGATAGTGACGTTTCTAAGAAAAAAAATCTAGGAAATAGGGAACCCGAACCTTAAACATTGCCACCATAAACATTACTTCAGCTACTTACTTCAAAATAGATATTTATACTAAAATTATTAGTTCAAAAAGTAATTATAATTACAAAGTAATTTAATTACTTAGCCCATAATTATAATTACAAAGTAATTCTATTACTTTTCCATAATTATAATTACAAAATAATTTAATTACTTTTCCCATAATTATAATTACAAATGTAATTTAATTACATTTTGCCCAACACTGGTATTATGAGTATCAAAACAGTCATAACTTTTAACCTAAATCTGCTTATTACTATTTTAAAATCTATCCATAAATAATTAATTGTTCTTCGTGACTACCCCGTCTATATTAATGATTTTGACACATTTTCTGAAGTTTGAGGATTTCACTTTCAGAACGGCTGTTTTGAAAATTCAATTTTCAAGCATGACATTAATTGTCAAAAGTAACAAATATACAATTTACAACTTTCAATGCAAAGGTGCTGCGATAATATATCTGTTTTCGGAATCGGTCGTAGAAAAGCGACCATAGTAAAATGGCCAGAGTCGGCATGAACAAGGGGTACAATTTGCGGGTTGTTTATTACCGACGATTAGGGATTCTATTCTTGACATAATGGTATAGAAATTGTAATTTATGACCATATTCAAAGCTTTTCTACCTACTAGAGACGAGGCCTGAATAAGCTTCCAAAAATATATGCCAGATGTTCCTATTCTTCACCCCTAGTACCTTCGACCTTCCCTTTAAATTTGAAAAGGAATTCGTTTAAATGAATGCAACACAACTCAATATCCGTTCCAAGCTAACATACCCTGAATAAAACTGACTCATATTTAATTCATATTACACGTACTTTTTCAATCCAAACGGCAATTATTAACTTTTACTTTTAAATGTAACATGGATCAATGAAATTATATTTATGTTCATTTCAGTAGCTAAACATTTCTAGTAAAATAAGAATGAAAACAATAAACCATAAAATGAACATTAGATAAATAATTGAAAGCGCTACAAAACTTTTCAAATCTTTCGAAAAATCCGATTCAAACCAACAGACAATAAATTAATCTAATTCAAGTATATACACATTCTAGGGCCGAAAGACATTAGGTCGATAGTCTATGTGACAGTCTGGTTTATTTGAAAAATAAGTAAAAAATGTAATCATGTCAAAAGACTGTTTATAGAGATTATGTACCGGGTGACCCAGGGTTCTGCAAAAGCCCCATAACTTATTTGATATTTGAGATATTGACTTCTAGTTTTCATAAACTGGTACCCACACCCATTCTACATATTTTAAAAATATGTATGTTTTTGTACAGGGTGTCCCAGTATAAATAACAGAAGAAAATTATGTTTTTTTTTTAAATGGAATACCCCATATTTTATACTTTATTTTTAATCCTCTTGAGAAGCTAATGAAATAAGTATAAGATACTATGAGTCTATTATGGACGGTTGGTTAGTTATGGGAAATTTTGTGGCAAAAACGTGTACACATTGAAAAAAATTGCAAAAGCGTTCCTGGCAAAGATGGTGTATTTTTTTATACAGTAGAGAATTTTCCACATCATGAAAAATAATACAAATCGGTTTTGATCCTTTCTTGTTCATACTGTTATACAGGTTGTCAACATACGCAAAACAATGTATAACTATTTTTTTTCAAATGGAACACCCTATATATGTTGTCACCAATGCATGGCATTTTTTATAAGCTTTCCAATGATATTCAGTTTGTATAATGAAATATTACGGACTCTTGAGATTTATCCATAAAAACATTTATCTTTTGTCACCTTCTGCTGCTTTTTTTGGATTTTCAGCCAAAACTATGCATTATCTGGAAAAATTATAAGAGATCAAAGTTGTAGAGCATATATCGATTTCCGATCGATATAGGTCTTTCGACTTTTCAAATAATGCGTGCATTGCCCGCTAGAGCGCGTAAAATCGTGGCAGTATAAGCATTGTTACGTCCCCAGTGCGTCGGCGTCAAATCTGCCTCTCGGGGGTGTGTACCCGAAGAGGGAGCGCGCGGGCTCGACGAGCGATAGTACCAAAGATAGTACCAAATAAGCACCAGTACAGCGCATGTATTTGTGTAAGAGTGTAAATGTAAAAGGTGTATTGAAACGACCAAAGAAAGAATACATATAGTTTTTCCACTTTCCACGAAGTTTTTTAATCCGAACCCCTTCGAGTATAACATCAACCTCGAAACTTATACATGCATTTTAGGGTTATTTTTAATTTTTTTTGTCAGCGAAAGATTGTCCATTATTCGGCCGAATCATTTTCTCCACAGATGACGTCCAATCAAATGATAGCGCTTTCATCGCCCAACAGTTTATTTGTTACTATGGTTACGATTCATTTTTGCCAGCGAAGTGTCGCAATTTCCAAACAGAAAAATTATTCGTTATAATTTAATACAAACAGAAAAATCTTTAGGTAATTATTTAATATGATGCGAAAAAGTATAGTATTAAACTCGTGAACAAGTTGATTATTACTTGATAACAAAATTGATATGTATTATATGTTTTAAGTACATTTAAAAAGTAAAATCATTTTGGTTTTTGAATGTGGAGCAATTTTCAGTCGACTTATGAATTTTTGAAAATGTGTTTTTTTTTCAATAACGAAGTTTTTTAATCCAAACCCCTTCGAGTATAACATCAACCTCTAAACTTATACATGGCCCTTCGAACCGGATTATCGTGAAGTAAAAGGTGTATGATTATTGGAGAATTTAGAAAAAGGGATCATTCTCTCAAGGGAGAAGCAGAAGCCGACCCCGCCTACCCGAACGTGAAGACCATGACGACGACCACACGCCGTTGGAACCCTTGGAGCCGCTACAAAGAGCTTCACGATTCAAAACAAGGAGGATTAAGGTCAGAAAGTCCAATTTATCCATTCCTTTAATTTATATTGTTTCGATTTGCACATTAAATGACGGCTACAATAGAATCGTTAAAACTACGCGGTACAATTCGGGCGTCTGTTACTCGGTTTGATAATCATGTCAACGGTCTCGACGCTAATAAAGTTGTCGCGTTTGATTTAGAGAGTCGCATTGAGAAATTTCAATTACTGTTTGACGAATTTAACAACATTCAAAATCAAATAAATAAAATTGAACCACCGCTTAACGACCCGATTGAAAAATTCGAAATAATTTTTTTGCATTATTAACTAAGGCAAAAGAGTTATTAGTGAAAGCCAATAAAAAACGCGAATCGTGAGTTGACGACATACAATTAAGTCAGATTAATATACCGACATTTGATGGTCAATTTGACAAGTGCTTGCCATTTTATAGCGCATTCAAGACAGTCCATGATAGTCCATGAGTGCGAATCGCTAAACAACATTCAGAAATTCGCGCATTTGTAGTCATGTTTAAGCCCCGCCGCATATTGACCGCAGCGCAGGGGCAGCAGAGACGTAGCTGCTGAGCGGGCTGTGCTGCGCCTCCGAGGCATCAGCGCATATTGAGCACAGTATCTCCGGCGCAGTCTCGCAGAGTTCAGTTTCGTTGCAATGGACATGAACGCTATGCAACTTTTGTTAGACTTCGAGTCCGAATCAGATGAAGAAAACTTACAATATATATCTTCACTATTTCTTAAAAAACGAAAGAGAGGAAAAACAAGCGCGTTTTTAAGAAAACGAGAGACGCATGGCGAATTTAATACTTTAAGTGAGATTCCCGACGATCTATTCAAATCGTCATTTCGAGTAACAAGAAAACAATTTGGTGAAATTCATACATTAATTAAAGATTACATTAGTGGGAAGGAATGTAATGCTCAAAGGCCTATTACAAGTGATCATGTACCTGATTTTAGTTCAAATTTAAAAAACGTTCTTTTGGTGAGAACTAGTGTTGAGATAAACAGTTACTTATGAATAACTAGTTAATTAAAACGTTATTTAATAATAGTTATTATTATTAAATACCGTTAAATTTAACAAGTTTCGATGAATAAAATAATATATAGGTACATCTATAGTTAAATATTTTTTCTTTTGGAAATATAAAAACAATAATGCAATGCACATTTCATACAATTTCGATAATAATACTTGCTCTAGAATATATAAATAATATAAATTGTTATTAAAAATATAGAAAAAATAAATGAATTCCGAAACATTATTTTTTCTATAAATGTTTTCAAAATTTCTAAAAAAGGCTTAAAGCGATTTTTGTTTTATCATATACTTCAAATTTTTATGTATGTTTTTAATTTTCAAAATTTCAAAAAATAAAAATGACAGTTGACTTGGTTTCACTATATTTATTTTACATATTTTAATTTATAACTCAGTAAAGGCATTTTGCGTTGTTTCGTCCAGGTGCTGGATACGCGTGCTAGGTTGAAAAAATGACGATTGACATCCATCTGCAAACTCTGAACTGTTTGATGTTGAGGACCACAACAGCTGAACGCTGGAAGAATGTGTGTAAATTTCATCTTCAGCTTCAGTGACAGCAACAAAAAGTTTCCTTCTAACCTGTTGTTGACTTCTCATTGGCATGACTTTTGTTAGGTTATACATAGAAATAAAAAAATGATGTAATACGTCATTTTTATATATAACTTCCGATTCTTCTTCTTTTTTTTTTTTTTAAATAAAATTGCTCTTAATTCATCACGACGTTCTGCTCGTTCCCCAATTTTCTTTAAATTAGTTTCAAGCAAATCAGAAACATTTGTTTTTTTCTTTTTTATTGATGGCTGCTTAAATCTTCATCTACTGTTACATCATGGCTGCTTTCTTCTTCGCTAAATGGCAACGGCTCAGTATTGTTTAATTTTTCTTTCAAGTTAGATATGGTTGACCTACTTGCCATATATGGTATAAGAAACTCCATTTGCTTTTGGTAAAGCCATGGTTTTGTTATTGTAGCCGATGCTCCACTCTTTCTTTTCTTCTGCCTACGCAAGGCGTCACGATGGCAGTCTCTCAACTTCGACCATTGGTCTTTGGCCTTTTTTCCTGTACCACCAAAAATAAAAAAGATAAATTGGAAAGGTTTCATATTGTTTGATTTCTGAATACCACACTTTAGTAAAGACATTTTTTTAATAGTTAAAATTAGAAACATTTATTATTATACCTTAATTTTAATTTATCAAAACATCTTATCATTTTTATTTGTTTTCATTGCCATTTTATTTATTATATTTTTACATTGTAAATATTATAACACAAAACAACATAATGTCCTAATATCAATTATATTTCCTTTTAGGTACTTAGCTACAGGGGATATGTTTAAAACAATAGCGCTAAGCTACAGAATGGGAGAAAGAACAGTTTCCAAAATTGTGTCTGAGGAATGCAGGGCAATATGGTTATACATGCAACCTGTTTATATGCCGGAACCTGATGCTGAAAAATGGAAAACGTATGCACATGAGAGAAAGTGGCAATTTTATAATTTTATTGGCGCCATTGATGGTAAACACGTAACGATTCGAAAACCAGCTTTGAGCGGATCCTCATTTTTCAACTACAAACAATTTTGTTCGATTGTTTTAATGGCTGCAGTAGATACTCAGTATCGTTTTATTTTTTATTTCATACTGTCCGGTAGATGTTCGTTTACAATGTCAATTTAAGTCCGGTAGGTGAGTTATAACAGCATCAGAGCCGGTAAGTGTTGCTTAGCAACGGTTTCTTTGTTATAAATCAAATCCCATTTTGACAAAGATTTATTTAGAAAGGATATATTATCTATAATAATTATGAATTGGGAATATTAACATTTATCGTAATTGTACAATTTGTATTGCCCGTAACACTAATTCCGGGTTTGTTGCTCGATGTTGAGCTAGAAACATTTAATTGCCTATGCTGTAAAACTTCTACGAAATTTTCACCCCCTTGTATCATGCGGGCCACCTTTATTTTACGTTCAACCGAATCTTCAACGTATTTTTCAGCAATTGAAGAGCTCTTCCATGCCCCGTGGCGCTTTAACACCGACAAATCTGCTCCTCCATTCGCAAGTAGAGTTGCAGACAATGATTGAATGTAATACAATAACAACAACCGTTGCCACGGGAAAAAAGGTAATGAGATTTTTAAAATCTCTCATATTTTAATTTTTGAATTAAAATAATAAAACAGAACAAACTTACAGTATGAAATAAAATTTATTACGACACACATCCGGTAGTACTTGTAACAGTACTCGTCTAGACATTCTGCACTCGGCTCCTGACGTCGCCTATGTCTGACTCGTCCTGTTACAAGTAACCTACCGGACTTATGACGTTAATTACTATGTGGATATTGGTTCGATGGGAAGATTTAGCGACGGAAATATTTTTCGTAATTCATCATTTGGAAAAAGATTGTGCGAGGGAACATTAAATTTACCCGTTGCCAAGCCATTACCTGGCCATGATTCACCAACCCCGTATGTCTTCGTAGGAGACGAGGCATTTCCTTTGATGACACATTTCATGCGTCCATACCCCAAAGCAAGCGTTACCAATAATTATCTTATTAATTAAGATAAAGTGTTTAACTACAGATTATCTCGAGCTCGACAAACTGTAGAGTGTGCGTTTGGAATATTATCTGCACGATTTCGTGTTTTCAAGCATCCTTTTGAATGTAAATTAGAAACAGTTGATAGCATTATATTAGCTTGTTCAGTATTACATAATTATTTTTCAACAGCTTGACTCCTGCTTTGCCATCTGCCCGGACATCCCCTCTAACTAAAGGGGATTGCTGGGGAGATTAGGGGATATCGGCCTGGTGCCTTTCAAGGCACGCGTGGTTCCGTTCAACGGCGAGCAGGCCCGGGGGCAGTAAACTCGGGCCTTCCCTTCCCCCCTTATATTCTACATCGCGCCCATCATGGCCGGTGTAGAAATTCCCACCCCCCTGCCTAACCTCCCGTCCGACGATGAGGACGACATGGAGGTAAATTCCAGCGACGCACTCAGCGTCAGAGGCGACCTGTCCACCTCTCATGTGGACGAAAAAATGGCGCTTCATTCCCAGCTCACTCGAGTTCAAGAGGAGCTAGCGGAATTGCGACAAGAAATGCAAGAACTCTGGCGAGAAAATCGCAGATTGGAAAGCGAAAATAAATCGCTTCAACAGCGATATTTCCAAAACACCTCCTTCATAAACGCCAGCGACACGTTCATTCCCTCGCAAAAATGCGAGATGGAAACCGAACAGGCCACCTCGGCCGACAGTGATGAAAATGGGTACGTGGAGGTGCCAAGCAAGGGCGCCATTCGCAGACAGCGAAGGGCGCAAAGAGAGGCTGACATCGCCTCCGCCATGGAGTTCGCCGCAAAAGTTGCGCGCGATAAACAAACTTCTGATTCCCAGCGTTCTCGCCCGGAAAAGCGACACGCTGCCCCCGACACGACTGCCAATCCGGCAAAAAAAGCGACCACCAACACTGGTGGTTCCCCTGCGGCAAATTCCTCCAGCCAAGCAGGAAAAAATCCGGCCACCCATCCACGAGTCGGCGGTGCTTGACTTCGATGATCGACGGTGCGGTGCCATCAACTTCTACCAACAGGGCTAACAACAATGCCCCTGCCCATCCCGGCTTTAAAAAGCCCCCCCCCCCCGATCGTGCTACGCACAAAATCCCGCTGGGTAGCGCTCTACCAGCATTTAACAGTAGCGTTAAAAATCAACATCACCCGTTCTACGCCGTGTAAAGACGGAATAACAGTCCAGGACGCCTCCCCGATGGACTTCAGAAACGCTACTCGCTATCTAGACGAGAAAGCTGTGCCGTACCACACATACCAGCTAGATGAGGACAAAAGTCTTAAGGTGGTACTCCGCACCGTCCCAATCGAGATCTCCACCCAGGATATCGAAGACTCTCGCGGGAAAAAGACATCCCGGTAATCTCGGTCACCAGGATGACCAACCGTCAGGGCCCAATCCCCCTGGTGTACGTTCAAGTCACCAAGAATGACGAAGGGAAGAAAATCTTCCAGATCCGAAGCGTCGCTGGACTCTCCATTAAGGTAGAGTCCAAACACAAATCCGGGGGCAACCAGTGCCACCGGTGTCAGAGAGTCGGCCATTCTCAGGCACTCTGCCGTGCCGCATTTGTTTGCGTCAAATGCGCCGGCAACCACCCCTCCGCAGAATGTCCTGCCGCAAGCGATTCGGAGCCCAGATGCTCCAACTGCGATGGCCCTCATGTGGCTAGCTACCGAAGCTGCCCAGCCTTCACCAGGCAACAGAGGCAAAGACCGCCTACTGGGCCCGCTTCCGCACCACAGAGGCAAGCCACCAGAGTTCCGGGCATCTCGTACGCGAGTGCCACCCAGAGTCCGACACCTCAAACTCAGAGGGCGGCTCCCGCCCCTCAGGCGCCCGCCCCTCAGGCACCCGCCCCTCAGGCACCCGCCCCTCAGGCACCCGCCCCTCAGGCTCCCGCCTCCCAGCCACCGGCACAGAACACCACCGTGCCGCCATACGACATGAGTCGTCTCCCCACCAACAGGAATCCGAAGTTAGCAACCGCGCTTCGTGAGCTCCTCATAACCGCCGCTAATCAAGACGAGCGTAACCTCTTCGTGGCGACCTTCGCTAGGTTCTTCCACGTAGCCTAAGACGCTGCCCTGAAAAATCCTTTCCCAAAATGTCGTACAATCAAAATACTGACTCTCCCATAGATTTCGTTCGCATTGCTTTTTGGAATGCGAACGGGTTACGTGACAAGATACTCGAATTAGAGCACTTCGTTCACCAGCACAAGATTCATGTTGTGCTCGTGAGCGATACTCTTCTCAGTGCTGGTCAAGTCCCAAAGATCAATGGGTATCAGTTACCTTTCCTTACCAGAAATGATACCGGGCGTGGGACCGCTATCTATATCAAAAGGGGACTCGACCACTCGCACCTCCCCATAGACGGCCTGACCAACCTTGAGTCCACTGCCTTGGTCCTCAACACCACAGACGGTCCGCTAAAAATAGTTTCAGGGTACCAATCCCCTAGTGAGCCGCTTCTCGATGCTGATCTCGATATCATCTTCAAGACTGTCATGCCGACTATCTTGGCAGGAGATCTTAATAGCAAAAGCGCTGCTTGGAAGAGTAGAGTTACCAACAGACGCGGTAGAGTCCTCGAAGCGTACATCGCAAACCGCCTCACGAGATAGTCGCAGCGGCTCCAGATAGCCCCACATACTTCGACCGGAATGGCCACCGGCCCGATATTCTTGATATTGCGCTGCTAAGCAACATCAATGCAGAGTATAACATCTGGGTCGAGAACGAATTAGACTCCGACCACAATCCAGTAATCATGCATGTCGCGTTGGGTGTCAACAACTCACCCCATTGTATCAGGAATACGGACTGGAAGCTTTTCAGGCAAAAAGTTGACAAACTCCTCTCTCCTCTTCCAAGCATTAAGACAATAGCGGACCTAGATGCCGCAGTTGCCAGCCTCACTACTGCTTTCACCACAGCCGCTGATGAATCCTCGACCACGAGAATCTCGACAAGTCCCGAGCCTCTTAACATCTCGCCGGAAGTTCTCGAAATGATCCGTAAGAGCAAAGCGGCCCGCCGGAGGTAGCATAACACGCACTTACCCGAGCACAGGATGGAGGCCTACTCCCTTGCAGCTCGGGTAAAAGAAAACCTCCGCGTCCTACGTAACCAGAGCTGGGAACGTAAAATCGATGAGGTCAATTCCTGCTCCAAAACCTTTTGGGGCGTGACCAAAGCCCTGAGACGCAAACCAGCAGGCCGGGCCGCCATCCACGGCGAAAGAGGTCTCGCATACACAGATGCTGACAAGGCTGAAGCTTTCGCCGACTCCCTCGAACTTCAATTCATGTTAAACCCGAGCGAGGATTACGACTTCGAGGATGAAATAACATCCGCTGTTAGTGCATACCTAACAGCAGACAATGGCCAGTGGACCATAGTCCCCGCCACCAAAACCGACGTCGATGACCTCATAAAAAGTCTCCAACTCAAGAAGGCTCCGGGCCCTGACGGTATCAGCACCGCCATGGTCCGTAAACTAGGCAGAAAAGGTAGAGTCGCTATTTTAAACATCGCGAACGCGTCTATGAGGTTAGGATACTTTCCGAACTCCTGGAGGCTGGCTAACATAACCAGCATCCTGAAGCAAGGGAAGTCTCCTACCTTCCCGGAGAACTATAGACCCATCAGTCTCCTCAGCACACTGTGTAAACTCGTCGAGAAAATAATTCTCAAACGCTCCGTGACTTCACGGAGGAAAACAAGATCATCCCGGACTATCAGTTTGGCTTCCGAAAAGGTCTCTCCACCACTCACCAACTGGTGAGAGTCACTGAGTATATCGCAAACGGTCTGGCTCACAAAAAGGACATGGCTGCGGTCTTCTTTGATGTCGCCAAGGCTTTTGACAAGGTCTGGCCAGAAGGTCTAATCCACAAAATGATCCTCCTCGAGTACCCTGAGTACTTAGTACGACTAATCCACTCCTTTATGTCCCAGCGACGGTACAGCTGTAAAGTAAACACTGCTCTCTCTACTGTGAGAAATGCTGAAGCCGGGGTTCCACAGGGGTCATGCCTCTCCCCGACACTCTACAACATCTATGTGAGCGACATGCCGGATTTTTCCCCCTGCATGGTCGCTCAATACGCAGACGATACGGCTCTCCTGGACCAAGGTCGCATCCGAAAAGCGTCAAAATTCAGCCCAGTCAACCTTCGCGACTATATGGAGCACACGCTCCAAACAGCTATCGATTCCTTCGAGGAATGGGCCGACAAGTGGCGAATCGCGATAAATCCAAATAAGAGCGTGGCCGTGCACTTCACACGACGGCTACGCCCCAAATCCCCGATCCCTCCCCTGAAATTTACAATCGGTGAGTCCCCGATAGCCCTCAAAGATCACGCCCGGTACCTGGGGTGTACTCTAGACCAGCAACTAAACTGGTCTAAACACATAAAGACTGCCATCGACAAAGCGAAAGCCACACTGCACGACCTGTTCCCAATAATAAATCATAAGTCCAGGTTATCCACCAAGAACCGGGTTAACCTCTATAAACTAATCCTGAGACCTCAAATGCTTTACGCATCACCAGCCTTCGGTTACTGTTCTCCATCCACGCTCAACAGGATCCAAATCCGGCAAAACGTTATGCTAAGACAGGTGCTACGTGCACCCCTGTACATGCGCAACTCACAGTTGCACCGAGACACCAAAACGCCCAGTGTCATGGATCATATCAAAGAGCTCTCCAGTAAATTCTTCGAAAGGCTGGACAACGACCCACCATCGGGAATTGAATTCCCACGATACGACAGGCCGTCCAGGCGTGCAGACGCAGAACACCTCACCCCCAGAGATATCCTAAGGTAAAACTCAGAAATACCAAAACTCCAATTAATTAAATTAATTGTTTCGCCACCATAGCGTTACACCACCTGTCCCCCCACTGCCCTCACAGTCCACGAGGGTGGCTGGGTTCGGACCGCCGGTAGCACCCGCATCTTAGAGACCAATCATCTCTACATGCTAGAATAGGCCTCCGGTCTCCGGGTGTCTTTTGAAGATCTCCACTCCTCACATCAAAAAAAAAACATAATTATTTAAGAACTGAAAAACTGTCATCTGCTGAAGTCACTGATGATATTGATGACTTTGAAGCACCAGTCGAAAGCGACCACCAATTTCTTCCATTAAGAAAATCCAACATAAGAAGCAGCAATGAAGCCTTTGATATAAGAGAACAGTTCAAAGATTGCTACAATTCACCTCAAGGGAGAGTTGACTGGCAACGAACTGCAGTCGAAAGAGGGCACTTCTGATTCCGTTTAAAGTTTTGAAATAAATGTTTTTTTTTTTAATTAACTATAAAATATAATTATAGAAATGTGTTTATATGCTATAGTGAATTATTAAAATTGTAATTAAACATTTACTGCCAACTGTTTCGATGGTTTTACGAATTACCTCGCTTATTAGAAGAGATATAAGGATGCCGTTTACGCAATTCTGGGCTACTTTTTGATGAAATGAAAGATGTCGTTCAAAATATTGCCATAGCTCACTTAGTTTTTCAGATGCAACCCAACTTACTTCTTTTAGATGGAATACCCTATAAATTTTAAATATTTTTTTATGCTAATCATAAGTTTTTCAAATTTATATAATAAGTTAATATTTATTTTTCAAATGAAATTTTCAAAATTTTCGTAAATTACATTTCCAATCACTTTGAAAAAAAGACTGATAAAAATAATCATTTCAATGTAAGATTGGAAATAACTGATGTAAATTCTGGCAAAAACCAATAAATAAAAAAATATTTTTGCTTATAAAACATCTTATACTAATTCAATAATTATTAGGATACATTAACTACAGCATGGCAAATATAACTTGGACAGACGATTTTTTGAAAAAGCCGAAATTAAAACCCCACCAAACCCACAAAAATGCCCCAATCACCTCGCCGATTTTTTCAAAATGTATAAAATCACCCCAAAACCACCCTCAAAAATTCATGTATGTAAAAAATCCAAATGCAATATCATTTAAAAACTTATTTTGAAATAGATCAAATAAAATACTTTTGATAATTAAAAGAAAAAAATAACGCTTTGTATTGCTTTCTGAGGCACGTTTGCAGAAAATGTTGTTTATTTATAACTATTTTCTTTTTGTTTATTTAATAAATGATTTTTTATTTGCTGTTTTACCACTTTATTTTAGAGAATGACTCGAGTTTCTACAAATTTCTTGTCATTTTCAAATCAAACAAATTTTTTATAAACAAAACATTAGGTTACTAAATTTTACATAAAACGTATACATTAAATAAAATAAAAACAAAAAGTTTCAAAGTATATTTAAGCAGTTGGAAGAGTGGAGAAAAGTTGACATCTGTTTGTTCATTTCGTACTTTAATTTTTGGATTATTACTATGTAAATTTCGGCCGCTTCTAATAAATTTAATTTTTTACTGTTTGAACAGTTATGTAGTAATTTAATATCTTTCATCTCGGGAAATTTATGATTAGATTCTAGTGAATGATTAGAAAACGAACTAGACTTTTGTTTTAATCTGAATTCCCGAAAATGTTCTTCAAAACATTTCTCCAAACTTCTAATTGTTTGTCCTATATATATATTTTATTACATTCGGGACATGTTAATTTATACACCCCAAATTTTTTATATTCTTTAAAAAGATATAATTAATGGTGCCTGTGCACTAATGTTATATATTTCACCTAGCAAAATTAAATTTAGTTACGTGGGTATACAGAATTAAAAGCCAATTCTGTACTTCTAGAAACAATAAAGTCCTTACCATTTTCCATATTAAGTTCTTTTGCAATTTCTGCCCAAAGAACATCTTTTAATTTCGTCCTCATATAATCCGGGTGGCACGTATCGTACAACACCGGATGAGATTCCACTAATACAATTAAATTCTCCATACTATTTTTTTTGAGTGCGCTGCTCTGGCGCCACTCCGTGATCTGTGAAATACACACGTGCTATGTACAGAGGACGCAGGAAACTGTGTTGCAAACACAAACGCGCAGAGGGAAGACAGAGCCTCAGTCTCGGCTGCGCCTATGCTGTGTTCAATTTGCGAAGCTGCATAAGAACGTGTGGTTTACAGATTTCTCTGTGCCTGCGCTACGTCTCTGCTGCCCCTGCGCTACGCTCAATATGCGGCGGGGCTAAAAGGTGACGCCGCGGAAGTACTATCGTCATATGAGGTGAGTGAGGATCATTACGATGCCGCGTGGAGTTTATTAATCGAAAACTTCGACAATAAAAGGAGAATAGCCAATAGACATATTAATGCCTTGTATGCATTGCCAAATGCACTTAACAACACGGCTGACTCCTTAAGAAAAATTGCGAGAGGCGTCGCGAAACATACGCGCGCTTTAGATGGTCTCGGCCGGCCAACGGAATATTGGGATGATTTGTTAATTCATCTCGCATTATCTAAAATTAATATTGAAACGGTGCAGGAGTGGGAGCGCACTCTTACCAAAAATGAATTCCCAACTTGTAAAGCGTTATGCGATTTTATAATATTAAAATGCGATTCATTGGACGCTGCTGGGCCCGTACCAAGACAGGTCCAGTAATATAAAAAGCCGATTATGAATTGTCTTTGTTGTAATGGTAATCATCCGCTTAACAAATGCGCAAAATTCAAAGACTCAAAAGTCGATGATCGACTGTCATTAATTAGAGGGGCGGGATCATGCACTAATTGCTTAAAGCGGGCGTACTACAAAAGTTATAATTGTCATGCACCACCATGTGATGTGTGCAAAAGACGGCATCACACCTTATTACATAAATATATGATACAGAATGGCGGGGGTAATCAAACAAGCAGTCAAGTCGTAGGTTACACAGATAACAATAATTTGCAATCTCAAATGTTATTTCCTACAGCAGTAGTCAACCTCGTAACACCGAGCGGTAATTTTAATACGTGCCGGGTGCTGTTAGATACCTGCTCACACTTAAATCTGATTACTGAAAATTTAGTAAATAAATTAGATTTAAATGTGGAAAATGAATTCATCCAAATTGAAGGGGTGCATAATGCAACAACACAATCAAATGCTAAAACTAGAGTAACCATTAAATCTCGTTATAACAATTATAAATCAATTGTCGAGTGTTTTGTAAAATTACGCAACAAATGCCGTCTACTCCCTTTAATAAAGAGCTCCTCAACATTCCAAAAAACTTGCGTTTGGCTGATCCGCAATTTCATATACCGGGACAAATTGATATGTTGATCTGTGCGAAATTTTATTGGGTACCGAACTTCCGGCCGACACATTTATATTAATTCAAATTCTGTCTATCCCCACTGCATATAACGAAGTTTGCCGAACAGGATCGTTCAGAAAGGGGAGGTCCGATTTTTTAGTACTATGAGCTTGAACAATTTGCCTCTAAACTGGAAATACAACAGTTCAACAGTCTGTATTAAAACAGATTTTAAAAATGTGTCTAAGATTCTATATGACATGAGTTTGATAGGAACATATTGGCTAAATTCATCATATTGTGATGATAATAATACTTACATTTACCACTTACCATGTTTTCTTAAATTTTTAATAAACTCAACATAGCAATTTGAAGAAACCATTAAAAATAGTTTGTAATGAAATAAATAATGATACGAGGGCAATTCAGAAACTAACCTCCGATTGGTCACAGTGCGGGTAGTGGGGGGAGTAGCGCGCCATCTGTGCATTCACACGCTCAGCAGGTCAGTCGGCATCAAGCCGTAGTCGAGTGAACATCGTACCTGCGCTAGTTTAGTTTTTGTGGCAGTTTGAAATGTGTGCTGCAATAGAAAATCCCGCCAAATGTGAAGTGCGTGCTGTGATAAGGTTTTTTACAGCCAAAGGATACTCTGCAGCAGCTATTCATCGTGAGCTTTGTGCCGTGTACGGACCAAAAGTTATGAGTGAAGGAGTTGTCCGTGAATGGGTACGTTTATTTAAAAGTGGACGAGAAAACGTTCATGATGAAGAGAGGAGTGGTAGACCATCCTTGGTGACTGACGAACTCGTTCAGACAGTTGATGCAAAAGTTCGTGAAAATCGACGTTTCACAATGGCGGAGTTGTCTACTGATTTTCCACAGATTTCTAAGACTCTTTTGTACGAGATAGTGACAGCAAGATTGGGTTACCGTAAGTTCTGTGCACGATGGGTGCCCAAAATTCTTACCGACCACCACAAAAGTCAAAGAATGGCCTCTGCATTAGACTTTCTGTCACGTTACGAGTATGAGGACGAAGGAGAACCATTGTTAAACAGAATCGTGACCGGTGACGAAACCTGGATTAAGTACGTGAACCCTGAGACAAAAGAACAATCAAAGATGTGGGCACATTCAGATTCGCCTACCAAACCAAAAAAAGCCCGGCAAGATTTTTCTGCCAGAAAACTGATGGCAACGGTGTTTTGGGATGCCAAAGGGGTGTTGTTGGTTGAATTCATGGAACGTGGGACGACCATTAATCAAGACGTGTACTGTGAAACACTAAAAACATTACGACGGGCTATACAGAACAAACGCCGTGGTATGCTGACTTCCGGTATCGTTTTTTTGCACGATAACGCCCGTCCTCACTCTGCTCGCAGAACAACAGCCCTTCTTGAGTCCTTCAAGTGGGACGTTTTCAACCATCCACCTTATAGCCCAGATCTGGCGCCAAGCGATTATCACCTCTTCATGCATATGAAGAAATGGCTCGGGTCCCAGCGGTTTGATGACGACGAAGAGCTCAAAGATGCGGTCACAGGCTGGCTCAAGGCACAAGCGGGTGATTTTTATGCAGAAGGAATTTCAAAGCTTGTGAAGAGATACGATAAGTGCCTCAATCGTTATGGAGACTATGTCGAAAAATAGTGCAAAGATGTAGTTGTAAGATGTATATATTAAAATATTTTTACTTAACTTGGTGTATTTTTGTCAATCAACCGGAGGTTAGTTTCTGAATGCCCCTCGTATTTTAGCAAAAGTGGAGAAATTATTACATCTCGAAACGACGAAATGAATGATACTTTAGTTATTTCAATTTAAAAACTACAAACTACAAATTATTTTGCAATGATAAAAAGATTTCAATAATTCCTAAGATTATGTTACTATTGGAAAGAAATTTCACAAATTTATACACACCATATCGGAACTCGATTGCTTGGTTAATTAAAAAAAATATTTTATGACGAATACACGAGAATAGTTATAATTGTGGTATTTATGTTTTAAAACACACCAAGAACATGTCACAAGGTAAATATCTCAGCGGATATAAGCTGTTTAGAAAGGTTATAAGAAATGTAACATACATTAATTTATTTTACATGTACCATGTAATTATAAGCAGATAATTTATGTGATATGGGGTGATTTGATGAGATAGGAATTGTAGTTGACTTTTTAATGTGGCTGCACAAACAATTATCAACATGTTATTCCTCTCACCCTAATATATTTAGTATAAATTCAGTATTTAATTTTTTGTAATTCACTTGATAATGCCGGTAAACTCGAGTATATTTGTTTAGATAAACATAACTGTCTTACCACGTTAAATAATATTAATATAACATAGGGAGTTAACATGGGAAACGGTACTTTTTAATTGTGTTGTGATGCCCCAACTTATTATTATTATTATCTTTATTTTATTTCACCTTGGATTAAATTCATAGTTGTAAGCTTAGCATTTCATTTTTGCTGACTTGTGCAGCGTGCTGCCCCACGTTCTATGCCTCTGGTTGGCCGGACGCGATGGCGTGATGCGAACATGGGACGGTACTAGTTCATAAATAGGACTCCCGAGACTTGAGGGGAGCAGTGAGCAAGTAAGAGAGTAGAGTAGTGGAACAGTTGTAATTGTAATCAAATTGTAAACCTAAGAAAATATCTGACAACGTTACCAAAATAAAGTAATTAAGTGTTAACCAGTGTCTCATTTCGTGACGGGCGCCACCGACCAATACCCCAGCGACAGCCGCGAGCGCCACAAATCCGCGGCACAACAAATTTGGTGTCAGGTGTGGGGTATTACACAAATTGGTCTAAGGAAAACTTCCGATGTGTTTGGAAAACATCCATTGCCACAACGAAGAGGACATTGCCCATCTACCGATCACTGCTTCAACTTCAGTCGTCATCGATCGATCGTGGATCAATACCGAGCCATGCAGTTTTGTCAGTAAGTCCTTCATAAACTTATCCTTTTCTTTTAAACTTACTCCAAAAATTCACATGGTCCTAACCCGAAGTCAAATATTAAATTCAATCAGTGAAACTACTCAACCAATTGATTCCGAAATTGAAAACTTATCAACAAAGATGTCATTTTCACTAGATACAGCATTAAAAATCATTCCGGAATTTAGAGGCGTACGTGCCGACCTCCATAAATTCATATCATGTTGCGACGTTGTTTGCGCGAATACGAAAGCGGAGGATAAACCATTGTTGCTCAGCGTAATTCAAACTCGATTAGGAGGTAATGCGTACAATTTAGTAAAATACCGAAATTTCGCTGACTGGGACGAATTAAAACATTGCCTTCAAGACAATTTTTTGGAAACTCGATCAATTGCACAGCTACAAATAGACCTAATAAATTGTAAACAATCACCTCATGAATCTGCTCGTGAATTTGGTACGCGAATCGAAAAATTGTTATCCGACCTAAACGACGCCTGTATATCCTGTGAAGGTGCGGGTAGTCGGGTCATTATTGAAAGCCTTAATGCAAAAATGGCATTTAATTCATTTGTTGAGGGTCTTAATTTTTCTATCCGACTAATAATTAAAGCTTCGCGTTTCAATACATTAAACACTGCGATCGAAGCGGCAGTAGAAGAAGAACGTATCCAAGCAACGAAAAATCCTAAACAAAAGCAAACTTTCAATAATAAAACAAATTTTTTCGGAAAATCCAAAAATCAAGTTACAAAAAAATGTGATTTCTGTGGTAAAATCGGACATTTAGAATCCGAGTGTTTTAAGAAAACCAACTCGCAAACGTCTCAATCTCTACCACAATTCCAAAATCGGGAAATAAAATCCGAAGTTCTATATAATCAATTATCTTGCGCCTATTGTAAAAAACCAGGACATCATATTCGAGATTGCTTTAAAAAGAAACGCGCGGACGAGTTCAAGGCGAATCTTCCAACGACATCAGCAAATTCCGAGTCGGGAAACTTAACACCGGCGGGCACCGCAAATCACGTGTCTCGCCGTACCCAACAAATAAATTAAACAATCATCATAATTATATTAACGATAATCTTAATTGCATTGATTTGAACTGTCCTCGTAAAAATAATCTTTTAAATACAGGTCAATCTTTGCACATGCACAATAACCGTTCTTTAAATCAAAATCCTAATACCATTAAAGAGGTTTTTCTTACTCTCAAATCTACATTCGAAAGTGTAGTGGTTCCATTGCAAATTGCAAACAATAATCATGCCAATTTATTTTTGGACACAGGTAGTCAAATTACCTTAATTAAAAAATCATGTGTTAAAAACGACACTATATGTTTCATTGATCAGAAAATAGAATTAAAAGGAATATCGGAAACTACCGTACCCACTTACGGAGTCTGCAACAGCGATCTTAATCTTTCAGGGGATATAATTAGTCATCCAATACACCTTGTGAGAGATGATTTCCCTATATCATACGATGGAATTCTAGGAAAAGATTTCATACTAAAATACAAAGTTAATCTTGATTACAAAAAAAATATCTTAAGCTTTGTTCATAATGAAAAAAAAATCATTTGGCAAATTAATCATAATCCACAACAAGTTGATAAAGTCACCACACATGTTCAATTAATTCTTAAGCCTCGTACTGAATCCGTTCAAAAAGTAAAAATAAGTCAGTCAGGCGAATCTTTGTGCTTATCGCAAGAAATTGCAGAAGGAGTTTTTATCGGAAACTGCCTAATCAATCCTACAGACAACGGATACTGTAACGTTGCCGTTATAAATAATAACGATTTTGAAGTAACTATCAACAACCCAAAATTAGAAATTGAAAATTTAAATTCATACAACATTTTCCCTGTTCAAAATCATATTGCTCTTACGACCGACCGATTGTCGCGTCTAGCTAATGTAATACGTACCGATCACATGACAACTGAACAGAGAGACAGCATTCTTGACATTTGCAAAAATTATCATGACATTTTTTATCTCGACGGAGATACTCTCTCATTTACACGTACTACGGAACATTTCATCTCAACAACAGACAACAATCCGATTAACATTAAGCCTTATCGGTTGCCCTTCCAACAACAATCCGAAATAAAATCTCAAGTAAATCAAATGCTAGCTGATAATATAATTACCGAAAGTAGTTCGCCATACAACTCTCCTTTATTAATTGTACCAAAAAAAACTGACATTCATGGTAACAAGAAATGGCGAGTAGTAGTCGACTTTCGTAAACTTAACGAAAAGACGATAGGAGACGCCTATCCTCTTCCAAATATTACCGAGATTCTTGATCAGTTAGGCAATTCGAAGTATTTCAGTTCGTTAGATCTCGCATCGGGTTACCACCAGGTAAAAATGTCTGACAAGGACAAGCAGAAAACAGCTTTTAGCACGACTTTCGGACACTACGAGTTTAATCGCATGCCGTTTGGGTTAAAAGGAGCTCCTGCTACCTTCCAACGCATGATGAATTCAGTTCTCACCGGGCTGCAAGGGTTCAAATGTTTTGTTTATCTGGATGATGTAATAATCTATGGTAATACATTAGATGATCATAATTCAAAATTGACAGAAATTTTTGATCGCTTTCGTGACCACGACTTAAAATTACAACCGGACAAATGTGAATTCCTCCGACCCGAACTTAGTTATCTAGGGCATGTAATAAGCGAAGAAGGTACATCACCTGATCCTTCTAAAATCTGTGCAGTACAAAAATTTCCCATACCTAAATGCGCAAAGGACATTAAAGGGTTCCTCGGTCTCGCTGGTTATTATCGGCGATATATCAATGATTTTGCAAAACTTGCACAACCATTAAATGCACTTTTAAAAAAGGACGCTCCATTTAATTGGAACGCTTCATGTTTGGAGTCATTCGAAAATCTTAAAACAAAATTGTGCAACGCACCCGTGTTAACATATCCTGATTTTACTCGTGAATTTATACTAACAACAGATGCAAGCAATAAGGCTATTGGAGGGATTTTATCCCAAGGAACAATAGGTCGAGATCTACCGATCGCATATGCGTCCCGAACTCTAAATAAAGCCGAAATGAATTATTCCACCATCGAGAAGGAGTTGCTCGCCATCTGTTGGAGTGTCAAACACTTTCGTCCGTACCTGTATGGTCGAAAATTCACAATCGTCACAGATCACAAACCACTCACTTGGTTATTTTCAGTCAAAGATCCCGGTTCACGACTAATGCGTTTCAGTATAAAATTAGAAGAATATGAATATAATATCATCCATAAAGCTGGAAAACAAAATACAAATGCAGACGCGCTTAGCCGTATATACCCAATTACACATCAAAACTCCGAATTAACGTACGAAAAATTCCTATCTAAAGCGGAACGAACAATCATTAATACCAAAAGTATCCACGAAAGTGAATATTCCATTTCCAAAGCGGATCTCAAACAATCACGCGTACTATTTATAAGTAACAATTCGAATGTACCTGATCTCTACAAAATAAATGTAAATGACCTTTTGAAAACCGATCTTGCAACAAACAAACCATCCCTGGTCGTGAATGATAACATAAATTACATATTCATCAAAACTCACGAATTAAATGAACGAATAACAGAATCAAGATTGTTCACGTCCATAAACGTTCTAAAAACATTTTGCATCGACCACCAACTGAGCGATTTATCAATCACTAATTTTGTAAAAGTTTGGCCTTACCGCCATTTAAAATTTGAAAACGTTCGTCTTATGTTCAGATACATATTTGAGGAAACAAATATTCAAATTACATTTTATCATAATCAAATTTTGGACGAATTGTCACAACCAGAAATTAACGCAATTCTAAATGAATATCATTCAACTCCTACTGGAGGCCACAAAGGTATTCATAAAACTTACAAAAAAATCAAAAGGAAATATCAATGGAAAAATATGTATAAAGACGTTAAAACGTATGTCAGCTCCTGTGAAGTTTGCCAACGAAATAAGCAAGCCAAATCAACCAAGATGCCTCTAACTATTACTACCACCTCAAGAAAACCATTTGAAAAAGTCTTCTTAGATATTGTTGGGCCTTTGCCCATGACCGATAGTTCTAATAAATATTTACTAACATTTGAAGACGACCTTACTAAATTCAGTCTAGCGATACCCATCCCGAATCAAGAAGCGGTTACTGTAGCTACTGCCTTTGTCACTAAAATCATTTGTATTTTTGGAACACCCAAAATTTTATTAACGGACCGTGGTACAAATTTTACAAGCGAATTGTTAAAAAACGTTTGCCAAATATTAAAGATCAAAAAGATTCAAACATGTGCTTTTCGACCTCAATCTAATGGAAGTCTCGAACGATCACACCGAAATATTTCGGAATATCTCGGACATTTTATAAATAAAGACCAGTCTAATTGGGATGAATGGATTCCTTATGCGATGTTCACGTATAATACCTCTGAACATACTGCAACAAATTATACTCCATTTGAATTAATCTTTGGTCATGTAGCAGAAATACCCAATTCATTAAAACAAACTCCAGAACTAAATTATAATTACAATGATTATGCAGTTGAATTAAAATTACGTTTACAACACAGCCACGAATTGGCACGTGATTCATTGATACAAGGAAAGGAAAAATCCAAGATTTATTACGACAAATATACCAATCCTGTTACACTTAAAATAGGAGATAAGGTTTTATTAAAAAATGAAGTTAATACGAGAGGTAGAAGTAAAAAACTAGAACCAGTATACAATGGTCCCTATGAAGTAATAGAAATCAATGATCCTGTAAATTCAACAATCAAAATTAAACGAAAACATATCAAAGTCCATAACAATCGCCTCAAATTATATCACCCCTAATTCATTACATTCTGTTACAGGGTATGCCTTATTCTAATACCTTCCCTAATCATTTTGGCTAAAGGGAATGTCAACATTTTGAAATCAACACCGCTTAACTCCGGTATATTCTTTGAACCAATCGAAACAGTTCAACTCTCACATTCCGAATGGGATTTAACCACAAAAATCAATTTAAATAATTATATGAGTTTACTAAATAGCCTTGAAGAATGTTTCCAGGACATAACAATAGTTTGCGAAAAAGCCAGAAAGGAAGATATCCACCTTCCGCAATGTTTGGGATTTATTCCTAGCATGAATACCACTCTTCTTGTTGTAACAAACCGACAAAATTTAATCAATAATCTTTTACATGAACCAATAAAAATTAGAGAAAAAAGAGGATTACTAAACATAGTTGGAACTTCTTTCAAATTTCTTTTCGGAACTCTTGATGATAGCGATGCTCAGAAAATCATTGAAATCAATCAAAACAATAACAAAATATTACGACTCTCATCAGAGCGGACAAGCATATTCACAAATGCTTTAGAATCAATTCATACAAGTTTTGAAGAACAAACCAAATTCATGAACGGTTTAGTCGAACATTTAAATTCAATTAATATACATTTAGCTAATCTAACAGACGTAGTCAGAAACATCGTTGAACGAGAACAATTTATCAATACACTAGACTTTCATATAATAGTTTTTGAATCACTATTAAATAAATATCGCGATTACCAAAATCATTTAATTGAAACAATCTTGTATGCATTCGAAGGAAAACTTTTAGTCTTATTATTAGATGCTCAAACGTATCTTGCAAAGGAAACTCTGTTTCCATCCAAATTGACTAAGGAAAATATGAACATCCTATATTCCCTAGTAACTCCTACAATCTTCTTCCACAAAACTACCCTTTACTTCATCCTACACATGCCACTGGTATCTTCGACAACATACGATCTGATCAGAGTCACCAGCGTTCCTGTACATGTTAAGGATAACATGTATGTCTTCATCTCCACCGAACATCAGTTCCTGCTCGTGGATCAACTACGGACATTCTACGCTCAACTCACCACCGAGGATGTGCAAAAATGCATTCGACACTCAAATGGACATATCTGCAACCAACAAGTGCCATTGTTCTCAGTGAATAGTGTTAGTGCTTGCGAAATTGAGCTATTCAGAGGATCAAAAGTGCTACCAGCAACTTGTGTTCTTCGTGCCATCGAAATAAACAGTATTTTACTCATATCTTTGGGGAACAACCGATATATTTTTATTTTGTCCGATGTTCAAACCATTTACATGAATTGACAAAATTATTCCAATGTTCTTAAGCTAAATTCCACTGGAATCAATCAATTTGAACCTTGCTGTAAGATCCACAACGATAAATTTGTTTTGAATACACACTGTGTAACCACAGCAAATATCACCTCTGTACTAGATTTTGTATCAGAATCAGTTAATTTAAAATACATATTGCAAAATAACTCTAACTTTCAATTACCTATTTCGGTAAAAGAACCTAACCAGGTTATTCAAAAACTGGAAAATTTACAAAATTTAGGCACGGAAATTACGAAACTAAAGAAATTGAACAATACATTTGATAAATATAACCACATTCACCATTATGTTATGCTATATTTGTTAATCATTTTTATAATTGCTATTGTTATTTTTAAATATTGTAAGTCAAAGGTTGCAACTGAATCTAATCCAAAATTACCAAAAAACGATGCTACTAATCAAATTGAATTAAATGAATTAGAAATTCGTAATAACCCCAATTACAAATTTCTTCCCTAGGGGGGAGGTGTTGTGATGCCCCAACTTATTATTATTATTATCTTTATTTTATTTCACCTTGGATTAAATTCATAGTTGTAAGCTTAGCATTTCATTTTTGCTGACTTGTGCAGCGTGCTGCCCCACGTTCTATGCCTCTGGTTGGCCGGACGCGATGGCGTGATGCGAACATGGGACGGTACTAGTTCATAAATAGGACTCCCGAGACTTGAGGGGAGCAGTGAGCAAGTAAGAGAGTAGAGTAGTGGAACAGTTGTAATTGTAATCAAATTGTAAACCTAAGAAAATATCTGACAACGTTACCAAAATAAAGTAATTAAGTGTTAACCAGTGTCTCATTTCGTGACGGGCGCCACCGACCAATACCCCAGCGACAGCCGCGAGCGCCACAAATCCGCGGCACAACAGATAAAAAGATTTCAATAATTCCTAAGATTATGTTACTATTGGAAAGAAATTTCACCAATTTATACACACCATATCGGAACTCGATTGCTTGGTTAATTAAAAAAAATATTTTATGACGAATACACGAGAATAGTTATAATTGTGGTATTTATGTTTTAAAACACACCAAGAACATGTCACAAGGTAAATATCTCAGCGGATATAAGCTGTTTAGAAAGGTTATAAGAAATGTAACATACATTAATTTATTTTACATGTACCATGTAATTATAAGCAGATAATTTATGTGATATGGGGTGATTTGATGAGATAGGAATTGTAGTTGACTTTTTAATGTGGCTGCACAAACAATTATCAACATGTTATTCCTCTCACCCTAATATATTTAGTATAAATTCAGTATTTAATTTTTTGTAATTCACTTGATAATGCCGGTAAACTCGAGTATATTTGTTTAGATAAACATAACTGTCTTACCACGTTAAATAATATTAATATAACATAGGGAGTTAACATGGGAAACGGTACTTTTTAATTGCTGATTCCCTGTTTAAAAGTAATCTTGTACCACCGTTGGATAGATTAATATATTGCGCTTCCTATGGTACCAGACAAAATTTAACGCTGTTTTACCATCTGAACGGGGTTACTGCAGCGGCCATTTTACATTGAAAATCGTGCATTTCATGTTCCGTTTTCTCTGAAACCGTTCTTCCGATTGACTTGCAATTTTGTAGGGTTATTTAGATAGCTAATCTAAAGGACTGGTGATGATTTTATTATTATTACTTTTTTTAGACTGATTTTATAGCAGTTTGAAAAATCGAGCCTATCCTGGCGTGCTTTGTAAGACCAAAATTTGATTTATGTTATAGTTTGAAATTCTCGATTATTACCGGATAATCTTAAGATCGCCACGAACAAAATAATAAAAAAAACGAGATCACATTATCTCTCCGATTTCGTAAAACAATAATGATTGATGCACACTAGACAAAGAAAGGTGTTTTTGTTTTTTTTCCAATATTTTTCTAAATATGAAAAATATCACAAAAGCATTTGAATAAATATTGAAGACAACAAAGAAATGAACATCTTTGGTTTGAAAATATTTTTCACAAAATCATTGTTATTCGAGAAAAAAATGTATTTTTTTCCCACTTGCTTATAATTGTAAAACGATAATAGTTATAGCAAATTTATTCTAATAATAATTGTAGAGAATGCCAAAATGAACAACTTATAAACAATAAGTTTTTTTTTCGAAATCTCTCTAGTTTTTAAGTAAACTCAGTTCTTAAATTTGCAGTACAATTTTTCCATCTTTCATAATTTTGACGTTTTACACGTCAGTTTCATCCGAGTGTACAAAACGTTCGATGTGCATTTAAAATATGATTTAAATTGAAAATAAACCATAAAATCGTAAATATAAAAGATACCATCAAGTCGGAGAAAGTAACATGATGGACACATCACCATCTTTTACAGCTATAATTCTTGGAAATTTCATTCCAAATTCATAAATATTGTCAAAACATTTCGCAAACCTCAAGCCATTCATCTATGAAAATTTGTAGAGAGTTTAATTGTTGGTCTTCTGGTTATTTTTGCGAATAGTAACAGTCACCCATTCAACCTCACGCCCGGGCCAACGTTGATTTATTTGCATTATATAAATTTATATTATTACCAGATGTTGACCAGAAATGGCAGGATTTTTTTTATAGTCGAATCAGTTAACCAAAATATTCAAATTAGTCTATTAGAATAATTTTCACCCTCATAAATCAATATTAATAATTTAATATAAGTTGTCTTGACAATTACTCATAGAATTATCGAATTATCAAAAATGTTGAGTGACACTTGTAAAATGTAACGATTTAATTGGTTAATATGTGTTAAAAAAATATCATATTACAGTTATAAAAACGAGCATGAATTCAGGACGTAAAACTGAACCTTTTTGCTTTTGAATAAAATTGATTTAAATAGGAAAAAATGGTGATGTTGCCAACATGTAACTTTCTCCGATTTAGTGGTAATATGGTTTTTAGTGATGTTTTTAACTTAATTTTTAAACTAGTAAGATTTCGAAAAAGCCTTATTCTTTATCAAGTGTTCATTTTGGCATTGACTAAAATTATTGTTAATTCCTTGGATAAGATTCTCATTTATCACTTGGTGAAACATATGTTATATGATAATAGTAATGAAAACGCAGTTGATTTGATTCACAATATTTAAACTTTATATTATAAAACAAACTAAGTGATCTTTTATTATTATTATTATATTATTGGTAAAGTAAATTTGGTGTAACGTTTATGATTGCATAATTATAGACAAAAACTACAAACATTTTTATCTTTATTTTTTTGAGAAACATTTATATAAACAGAAGATATCCATTTTTTCGCTGTCTTCGAGGTAAATACCTACTTCCGGTGTACGAATTTTTACCTAAAACCTTTTAGTTCTTCAAATTATTTTCGTTAAAAAAGTTCTTTTTTAATTATCACGATCACAATACTTTCCCGTTCTTTGTTATTTCAAAATAGCATTAGTTTATGAGAAAAAATTATTTAAAATGGAGATATTGAAAACTTTTGCAATTTTTATCTATAAGGATGAAATGTATCAAATCTATGTGGCGTAGTTACATGAAATTTATATCTATACAGATATGAGAAACGCCCATGAAAGCAGAATAGATTTACCTTTAAATATTTTCAATTCTTGGAGAAAGTCACCTGATGGCCACATCACCATTTCTTTCATAAGAATGGTATTTAAAAAATATCAGTATTAACATTTTAGCCTGCTTTATAATTTGTATTAAAACATGTCAGTGTGAACCAGTAAAACGAAATTAAATGCATTCTGTTACTGAACTCCTCGGCAAATCAAACAAAGTTTATTGCATTGAATGTTCTTTTTAAAGTGAAATGACTAGATCTGAACTTTCATGGACGATTTTTTTCCTCAATTCCTATTATATATTTAATTGTTGTAATTTTCGGACGAGTAACTTTGTAATTTTATTTATACGGCTTCCATTAGTTGAACAAGACAAACATTACAAATTTTAAAGTAGATTGAAATTTGAATTATTTTTTATTAGAAATCAATTAATTATGACAGATTAAATATTATTTGGCACAATTGACATTTTTAAAAATATATTGAAATTGTTTAATGAATTTAAGTGGAATGAAAATAGACGATAGAATATAGCGGTTTTTGTCCGATTTGTCATGGAATGTCACACGAAAACTCACTATTGCACGCTATATATACATGTAAACAAATTATGAAGCACATTTTCCTGAAACACATCATGTAAAAAAACCATAAGTAAGGCAGCGGTTCGTTTAACGGCGTATTCCTCATGAATATTTCTGATGTTAACTCCAGAGGGTTCAAAACGAATCTGGCCGCATGGATAAACAAGGTTCCGAAAAGTTGTGGGTGGAGCTTATCGCATCTTCGGGAAAAAGTCATTCCCCGCACACTTGAGGGGGTGAAATACAGTTTGTCGGCCGAAAGTGGCAGACCCAATTTTATTTTGACATTATTACCGTTGGTAAAATCAAGACGCATAGTAAGCTACCGGTTCTTCAAAAAACGCAATTAGGTTGGATAGTAGGCGGCGGAACAAAAACGTACAATAAAAAGGCATCTTGTCATTTAAATAGTACGATCAATTTTGACTTGCAAAGATTTTGGGAGCATGAACAAGTAAATTCAATGCCCTTCAAAACCGCGGAGGAAAGCGCGTGCGAGGATAATTTTGCGAACACCCATAAACGTACAAAATTGGGCCGCATTAAAACGGTTTTATAGTCTTGAGAATAAACTCCAAGCTAATTCAGAAATTCGAAACGGTGATTGCTCATTTATGAAAAAGTACATTGATTTGGGACACATGGTTGAAATACATACAAAATTCAACGAAACGGGATCGGTTTATTACATGCCGCACCACGGGGTATTCAAGACAAAGAGCCTTACAACAAAAACGAGGGTAGTTTTCGACGCGTCTGCTAAAACTAGTTTAGGCCCGTCGTTAAATGACATTCTTATGTTTTACAAGAGGACATACTTTCTATTTATTACGCCGATATAATTAAAATGTATCGGCAAGTGTTAGTCAATCCATCACAGACGAAATTCCAAAGAATATTTTGGACGGACAGTCCGACCGACGCAATTAAACAGTATGAGCTCAAAACAGTCACTTACGGTATAACACCCGCGTCATTTTTTGTAATCCGTTGTTTGTTTGAAATTGCGAACGAAAATTCAATGCAATTTGAAAGGGCAGCTACGCGCATTAAAAGGGACTTTTATGTATATGACCTTCTCACTGGTTTCTCAACTGAAGAGGAAGCAATTACGGTCAGGAATGATATTATTCAGTTGTTAAAAGAGGGTGGTTTTGAATTAAACAAATGGAATTCCAATAATCCCAAATTATTATCCAATATTGAGCCTGTTGACGGTAATCTAATTCTACTGAATAAACAGGAAAACAACAAAACATTAGGGTTGTTCTGGGACGCAAATTTAGATATTTTAAAATACCGCGTTCCGGATAGTAAAATGGGCAAAACAATCACAAAACGATCAATAGTATCGACAACTGCACACATATTTGATCCGTTGGGACTCATTAACCCAATAATTTTAATTGCAAAAATTTTAATTCAGGATCTGTGGAAAGAAAAAATAGACTGGGATGAATCTGTCTCTTGTTATGTTGCACAGAGATGGAGAGAATTTTTAGAGACCATGCGGGATATTAAAACAATAAACATCCCCCGCAACATAATCACGTGCCAAAAACCAATTCGAGTAGAGTTACACGGTTTTTGTGACGCTAGCGAGAGTGCCTACGGAGCTTGTGTATACCTACGAATTAAAATTAATATGGAAGATGGTTTTAAAACTCAATTACTTCCTCGATATTTGCTTGTCAATAAGTTTTGCGCTGATGAGTAGGGGTCGAGGGGGTTCGGGAAAACCGCTGGGAAGTGTTCGGTGTTCCGCCACGATCAGGGGAAGTTATAAATATAGTCCATAGTTTAAAGTTAAACAGTTGTTTTTTTAACGCACCGGCTCGTTTAGCTTAGGTAAGTACCCTAAATTTTATATAGTGGTTACCTATTGTCTCTGACCTTAAAGTCGCGACGACCCCCACGCGACATGTGGTGGAGGCGCCTAACCCGCGTTATTTTAGTTTGATAATTAATATTTCATGTTAGAATTAATAATCAAAGCGAAAATCATATTAATTGAGGTCAAGGGCAATAAGTAACATAATCTAGTGTGAATCTGTGTACGCCGTGAGTGTTAGCGAGTGTAATATATGTAAGTCGAAACCGCGGCCTTGCGAAAAATGCTTTGTTCAGTTCATTAACTCGTTTAACAGATGTCTCGCATGGATTTTTCGATTTAAATCTATTAAATTGTTATAAGCCGTTTCCTCCGGTTTATTCGGCAAACTCAGGTCGTAGACCAATTTATACGCCTCTTCGGATAACGCGTTCAAAAGAATTGCACGTTTCCTCTCCGCTGCTGTGATTTCATTCGCCGTAAAATAATTGTCCATTCTGCGCCGATATTCTCGTAAGTGCCCCACCAAACTCTTGACCTTATTGACTTCCGCCATCTTTCACACACGGCTTCGGATTTGCACTCACCGAATTAACGAAAAATTGTTTACTTATCACTTATCACCAATATCTCGTCGCCACTTTGTTATGTTCTGAGGGTAAATACCCAAAACCGTTGCCCGCAAAATAAATTTTATTTCGTTAATAATGTCAAATATAACATCGGCTCACACACCGACATCCGTACCATACTACGACTCAAATCACACTACTGTACGCTGCGTTCGCTCGCTCGAGTTGATACCAAAAAAAACTATATCTACTCTTGAAATATACCACAGAGATCAATGTAGTAATTATTGTCACCTGTTTTTTTTTTTATTTAAAAAGATTGGTACCTAGATTTTAAAACTAATAATAAAAACATGCAAATCACCAACGAATTTTGAAATATTAGAGTAACCATCAACTTCAGATATACGAATCCTTATATGAAACTTAATGAACTTTCAAATCATGAAATAATATATAGGGTGTGCCGTTTGAAGAAAAAGAGAAATTGTGCAGTTTGCGAATGGCTATCACCCTGTATAATACGCTGAGTTATGTTTTGGTTGATAGAGTAATTTTGAAGGCTAAAGTTCAACCAAACTTTACCACTAAATTAGAATGAATTATCTTTATTAGTTTCAGGGGAGCACTTTAACAATTTTGTTCAATTTTTTGTATAAACATCCGAATAACACAAAAACGGCCCGGTTTCAACCCCCACAACCTAGGTCATTTTAAACTCCAAGTAACGAGGAATCCAAAAATGCTAAAATATACAGGGTGTTCCATTTAAAAAAAACATACGTTTGGTCTGTAACTTTGTTATGAGACACCCTGTATAAATTTAAATATTTTTAGGGCATGCAGCTCACTATTCTGCACAACTTTTGTATAAAACATTTTTCAAAATGTTGACAAATAAGCACGTGATTGACCGATCCCAGAGCTCTGAAACACCCTGTATATTATAGTTTAATAATTGCAATTTACTATTGGAGATTGACTCAAACAGCCAGGTTTTGGTTAAGATAATTATGTCGTAATCATTATTATTAACTGCTAACATTACATTCTGAATTTTTGTATTGCATTTTCCCGAGCAGGCGATGTATGGAGTTTTTGGTGTAATTGCGGTATCACAAAGACATTTATGAACCATTATTGATGCAAGTACAGGAGACACAGGGACACACACTTCACACCGGCACGGCCCTTTGCGGTGACTAACAAAAAGACAAAATAACACAGGCCAGGGAAGGGAAATAAGAAGAGAGAACAAAGGAAAATACCTTAAATTGTTATTATTTAGAAAAAAAAAAATAAACAAATGAAATGACTGTTGAGATTTGAACTCCGTACCTTTCTAACTTTTTGGCCTTAGTGACCACGGCTAACGCAGGTGAAAGTAATAATTGCGACAGAAAATATGTCCTTGTTATCGAATTCGAAATAATTATTACCAACAAGTGAATCAGTGCACTTGTAGGTTATGTCGAAATTTGCCCAAAACAAATATCAAAAATAAACACAAAATGCTGCAATGCCGACTTTTTAACTTTTTCTACGACTGATGTCCCTTTCACTTTTCATAATGAATACCGAAAAAACATGTAAATTAATTTATCTGACTTTTGATGTGTGACGTTTTCTCGTCGCGGCCACGTCTCCATTATAAAAAAGTCACTGTAGCACGTAATCTACAGTTTTAAAAATGTTTTCTATGCACATAATCATAACATTTTCATTGATAGTTTTCACATTCTTACTTGTACACCAATCCATATATTGTTTGTATGCGAAGTCATATTTTGGACCGGATCTGATCGGCTGTAATCCCTGCTAGATATCTTGAGCAGATTTCCTAATTTCAGGTGGGGTACAATTATTCGAATCACTTTCACTTTCCATGATGATTTCCGATTATATAAAAATGTAAATTAATTATTTGATGTTTGATGTGACGCCCTCCCGTCGCTGCCGCCGCCGCCGCCGCCGGCGCCGCCGCAACGTTCTATAACAGTGGTTGTTTATTATCTGTGACCTAAATTTCATATCCGTACACTACAGTTTTTTTTTTTTTTTTGACGTGAGGAGAGGAGATCTTCATAAGACACCCCTATAGTGGGGTAGTGTTGGATTCGCCGGGATCGCGCCTACCAACTAAAACCTCTCCTCATATGCTCGGTGCTAGGACTAGTCTGACCAAAGGCCTATTCTAGCTTGACGAGATGGTTGATCTCTTAGAAGCGAGTAGCTACCGGCGGTCCGATCCCAGCCACCCTCGAGGACTGTGAGGGCAGTGGGGGGACAGAGGGTGTAACGCTATGGTGGCGAAACAAATTAATTTTATATTAATGAGGGTTTTGGGATTTCTAAGTTTTTCTTAGGATGTCTCTGGGGGTGTGATGTTTGCTATTTTTGCATATAGACGGTCTGTCATACTGTGGGAATGTAATTCCCGATGGTGGGTCATTGTCCAGCCTTTCAAAGAATTTCTTTGAGAGCTCTTTGATGTGATCCAGGACACTAGGCGTTTTAGTGTCTCTGTGCAACTGTGAGTTGCGCATGTATAGGGGTGCTCCTAGCACCTTTCTCAGCAGGACGTTTTGCCGGTTTTGGATCCTATTGATCTTTGTCTTTGAGCAGTAAGCGAAGGCTTGAGATGCGTATAGCATCTGTGGTCTCAGGATGAGTTTATATAGGCTTACCCGGTTCTTGGTGGATAGCCTGGACTTTGGTCTTATGATAGGGAACAGCTCACGTAGGGTGTAATTCGCTTTGGCGATAGCGGCATTTATGTGCTTGGTCCAGTTAAGGTGCTGGTCAAGAATGCATCCCAGGTACCGGGTGTGGTCTTTGAGGGCTATCGGGAACTCGCCGATTGTAAATTCGAGAGGGGGGATCGGGGGTTTGGTGCGTTTCCGTCTGAAATGCACGGCCACGCTCTTTGAAGGATTTATCGCAATGCGCCATTTTTCGGCCCATTCCTCTAGGGCGTCGATAGCCGATTGAAGTTTATTTACCATGGGCTTGCTATGTTTAGGATCGATGGTGCGACCTTGATACAGGAGCGCCGTATCGTCGGCGTATTGGGCGACCATGCATGGAGAAAAATCCGGCATGTCGCTCACGTAGATGTTGTAGAGCGTCGGGGAGAGGCATGACCCCTGAGGAACCCCGGCTTCTGCCTGTCTCACTGTGGAGAGAGCCTTGTTTACTTTGCAGCTGTACCGTCGCTGACTCATGAAGGAGTGAATGAGTCGTATTAAGTACTCAGGGTACTCAAGAAGGATCATTTTCTGAATTAGACCGTCTGGCCAGACCTTGTCGAAAGCCTTGGCAACATCAAAGAAGACCGCAGCCGTTTCCTTCCTATGGGCGAACCCGTTGGCGATGTATTCAGTGACTCTCACCAGTTGATGAGTGGTGGAGAGACCTGTTCGGAAACCAAACTGAAAGTCCGGGATGATCTTATTTTCCTCCGTGAAGTCGCGGAGGCGTTTGAGAATTACTTTCTCGACAAGTTTGCACAGAGTACTGAGAAGACTGATTGGTCTGTAGCTGTCCGGGAAGGTAGGAGACTTCCCTTCCTTCAAGATGCTGGTAATGTTAGCCAGCCTCCAGGAGGTCGGGAAATATCCTAACCTCATTGACGCGTTCGCGATGGTTAGGATAGCGACTCTACCTTTTCTGCCTAGTTTACGGACCATGGCGGTGCTGATACCGTCAGGGCCCGGGGCCTTCTTGAGCGGGAGACGTTTGATTAGGTCATCGACTTCGGTTTTGGTGGCGGGGACTATAGTCCACTGGCCATTGTCTGCTGTTAAATATGAGTCAACAGCGGATGTTATATCATCCTCAAAGTCGAGATCCTCGCTGGGGTTTAGCATGAATTGATGTTCGAGGGAGTCGGCGAGTGCTTCAGCCTTCTCAGTATCTGAATAGGCGAGACCCCTCTCACCATGGATCGCAGCCCGACCAGGTGGTTTGCGTCTTAGTTAGCCCCCAGAAGGTTTTGGAGCAAGAATTGACGTCGTCAATTTTTTGTTCCCAACGCTCGTTGCGCAGGGCGCGAAGATTGTCTTTGACGTGAGCTGCAAGGGAGTAGGCCTCCACCCTGTGCTCGGGCAAGTGCGTGCTATGCCACCTGCGGCGAGCCGCCTTGCTCTTTCTGATCAAATCGAGTATTTCAGGCGAGATATTGAGAGGCTCGGGACTTGTCGAGATTCTCATAGTCGAGGACTCTTCAGCGGCCGTAAGTATAGCGGTGGTGAGACTAGCGACTGCGCTGTCTAGGTCCGCTCGTGACTTTATGCCTGGAAGAGGAGAGAGTAGTTTTTCGACCTTTTGCCTAAACAGCTTCCAGTCCGTATTCTTGATATAGTGGGGTGTGTTGTTGATACCCAATGCGACGTGCATTACTACAGGATTATGGTCGGAATCTAAGTCATTTTCGACCCAGATATCGTGCTCTGCGTTGACGTTACTTAGAAGAGTAATATCAAGAATATCGGGCCGGAGGCCGCGGTTGTCGAAGTATGTAGGCCCATCTGGGGCCGCGACGACTATCTCGTGAGGCGATCTGTCAATGTAGGCTTGAAGAGTTCTACCGCGTCTGTTAGTAATTCTACTCTTCCAGGCAGCGCTTTTGCTGTTTAGATCTCCTGCCAAGATGGTAGGCATGACATCGTTGAAGATGATGTCGAGATCGGCATCGAGAAGCGTCTTGCTGGGGGATTGATACCCCGAGATGATTTTGAGCGGACCGTCTATAGTGTTGAGTACCAAGGCGGTGGCTTCGAGGTTGGTCAAGCCGTCTATAGGAAGATGTGAATGGTCGAGTCCCCTTTTGACGTAGATAGCAGTACCACGCCCGGTGTCGGTTCTGGTCAGGAAGGGAATCTGATACCCATTGATCTTTGGAACTTGACTTGCACTGAGACGAGTTTCGCTCACAAGCACGAGATGAATCTTGTGCTGGTGGACGAAGTGCTCTAGCTCGAGTATCTTGTCGCGTAACCCGTTCGCATTCCAAAAAGCAATGCGGACGAAATCTATGAGAGAGTCAGTGTTGCTGTTGTTATGCATGATGGGATGATGAGGGAGTGGGAAGCGCCTAGGCGACGTGGAAGAAGCGAGCGAACGACGCTACGAAAAGGTCGCGCTCTTCCTAGCTGGTGGCCGTAATCAGAAGCTCCCGTAGCGCGGTGGCTAATTTCGGGTTTCTATTTTTAGGTAGACGACTCATATCGTACGGCGGCACCGGCGTGCTCTGGGCGGGTGCGTTTGGGGCAGGTGCGTTTGGGGCGGGTTTTTGAGGGGCGGGTGCCTGAGGGGCGGGAGCCTGAGGGGCGGGAGCCGCCCTCTGAGGTGGTGGAGCAGCGCTCTGAGTGGCGGCACTCGCGTACGAGGTTCCGGGCACTCTGAGGGATTGCCTCGTCGGTGCTGATGGTGACCCAGAGGGAGGTCTTTGCCTCTGGTATCGAGTGAAGGCCGGGCAGCCTCGAAAACTGGCCACATGTGGGCCGTCGCAGTTAGTACAGCGAGGTTGCGAGTCGCTCGAGTCCGAGCACTCCGCTGATGGATGGTTGCCAGCGCATTTGACGCAGACAAATGCGGCTCGGCAGAGGGCCTGAGAGTGGCCGACTCGCTGGCATCGGTGGCATTGATTGCCCCCGGATTTATGCTTGGACTCCACTCTGATTGAGAGTCCAGCAATGCTTCGAATTTCAAAAATCTTTTTCCCCTCGTCGTTCTTGGTCACTTGGACGTATACCAAGGGGATTGGGCCCTGACGATTGGTCATTCTTTTCGCAGAATGAACGGGGATGTTTTTCTCTCTGAGGGAGGCTTCCACCTCCTCTTCAGAGATCTCGACCTTGAGGGTTTTGTCCTCGTCGAGCAGGTAAGTATGGTAGGGAACATTACGCTCGTCAAAGTAACGAGTCGCATTTCGGAAATCGGTCGGGCTTTCAACCTGCACCGAAATTCCGTCCCTGACTGCGTGGGAACGCAGAACATTTATTTTAAGCACCGTTGTAATGTGCTTATATAAGGTCACCCACCGGGATTTCGTGCGAAGCACGATTGGCGGGGGCCTTTTGTAGCTCGGTTTGGCTTTGGAAGTATTGTTAGCCGTGATGGCTGATGTAGACGGCGCCGAACCGTCGATCTGCTGCGTCAAGCACCGCCGACTCGGGTCAGTACATGGATGGGTGGCCGGAATTTTTGGATGATTTTCAGGTGAATTTGCGACCTGGGGTCGCAGAGCCCTCTGGCTGGGATGTCCAGCTCGGGAATGACGTTTTTTTTGCCGGTTCGGCAGCCGTATCAGATGATGCCGGGCGCTTGCCCGAGCGAGAACGCGGTGGTTCTGAAACTTTTTGGGATTCTTTTTCGCGCGCGATTTTTGCGCCGAATTCTTTGGCGGAGGCGATGTCCGCCTCACGTTTCGCCTTCCTTTGGCGTCTTAATTCGCCCTTACTTGGGATTTCAATGAATCCGTCGTCATCGGAGACCGAGGTGGCCTGCACGTCCATCTCGCATTCCTGTGAGAGGACGGGCATGTCGAAGCAGGAGTTTGTCGGGCCTGGAGGGGCCGGCGCGATCACCTTCTCGCTTTCCTGCGAGGGGATGCGCTTTTCAGAGGCGGTGGGGAGGATGTCAAGCAGTCTGTGCGTTAGCACACGAATCTCCTCCGACTGCTTGGCATTTTCTTCTTGGAGGGCGGTCATTATTGCGGTGACCTTTTTAAGCTCCGCTGTGACCTCAGCTAGCGTTTGGTCCCGGCGATCCCATCGGCGGGGTACTGGGCGGGAAGGGGAGGATAGGAAGGCCTGGGTTTACTGCCCCCAGGCCTGCTCGCCGTTAAACGGAACACCTGGCTGCTATCTCTTAATCTTCCCAGCAATGCCCTTTAGTTAGAGGGGATGTCCGGGCCGATGGCAAAGCAAGAGTCACTGCTTTAGCGAGCGTGCAAACGCCTCAGGTCACGTGCAGGTACCCCTACACGAGTCGAGAGACGTATCTCGTTCCGCCCTCCGCGGCCAGAGCAGTTAAAACTCGCCCTAGCTACGGAGACGTTCGCCTCACTGAAAAAATATGCAAATGTATATGAACAGAAATTAAATATATTATGACGGCACCTTAACATTGGGCAGGTTTTTGCCGAGTTGCGGGCAGTGGGAGGTAATTAATTACTCCCCCTGTCACCGAACACGACTAGACGTGCTGCAGGTAAGGGTGTTGCGAGTTTAAACCTGGTAAGCCGTGGTGGGCCAGGAATAAAATCGTTCGAAGAAATTCGTCCGAGCGCGGATGAAAGTATGGAAAATTTGCGAGCAAATTACGCCGTGAAAACGGCGATTTGTCGTTGATCGAGGAGCGCGTTGAAATTCGAGGTGCAAAGAGAGCGTCTGAATATCTCGGCGGCTGGATCTCGTCTGTCTGAACTTTTGACTGAACTTTTTTTGTACACTATAACAGTCTTCCTTTATAACCGTTATATTCGCGTACGGCAGCGCTTATGTCAGAAGGCGGAGTCGGGGTTTTAAACTAACTGAGCTTTTCCAATTGGCCAGAATACTGTGGGCTCCACTTGGTTTATAATAATTAAATTGATTGCCAACCTTTGGTAAACCAAGAAACACAGGTTAGGCTAATTAATTAAAGATGAAAGAAAAAAACAAAGTTTTTTTTTTTAAATACTAAGTATAATATATTCTAGAAAACTTAATAAGAATAATATAGGTTGTTTAAATTAATGAACTTAATAATGGATATTCTCTACCACCTCTATACTAATTGAACACAGCTTTTTCTTTTAGATTCGATGACGTCACCTTATCCTCACAATTATTGTACATTTTATCAACAATTAATTATTATATTAATAATTACTATTCTTTACCATTCATTTAATTTAAAAAACATTCTAATTGAATTTTTAAATTTAATTTACTATTCTCATACACAAGTATGTTTAATTTTGCACAACTCATTTAAAGTTACTAATTTAAAAGAACATTCTAATTGAATTTTAAATTTAATTTACTAATCTCTTACACAAATATGTTTAATTTGGATTATATTTAAATTCTAGTTTTAATGCTAATTTCCTGTGGAAAGTCTAATAAAAAAATAATAACTTAACCATCCAATGACTTTCCCGAATGGTACAATAAAATTGAAAGTTATGGGTATTTAACAAATACACCCGGTACATCAAACTGGTGATAAACTTCGTAAAGTTCCTAATTCAGAAATACACACTGTATTACAAATTAAAAATCGCGACGAATTAATTAATTCAGAAATACACACCGAATTACGAATTAAAAAAATAACTAAGCGATACCTAGCTAAACGTTCAAACATTAAATTGTAACATCTCATCAAATGAGTGAATGTTCCGTACAAGGATTCACACAGAATCCCAATTTGAACTCACGGTCGTGATTTTCAAAAACACCGGATTAATAATAAAAAAACTATTTGACTTATCCTCGCTTATCCCGTTCGGCGATCTCGGCACGGAGGATTCCCTCGGCTCTTCCTCGTCACACAGACGTCCTTCAAGAAGCCTAAGAACTCCCAACCAACCGGAAACTGCTTCCTTGACTGCTCCCGAAACTGCGTTCCCACGCGGTTCCAAAAAAAATAGCGGCGTGCTCGGGACTTCTTCGTCCGGGCAACGGCAAAATCGATGATTTTCCCGTGATCCCAGCACAACGGAATAATGCTCATGGAAATCACAATCCACAATAGGACAGATAATCCGGAAAACAGCCAACCACCAAAAAAAACGGAAAAACGGGACAAAAACCAGAGAAAAAAACGGGAGGCCTGAGATGTAATGCGGCCTTTATTAGTATTATTTAGAACGTGAATCCGACGGATACTGCACACAGCGTTGGTACTAACGTTGGTCTCCGAAAATCCACCTTTCTGGGCACACAGCTCACAAGAAAGTGAAAGAAGAGTACAGATTCCCCAACATAAATCTTCCACTCACTTAAGGTTGGCACTTCCATGAAGTAACGGCCGTAAAAATGACAGCGTGGTCATAACAAATAAACAAACCAAAATTAATCATGAAACAGTGCCGTTGATATAATTCTGCATCTAGTTTGAATAGAAACCGACTAAAACCAATTCTCCGCGTCTCTCTCGAGACGGATTGCTTCCTCCAGACCACGTTCAAGGTTAGTTTCCAGTGTTGCTCTTCTCATATTAAAAATATGAAATAATCTAAAAAATTTCCCTCATAATAATACTATCTACTTATTCCTACTCGATTCTGAAGAGTATCTAACTTGCTCCTTTGTAGATTAATTTACAGATATAACCACACAGTGGACTACGCTCGACAAACGACTGGTTACACAACTGAGCCCTGTAATCTAACAAATCTCTACTGCGCTGGTATCGCTCTAATTTCTAACGATTCCATTTAACAATAATGGACTTAATTGGGTGGAGTGGCAGTATAAATAATTAATTTAATCCTGTCATAAACAGTAAGTTCGGTTGCCTATGGTAATTTTCAATAAATTGAATTAAATTCCTTTATTTTGAATTTTCAGGCCAGCACGTAATGGTTGTGTTAGTGCCACATTACAACACCTAACCGAAAAATAGCTTATATCCGTACAGTTTATTGTTAGGGAATTAATCAATATACGGCAAGGAGTAGAAAAATGTTTATTTCATACTATTAGAAAATGGCAGAACAAGATGGATATTAAATGGAATCAATTCTATAATTCACGCATCGTGGCAGCGCTACTGTACGCTTGCGACATCTCGCGGCCGATGTACGAAATGCCGTCGCCGGCTTTAATTGCAAATGCAAGTAACTAAAAGGTAAAATACTTACTTAACTGATAACTGATACATAGATCGGAATGAAAATCATGACAAAACTTTCACTTTAAATAAAATATTTAACCATTTGCAAATTTTTTTCTCCGTCGTTTTAAATGCACCTTTTTATACATTTCGTGGATCGTTCTTACATTGGCTGGAAATGCCAAAAACGATTAAATTTAATTTTTCTTCAAAATTTTTTTTTTTTTTTAAGTGTAGGAGACCATTCTGGACACTCTTTTTTTGTGAGACTTACAGGAACCGAGACTAGCAAAATTTCTTTAATTATCATTTATAAAGAAATAAAATCCAGCCTGAATTAAAAACTTTTGGTACAGCAAAATGTGCAATTCTGACTTCACCATAAAACTTCAAAAGAAAATATTAATTTGGATCCGGTAGTACCGGAAGTGGGTTGTCTGGTAGCAAAGAGTTGTTTTCGGTCATAAAAGGGTGGAAAATAACAGCACAAAAATTGCTGAAGAAGAGGCTGCATTTGCAATATCCGTGGGTAATGTGGACAGAGATGGCGTTTCATTAACCACGGTAGTCGCTGATGGATGCTGGTCTAAGAGATCGTATAGAACAAATTACAGTTCCTTGTCCGGAGCAGTTGCTATTGTGGGCAATAAATTTGGCAAATAAATATTGCTCATAATATATTATATTATATTGCCATAATCTGAAGCAAATAATCATGTTTGTTTTAAAAATTACAGTGGTAGCTCTTTGGTAATGGAAGCCGAAAGTGTTGCTGAAGGTTTCAGACTGAGTGAGAGAATGTATGGATTACGATACGCAACAATGATTGCTGATGGTGACTCCTGCACATACCGAAACATATTAGAAACGAGACCTTACAAATCCCTTACAGTCGAAAAAATTTAATGTCGAAACCACCTATTATAAAATTATTACAGTAAACTTAAAACTATTTCAACCGATACAATATTCCCAATTATTTATAGAAAATACCTAGCCAAAAATATGCTAAGGAACAGCTATAAATAGTGCCATTGCTTACAGATCAAAAAATGAAAATATTTCAAGGCATCGTTATTATTAAAACAAGATATCGACAACAGTTTGTGTCATGTTTTTGGAGAGCACAAAAATTGCGATCAGTAGTTTTGCAAAAGAGACAGTACGGACATTAACGTCTTACAATTCGAAAAGTACCCAGAGTTATTATGCAAACTGATTTAGATAGTTTCATTTTTTTTTTTTTAATTTATTTATTTCTAATAATAGTCGAAGCCTTATCAAAAATGTCGATAGTAAGAAAGTCGAATAGTTCAATGCAATTATGAATATGTTTATTGCAGGAAAAAGGATCAATTTTACCCTAACGAGATCAGGCAAGGTGTCATGGAGCGGTTGTATCTTTTAATTCTAAACGACCACACTTCGAACTTCATAAAGCCCTACATGGAACCAGCCGAAAACATCTGGAGGCTAAGAGTTGCGCGCAGTGAGAGATAATTACTTACTCCAGCTATCACCGAACACGACTAGACGTACTGCAGGTAGGGGTGACGCGAGTTAGACCTGGTGAACCGGGGTGGGCCAGGAAAAACTCGTTCGAAGCTGAACGCGGATGGTTCTGAAAACTCACGCCGTAAAAACGGAGATTTATGGGTCCGTTCGGCAAACGGAAACCTCGTTGTACAGCGCGCGAAGCGGATCGGATCTGGAGTCAGTTATCGTCTCGTCCTTGACCTGTCAAGTTGACAATTATCGAGCTCCCGAATTAATAGTAATTTCATTAGTATTAATTGAGTTTAAACCGTGAGAATTTCACGTATTTTCAGTTTACTGTTAATAAACAGATTAAACTCACTTTTGGACCCCTGCACCTTGTTTGGCGACTCAGGTGAATTAGCACCTGAGAAGCGACAGGCACATGCCTGTGTGCTTGGAAGCACTGGCGGAACCTCTAGATTTCCATACGTTGACCCCTGCCCCTGTACCCGGACCTTCTAATATCCAGAATCCCCCCCTGAGCACCAGCGCAAAGGACATCCCTGAATTCGAGATGGAAATCACTCCACTCCCGGACTCGGACGTGGACGAGGCCGTGAATGGAGCTGTGCGGGCAAACTCCAAACCGAAACGGAAGCGGATGGAACTTAAATATAAGGTTAGCACCGAAAATAAATATCAGCCGCTCTCGGACGATGATCGCATGTTGTCTGAGGGTGAGGATGAAAGTGATTCGGGAAACGTCAAAAGTGACGTTTCTCAAAATTTAAAAAACACTCTCGATGTTAAAATTAATTACCCGGCGATATACGTCAAAACGGACAAACAAGTGCAACTAATACAAAAGCTATCAGAAATTTTAGAGAACCCCCCCAATATTAGAATCACATCAAAATTTTTAACAGTCAAGCCGGAAAATTGCGATGATAGCAAAACGATTATGCGATTATGAGTTCTTTTCTTATGGCAGTAGCGAGCAGAAGCCCATTAAGATAATTATTAAACATTTGCCCAGGGACGTTGATCTCAATGAGCTGAAGAAGGAACTAGAGGGGAAGGACATTATTGTCCTTTCCCTAGCGAAACTAAAAACGAGGGATAACGAAGTTCCCCTAATAAAATTGACTACTAACAAATTAAGTGCACCCAAGGTGTATAAAATAATTAAGCTAAGCGGAGTTCACATCAAGTCAGAAGCGTTCAGGTCAACGTCCACCCCCCAGTGCCATAAGTGCCAGCAGTTCGGGCACAGTTCGTACATCTGTCAGATGTTGCCGAGCTGTGTCCGGTGTGCTGGTAGGCACGAGGGCAAATGTACGATTGAGTTACAGTCGCCAAAGTGCGTGAATTGCGGGGGGGCACACCCGGCAAACTACAGGGGGTGCGTAGCCCATAAAAATTATATTCAAATTTTACAAAACCAACGTGCTAAAAAGCCTGCATCAGCAACCACAACAACTAAAGTGAATGCACCCGCTCCTTCTCCTTTATTAACTAATAATAATTTTCCGGCTTTAAATTCAAAGACAACTCAAAATTCTAGTAAAAATTACAGGACCTCTTATGCTGCTGCAGCGAGAAGCCAATCTTACGTAGACGAGGTTACTGCCTTAAGGAGCCGGGTGCATAGCGAAAATGTACCGAATCCGGCCCCACCTAAACCTAATAATTCTTCACCTTTATCTTCTTCACCATCAGACATCCTCTCGCTGGGAGCAGTGTTGAGGGAACTCAAAGATCTTTTCTCGGGCATTAACCTCGGGGAAATCAAAAATATAATAATTTCTACCGTTTCAAAATTAAGGAAGAGCACTGACGTGTTCGACAAAATGTCGATAATATTCGACGCTGTCAGTCAACTCTTCCCGTAATGGCTTTGCACCAGAACGCAAAGACACTGAAAATTCTGACATTTAATGCTAATGGCATTACACGGCAACGTCACGAAATTATTAACTTCATTAACACTAACAACATTGACATCGCACTCATACAAGAGTCCAGGCTGAATCGCACACACACATTCAACATCCCAAATTACAAAACTTATCTCACAAACACACGAACACCAGTAGACAACAAGGTAATTGGAGGCACAGCCATCATGATTAAATCCTCCATCCCTCACACTAACATTCCACACTTTGAATCCACCACAGAAAACTCTATTATCCAAATTCCACACAACAACACAGTACTCACGATCACCAGCACATACAGACCACCTAGCAAAATTCTCACCACACGTACACTTAACAACATGTTGGGATTCCCAGGGCAAGTAATTGCAGCTGGGGATTTCAACGCACACCACACAATCTGGAACCACCACACCAACAACCCCACAGGCAACAGGCTGGTAAGGTTCTCCGAGCAACACACTAACATCAACATAACTGCTCCTTCAGACCCTACACACATCTACACCAGGAATGGTGTAGCAGACACCAACATTTTAGACATTATAATACACAAAAACATAGAAATCTCTAACTGTTACACGGTACCTGGTCTGAATTCAGACCATGTACCAGTCATCTTCACAGTTCCTCTTAGCATTTCGACAGCACCAGTAGAAAAAGCATTGCGCTACACAGCTAAGAACACGAACTGGGAACTTTTTCGACATCTGACAGAAAATACAAATGACATTGACATTCAGCACACACCTGAAGGAGTAAACACAGCAGCCACCCAACTAGTTGGGGTAATCACTGAGGCTCTGAAACAGAGCCTCAAATATAAGCAAAGGCCGACACCGTCTACACCTAGACACGATAAACCACTGCCACCGCACATAATTTCTATGATTCAGGAAAAGAACCGTTATTTCAAACACTACTTACGCACTTTAGACCCAGAGTTTAGATTCCTTAAAAACAGACTTCATAATGAAATTAGATCCGAAATTAAAACCTTCAATTCTCTGAAATGGGCAGAGATAATTGAGGAGAACGAAATTACAAACCCATTTCGACTACCCAAAAACACACTCACCACGCGCACGCCAATACCGTTCCTGAGGACAGCTCAGGAAACTGCCTGTACAGACTCGGAGAAAGCCAACCTGTTGGCCTCCACTTATGAAAAAATTTTTACACCAAACCCTTTGGACAATGACACCCTCGAAATTGTAAACAGAACCCTTTTCGAAATCTCAACACTTCCACCTGACGACACCGTACCCACAATACACGATACAGACATCACACCATTGATTAAACAACTCAAAATACGCAAATCTCCAGGCATACACAACATACCCAATCTGGCACTTAAACACCTACACCCACACATGTTGACCAAAATGGGGGAACTGTTCACAGCCTGTTTACAGACACAAACGTTTCCGGCTATTTTTAAACAATCCACTATAATCCCAATACACAAAGCTAACAAAAACCCCGATCTACCTCAAAATTACAGACCTATAAATTTATTACCCACTATTGGAAAACTTTTGGAAAAAATTCTTCACCAAAAATTGACACAACACCTTTTGGACAATGACACTTTAATATCACAGCAATTTGGCTTCCGGGCAGAACACTCCACTACACAACAACTTCTACGGGTAATCGATAAAGTCCAGCACGGTTGGGCAAATAAACACCAGTCCGCCATGGTCACTCTAGATATAGAGAAGGCGTTTGACAAGGTGAGGCACGACGTGCTGCTTTATCGATTACACCAAATTAAAACACCAACATATCTGATCAAAATTCTTCAAATTTTTTTACACAACAGGCTGTTTTCCGTCATGGTCAACAATACACTATCAGACATCAAACACCAACACTGTGGCGTACCGCAGGGCAGCCCTCTGGGACCACTATTGTTTAATGTATTCATTAATACAATTCCTATTAACACGGATCCCAGAGTAACGACTGCCCTGTTTGCAGATGATACTGCTATAATTGCCACGTCACGCTCACAACAACTCGTTCACACACTTCTACAAGACACTTTAGATACAATCACATTCCACCTCGAGAGATGGGGGATGAAAATCAATCATGAAAAGACTGAGGCGATTGCCTTCAAGAACCATTACAGCACACCACTTATTCAAAATTTATCACACAACAATGCACTGGTTCCCTGGAAGCAGTCCTTAAAATACCTCGGTGTCCAGTTGGACGAGAAACTGCGGTTTGAGGACCACCTCAACATCGTTAAGGCAACTGCTTTCAGGAAAACTATACAACTTTCCTGGATTACAAAACACCTCAACACTGAAACACGAACATTAATGTACACTTCTTTCATCAGACCTACACTTACATACGCCTGCCCAGTCTGGGCTCATAACAAGACACAACACTTTAAAAAACTCACAGCCTTTGAAAACAAACTTCTCCGGAAGTTACATCACACGCCACGTTACACGAACAATGTTCAACTACACAAAACAGCACGACTCCGTGAAGCCATTACAACCCACATTACTAAATTAAGTCGAAATTTTAAAGAGAGGGCGAAGCTTTCGGACAACCCTGAGGTTAAGCAAATGCTCATCTCAAAATTCTCGTGCAAAACAACTGCGGCCTTTTTAAACACACTCTAAATTTTTCTTCCCTCACACTGCAAGATCTAAATTTTAGTACAAATTAACCAAAATTCAAAATTCAAAATTTTGTGGTTGCACAAAAAATTTCACCATTACGCACCCCCTGTCATTGTTATTTTTATCACTACTGTTATATTGTTATGTTTATTTTTACTTTTATATCTATTGTTATTCATTTATACACCTTTATTTATACCTTGCTACTTTATTGTAAAAGCTTATTTAAGATCAGTTTAGCTCTGTGAATTTAGGTTTAGTTAGGTTAAGGATTAGAATTAGGTTTTAGTTATAAGTTACGTTTTAGGATAAGCCCTTTCGAAAATTATATTCAAAATTATTAAATTTAATCACTATGTTAGAGTAAGACAATTTCTGAAGTAAGGTTCATATGAATGTACTTCAAAAGTTATCGAAATAAAAACACTGAACGGATCTGGAGTCAAGCAGTCGAGATCCAGCCGCCGAGATATTCAGACGCTCTCTTTGCACCTCGAATTTCAACGCGCTCCTCGATCAACGACAAATCGCCGTTTTCACGGCGTAATTTGCTCGCAAATTTTCCATACTTTCATCCGCGCTCGGACGAATTCCTTCGAACGATTTTATTCCTGGCCCACCACGGCTTACCAGGTTTAAACTCGCAACACCCTTACCTGCAGCACGTCTAGTCGTGTTCGGTGACAGGGGGAGTAATTAATTACGTCCCACTGCCCGCAACTCGGCAAAACCTGCCCAGTGTTAAGGTGCCGTCATAATATATTTAATTTCTGTTCATATACATTTGCATATTTTTTCAGTGAGGCGAACGTCTCCGTAGCTAGGGCGAGTTTTAACTGCTCTGGCCGCGGAGGGCGGAACGAGATACGTCTCTCGACTCGTGTAGGGGTACCTGCACGTGACCTGAGGCGTTTGCACGCTCGCTAAAGCAGTGACTCTTGCTTTGCCATCGGCCCGGACATCCCCTCTAACTAAAGGGCATTGCTGGGAAGATTAAGAGATAGCAGCCAGGTGTTCCGTTTAACGGCGAGCAGGCCTGGGGGCAGTAAACCCAGGCCTTCCTATCCTCCCCTTCCCGCCCAGTACCCCGCCGATTATGGCCGCTGCTGAGGCCCCCATTCCCCCCCACCCCGCTCCCGAGTCCGTCGACTTCCCGTCCTCCGAGGACGAGGAGGAGATGGAGACCAACTCGGTCGGCAGCAGTGCCTCCTCGGCGCTCACCTCCTCCAGGTGGGATCGCCGGGACCAAAAGCTAGCTGAGGTCACAGCGGAGCTTAAAAAGGTCACCGCAATAATGACCGCCCTCCAAGAAGAAAATGCCAAGCAGTCGGAGGAGATTCGTGTGCTAACGCACAGACTGCTTGACATCCTCCCCACCGCCTCTGAAAAGCGCATCCCCTCGCAGGAAAGCGAGAAGGTGATCGCGCCGGCCCCTCCAGGCCCGACAAACTCCTGCCTTGACATGCCCGTCCTCTCACAGGAATGCGAGATGGACGTTCAGGCCACCTCGGTCTCCGATGACGACGGATTCATTGAAATCCCAAGTAAGGGCGAATTAAGACGCCAAAGGAAGGCGAAACGTGAGGCGGACATCGCCTCCGCCAAAGAATTCGGCGCAAAAATCGCGCGCGAAAAAGAATCCCAAAAAGTTTCAGAACCACCGCGTTCTCGCTCGGGCAAGCGCCCGGCATCATCTGATACGGCTGCCGATTCCCGAGCTGGACATCCCAGCCAGAGGGCTCTGCGGCCCCAGGTCGCAAATTCACCAGAAAATCATCCAAAAATTCCGGCCACCCATCCAAATACTGACCCGAGTCGGCGGTGCTTGACGCAGCAGATCGACGGTTCGGCGCCGTCTACATCAGCCATCACGGCTAACAATACTTCCCAAGCCAAACCGAGCTACAAAAGGCCCCCGCCAATCGTGCTTCGCACGAAATCCCGGTGGGTGACCTTATATAAGCACATTACAACGGTGCTTAAAATAAATGTTCTGCGTTCCCACGCAGTCAGGGACGGAATTTCGGTGCAGGTTGAAAGCCCGACCGATTTCCGAAATGCGACTCGTTACTTTGACGAGCGTAATGTTCCCTACCATACTTACCAGCTCGACGAGGACAAAACCCTCAAGGTGGTTCTCCGCACCGTCCCCGTCGAGATCTCTGAAGAGGAGGTGGAAGCCTCCCTCAGAGAGAAAAACATCCCCGTTCATTCTGTGAAAAGAATGACCAATCGTCAGGGCCCAATCCCCTTGGTATACGTCCAAGTGACCAAGAACGACGAGGGGAAAAAGATTTTTGAAATTCGAAGCATTGCTGGACTCTCAATCAGAGTGGAGTCCAAGCATAAATCCGGGGGCAATCAATGCCACCGATGCCAGCGAGTCGGCCACTCTCAGGCCCTCTGCCGTGCCGCATTTGTCTGCGTCAAATGCGCCGGCAGCCATCCATCAGCGGAGTGCTCGGACTCGAGCGACTCGCAACCTCGCTGTACTAACTGCGACGGCCCACATGTGGCCAGTTTTCGAGGCTGCCCGGCCTTCACTCGACACCAGAGGCAAAGACCTCCCTCTGGGCCACCATCAGCACCGACGAGGCAATCCCTCAGAGTGCCCGGCACCTCGTACGCGAGTGCCGCCACTCAGAGCGCTGCTCCACCACCTCAGAGGGCGGCTCCCGCCCCTCAGGCTCCCGCCAATCAGGCACCCGCCCCTCAGAAACCCGCCCCAAACGCACCCGCCCAGAGCACGCCGGTGCCGCCGTACGATATGAGTCGTCTACCTAAAAATAGAAACCCGAAATTAGCCACCGCGCTACGGGAGCTTCTGATTACGGCCACCAGCCAGGAAGAGCGCGACCTTTTCGTAGCGTCGTTCGCTCGCTTCTTCCACGTCACCTAGGCGCTTCCCACTCCCTCATCATCCCATCATGCATAACAACAGCAACACTGACTCTCCCATAGATTTCGTCCGCATTGCTTTTTGGAATGCGAACGGGTTACGCGACAAGATACTCGAGCTAGAGCACTTCGTCCACCAGCACAAGATTCATCTCGTGCTTGTGAGCGAAACTCGTCTCAGTGCAAGTCAAGTTCCAAAGATCAATGGGTATCAGACTCCCTTCCTGACCAGAACCGACACCGGGCGTGGTACTGCTATCTACGTCAAAAGGGGACTCGACCATTCACATCTTCCTATAGACGGCTTGACCAACCTCGAAGCCACCGCCTTGGTACTCAACACTATAGACGGTCCGCTCAAAATCATCTCGGGGTATCAATCCCCCAGCAAGACGCTTCTCGATGCCGATCTCGACATCATCTTCAACGATGTCATGCCTACCATCTTGGCAGGAGATCTAAACAGCAAAAGCGCTGCCTGGAAGAGTAGAATTACTAACAGACGCGGTAGAACTCTTCAAGCCTACATCGATAGATCGCCTCACGAGATAGTCGTCGCGGCCCCAGATGGGCCTACATACTTCGACAACCGCGGCCTCCGGCCCGATATTCTTGATATTGCTCTTCTAAGTAACGTCAACGCAGAGCACGATATCTGGGTCGAAAATGACTTAGATTCCGACCATAATCCTGTAGTAATGCACGTCGCATTGGGTATCAATAACACACCCCACTATATCAAGAATACGGACTGGAAGCTGTTTAGGCAAAAGGTCGAAAAACTACTCTCTCCTCTTCCAGGCATAAAGTCAACAGCCTAGACAGCGCAGTCGCTAGTCTCACCACCGCTATACTTACGGCCGCTGAAGAGTCCTCGACTATGAGAATCTCGACAAGTCCCGAGCCTCTCAATATCTCGCCTGAAATCCTCGATTTGATACGAAAGAGCAAGGCGGCTCGCCGCAGGTGGCATAGCACGCACTTGCCTGAGCAAAGGGTGGAAGCCTACTCCCTTGCAGCTCACGTCAGAGACAATCTTCGCGCCCTGCGCAACGAGCGCTGGGAACAAAAAATCGACGACGTCAATTCTTGCTCCAAAACCTTCTGGGGGCTAACTAAAATGTTAAGACGCAAACCACCTGGTCGGGCTGCGATCCATGGTGACAGAGGTCTCGCCTATTCAGATACTGAGAAGGCTGAAGCACTCGCCGACTCCCTCGAACATCAATTCATGCTAAACCCCAGCGAGGATCTCGACTTTGAGGATGATATAACATCCGCTGTTGACTCATATTTAACAGCAGACAATGGCCAGTGGACTATAGTCCCCGCCACCAAAACCGAAGTCGATGACCTAATCAAACGTCTCCCGCTCAAGAAGGCCCCAGGCCCTGACGGTATCAGCACCGCCATGGTCCGTAAACTAGGCAGAAAAGGTAGAGTCGCTATCCTAAACATCGCGAACGCGTCAATGAGGTTAGGATATTTCCCGACCTCCTGGAGGCTGGCTAACATTACCAGCATCTTGAAGGAAGGGAAGTCTCCTACCTTCCCGGACAGCTACAGACCAATCAGTCTTCTCAGTACTCTGTGCAAACTTGTCGAGAAAGTAATTCTCAAACGCCTCCGCGACTTCACGGAGGAAAATAAGATCATCCCGGACTTTCAGTTTGGTTTCCGAACAGGTCTCTCCACCACTCATCAACTGGTGAGAGTCACTGAATACATCGCCAACGGGTTCGCCCATAGGAAGGAAACGGCTGCGGTCTTCTTTGATGTTGCCAAGGCTTTCGACAAGGTCTGGCCTGACGGTCTAATTCAGAAAATGATCCTTCTTGCGTACCCTGAGTACTTAATACGACTCATTCACTCCTTCATGAGTCAGCGACGGTACAGCTGCAAAGTAAACAAGGCTCTCTCCACAGTGAGACAGGCAGAAGCCAGGGTTCCTCAGGGGTCATGCCTCTCCCCGACGCTCTACAACATCTACGTGAGCGACATGCCGGATTTTTCTCCATGCATGGTCGCCCAATACGCCGACGACACAGCGCTCCTGTACCAAGGTCGTACCATCTATCCTAAACATCGCAAGTTCATGGTAAATAAACTTCAATCGGCTATCGACGCCCTAGAGGAATGGGCCGAAAAATGGCGCATTGCGATAAATCCTTCAAAGAGCGTGGCCGTGCATTTCAGACGGAAACGCACCAAACCCCCGATCCCCCCTCTCGAATTTACAATCGGCGAGTCCCCGATAGCCCTCAAAGACCACACCCGGTACCTGGGATGCATTCTTGACCAGCACCTTAGCTGGACCAAGCACATAAATGCCGCTATCGCCAAAGCGAATCACACCCTACGTGAGCTGTTCCCTATCATAAGTCCAAAGTCCAGGCTATCCACCAAGAACCGGGTAAGCCTATATAAACTCATCCTGAGACCACAGATGCTATACGCATCTCAAGCCTTCGCTTACTGCTCAAAGACAAAGATCAATAGGATCCAAAACCGGCAAAACGTCCTGCTGAGAAAGGTGCTAGGAGCACCCCTATACATGCGCAACTCACAGTTGCACAGAGACACTAAAACGCCTAGTGTCCTGGATCACATCAAAGAGCTCTCAAAGAAATTCTTTGAAAGGCTGGACAATGACCCACCATCGGAAATTACATTCCCACAGCATGACAGACCGTCTAGGTGCAAAAATAGCAAACATCACACCCCCAGAGGCATCCTAAGAAAAACTTAGAAATCCCAAAACCCTCATTAATATAAAATTAATTTGTTTCGCCACCATAGCGTTACACCCTCTGTCCCCCCACTGCCCTCACAGTCCTCGAGGGTGGCTGGGATCGGACCGCCGGTAGCTACTCGCTTCTAAGAGATCAACCATCTCGTCAAGCTAGAATAGGCCTTTGGTCAGACTAGCCCTAGCACCGAGCATATGAGGAGAGGTTTTAGTTGGTAGGCGCGACCCCGGCGAATCCAACACTACCCCACTATAGGGGTGTCTTATGAAGAAGATCTCCTCTCCTCACGTCAAAAAAAAAAAAAAATCTGGAGTCAAGTTATCGTCTCGTCCTTGACCTGTCAAGTTGATAATTATCGAGCTCCCGAATTAATAGTAATTTCATCAGTATTAATTGAGTTTAAACCGTGAGAATTTCACGTATTTTCAGTTTACTGTTAATAAACAGTTTAAACTCACTTTTGGACCCCTGCACCCTGTTCGGCGACTCAGGTGAATTAGCACCTGAGAAGCGACAGGCACATGCCTGTTAACCTTCCGTCGGGCGCGGTCTGTATTCTAGCTAGAGCGGGCGCGGTGTATCAAAATGATCGCATAAATTATTGTGTTATAACAATACTGTATTAGTAGTTTTAGATAATTACAAGTAAACTACATTCATAATAAAGGGGATTAAGGTAAAATAAGTTCGTAAAAATTATGCAAATACAATTTTATTTTTAAATAACTTAAACAATAATTTTCCAATAAAAACTGGTATAAACTCACATAAATGCACTATAAGCAAATAATAATTATTGCGATATAAACAAAATAAATTCAAAATGCAAAACAATAGTACAGACAATAATTTACATTATAAAGAAAACTGTAATACCGAACATGTATGCATCACTCTTGTTGCCTATTTTGAAGAAATTCTTGACTACAAATTGAACAAAAACATTTCAAGTGCATCAAACATATAGCCTTATTACATTTTTGGCAATTATATTTGGTAAGTCTCCTTTTTTCTGTGCATGTTTCACATCGTTTTCGTTTTGTACCACCTTGTGGTTCACGTTCTTCGACATTTTCAGCATTAGTTTTATCTTCAAGCGGCCTGAATCGTTTGAGTTTCTCTTGTAGTTCAATATGCAATCCTGATGTTTCTACACTTCTTCGAACTATATGAGGCAAAACTAGCTCATGAGATAATTTTCTTAAAAAAATTCTTCTTCTAATATTATTTTCTGCTGGGCTATTGCTATAATAAATAACTTGTGCGTTAATTTCACTGATGTTGATCATGGCAAAAAATATGACCATCGGCCACCGACGTACATTTCTTGCAACATTGTAGGATGCACACAATTTGTCTGTAGTATCTACTCCGCCTTTGGTACTATTGTAATAAGTTATGATATTGGGTTTCTGTTTGTCTTTAGTATCGGGATCTATCGAATTATCCTCATGTAAACTTGATGCTAAAATCACACATTTTCCTTTCTTTGGTATATAAGAAACCAACGTACATCCTTTCTTGAAACCAAAGAGACTGCTATTAACCGATCTTCTTTTATTTGTTATAAATTCCGGTGGAATCTCTCGTTTGTTTTTTCGAATAGTTCCGACATAAGTAAGATTCTTATTTTTTAATTTATCTATGAGTTCAATGCTGGTAAACCAGTTGTCTCCAGTGATGTTTCTTCCTGATTTATAGAGAGGCTTGCAAAGGCGTAACACAATATCCAAAGGTTTATTGCTCAGTCGAAATATTCCTTCAGGTTTAAGCCCAACGTATATTTCTAAATTATATGTGTAAAACATTTTGGCATCAACGAGTGAAAATATCTTTATTCCATATTTGTTAGGCTTACTGGGAATGTATTGCCGGAAACTGCATCTTCCACGAAATCCTTCCAGTTTTTCATCTATTGTGACATTTTCACCTACTGTATAGGAATTTTGACAATTATTCACGAACATGGTAAATATTTCGCGAATTGCTGAAAGTTTGTCGGTTTGTTTCCTTTCATTGCGTGTTGTGCGATCATCAAAACGAAGACATCGCGTAATGAATTTGAAACGTTTTATATTCATAACTAGTCGAAATTTTTCAATTCCATCTCCATCTGATCCCCAAAGATCTTCTAAACTTTGCCTATTACTTCTGTTGAGTCCAGCTAAAATAAGGAGGCCTATATAAGATTTCAGTTCAATAATATCTATTGGCATTGCATCCCTTTTGCGGTGGAATAAGGTTTTTATTGTTTCAATATATTGATTGGTATACTGAACAATCAAATGCAAAATGTCGTCAGAAATGATGCAACTCCAGCATTCCAAAGCGGATTGTGCCGTTCTCGCCATACCCTTTACTCCCGGCAACTTTATAATAATGTTATGACTTCGCACACGGACCTTTTGCGATGAATGAATTTTATTCCACCTAGTAACTTTATCTTTTCCAATAAAATAATTATCATATTTTTCTGTTTCATCGTCGTCATCTTCAGAGGAATCTTCATTATTTTCTTGTCCTGATTCAACATTTTCTTGCGTTATTTCAACGTTATCTTCACCATCGGTATCACTTCCGTCGTCAAAATCTTCTAGTTTTTCATCGTCATCTTCATCGAGAAGAATTTTTTCAAGTTCTTCCACGTCTCTTGGATTATCTAGATCATAAGTTCGTTTGTACATGGCTAGTAAACTTATATGATAGAATCTGAAATGTAAAAATCAATTTGCAAATTGTAAAGAGGCGCGGTATATCATTCTGATATGTATTGAAAAATCGACTATAAATCCTAATATACTGACATACAAGTATTATAAATGTATTTTATACAAGAAAACATAACAATTGTACTTACTAATACAGGTAAGAGACGTAATTTAAATACTACTAAAAACTAACGGGAACGGGCGCGGTTGATCAAACACTTCGAATGCTAGTTGGCAACTAAACGTTACTACCTCAAAGAGGGGTGCAAAAGAGGAAGCTATTGTGAAAACAAGCACGCTGCGGCACTGTGAGCAAATATCAGTGCGCAATATAGGTGCGTGGTATCAATCAGATCAGCCGCGCCCGACGGAAGGTTAAAAGCACTAGCGAAACCTCTGGATTTTCACACGTCGACCCCCGCCCCTGTACCCGGACCTTCCCTTATCCTGAATCCCCCCCTGAGCACCAGCGCAACGGACATCCCTGAATTCGAGATGGAAATCACTCCACTCCCGGACTTGGACGTGGACGAGGCCGTGAATGGAGCTGTGCGGGCAAACTCCAAACCGAAACGGAAGCGGATGGAACTTAAGTATAAGGTTAGCACAGAAAATAAATATCAGCCGCTCTCGGACGATGATCGCATGTTGTCCGAGGGTGAGGACGAAAGCGATCCGGGAAACGTCAAAAGTGACGTTTCTCAAAATATAAAAAACACTCTCGATGTTAAAATTAATTACCCGGCGATATACGTCAAAACGGATAAACAAGTTCAACTAATACAAAAACTATCAGAAATTTTAGACAACCCCCCCAATATTAGAATCACATCCAAATTTTTAACAGTCAAGCCGGAAAATTGCGATGATAGTAAATCGATTATGCGATTTTTAATGCACAACAAAATAGAGTTCCTTTCTTACGGCAGTAGCGAGCAGAAGCCTATTAAAATCATTATTAAACATCTGCCCAGGGACGTTGACCTCAACGAGCTAAAGAAGGAACTAGAGGGGAAGGACATTATTGTCCTTTCCCTAGCGAAACTAAAAACGAGGGATAACGAAGTTCCCCTAATTAAATTGACGACTAATAAATTAAGTGCACCCAAGGTGTATAATAGTATATTGTACAACAAGAGTGGATATGATGCACATATCTCACGAAGGCAAGTTTGGGGCATCATATCCACTCGCGTTGTACAGATAACTTTTTCTACGACTGATGTCCCTTTCACTTTTCGCAATGAATACCGAAAGAACATGTAAATTAATTTATCTGACTTTTGATGTGTGACGTTTTCTCGTCGCGGCCACGTCTCCATTATAAAAAAGTCACTGTAACACGTGGTCTACAATGTTGAAGGTTTATCAGTTTTGAAAATGTTTTCTATGCACGTAATCATAACGTTTTCATTGATAGTTTTCACATTCTTACTTGTACATCAATCCATATATTGTTTGTATGCGAAGTCATATTTTGGACGGGATCTGATCGGCAGTAATCCCTGCTAGATATCTTGAGAAGATTTCCTAATTTCAGGTGGGGTACAATTATTCGAATCACTTTCACTTTCCATGATGATTTCCGATTATATAAAAATGTAAATTAATTATTTGACGTTTGATGTGACGTTCTCCCGTCGCTGCCGCCGCCGCCGCAACACTCTATAACAATGGTTGTTTATTATCTGTAATCTGGATTTCATATCCGTACACTTAACCGAAAAATAGCTTATATCCGTACAGATTATTGTTAGGGAATTAATCAATATACTGCAAGGAGTAGAAAAAATAATAAAATTAAGCGGAGTTCACATCAAGTCGGAAGCGTTCAGGTCAACGTCCACCCCCCAGTACCATAAGTGCCAGCAGTTCGGGCACAGTTCGTACATCTGTCAGATGTTGCCGAGCTGTGTCCGGTGTGCTGGCAGGCACAAGGGCAAATGTACGATTGAATTACAGTCGCCAAAGTGCGTGAATTGCGGGGGGGCACACCCGGCAAATTACAGGGGGTGCGTAGCCCATAAAAATTATATTCAAATTTTACAAAATCAACGTGCTAAAAAACCTGCACCAGCAACCACAACAACTAAGGTTAATGCACCCGCTCCTTCTCCTTCTTTAACTAATACTAATTTTCCGGCCTTGAAATCAAAGACAACTCAAAATTCAAGTCAAAATTACAGGACCTCGTATGCTGCTGCAGCGAGAAGCCAAGCATACGTAGACGTGGTTACTGCCTTAAGGAGCAGGGTGCATAGTGAAAATTTACCTAATCCGGCCCCACCCAAACCAAATAATTCTTCACCTTCATCTTCTTCACCATCAGACATCCTCTCGCTGGGAGCAGTGTTGAGGGAACTTAAAGATCTTTTCGCGGGCATCAACCTCTGGGAAATCAAAAATAGAATCATGTCTACCGTTTCAAAATTAAGGAAGAGCACTGACGTGTTCGACAAAATGTCGATAATATTCGACGCTGTCAGTCAACTCGTCCCGTAATGGCTTTGCACCAGAACGCAAAGACACTGAAAATTCTGGCATTTAATGCTAATGCCATTACACGGCAACGTCACGAAATTATTAACTTCATTAACACTAACAACATTGACATCGCACTCATACAAGAGTCCAGGCTGAATCGCACACATACATTCAACATCCCAAATTATAAAACTTATCTCACAAACACACGAACACCAGTAGACAACAAGGTAATTGGAGGCACAGCCATCATGATTAAATCCTCCATCCCTCACACTAACATTCCACACTTTGAATCCACCACAGAAAACTCTATTATCCAAATTCCACACAACAACACAGTACTCACGATCACCAGCACATACAGACCACCTAGCAAAATTCTCACCACACGTACACTTAACAACATGTTGGGATTCCCAGGGCAAGTAATTGCAGCTGGGGATTTCAACGCACACCACACAATCTGGAACCACCACACCAACAACCCCACAGGCAACAGGCTGGTAAGGTTCTCCGAGCAACACACTAACATCAACATAACTGCTCCTTCAGACCCTACACACATCTACACCAGGAATGGTGTAGCAGACACCAACATTTTAGATATTATAATACACAAAAACATAGAAATCTCTAACTGTTACACGGTACCTGGTCTGAATTCAGACCATGTACCAGTCATCTTCACAGTTCCTCTTAGCATTTCGACAGCACCAGTAGAAAAAGCATTGCGCTACACAGATAAGAACACGAACTGGGAACTTTTTCGACATCTGACAGAAAATACAAATGACATTGACACTCAGCACACACCTGAAGGAGTAAACACAGCAGCCACCCAGCTAGTTGGGGTAATCACTGAGGCTCTGAAACAGAGCCTCAAATATAAGCAGAGGTCGACACCGTCTACAACTAGACACGATAAACCACTGCCACCGCACATAATTTCTATGATTCAGGAAAAGAACCGTTATTTCAAACACTACTTACGCACTTTAGACCCAGAGTTTAAATTACTTAAAAACAGACTTCATAATGAAATTAGATCCGAAATTAAAACCTTCAATTCTCTGAAATGGGCAGAGATAATTGAGGAGAACGAAATTACAAACCCATTTCGACTACCCAAAAACACACTCACCACGCGCACGCCAATACCGTTTCTGAGGACAGCTCAGGAAACTGCCTGTACAGACTCGGAGAAAGCCAACCTGTTGTTCCACTTATGAAAATTTGTTTACACCAAACCCTTTGGACAATGACACCCTCGAAATTGTAAACAATACCCTTCTCGAAATTTCAACACTTCCACCTGACGACACTGTACCCACAATACACGATACAGACACCACACCATTGATTAAACAACTTAAAATACGTAAATCTCCAGGCATACACAACATACCCAATCTGGCACTTAAACACCTACACCCACACATGTTGACCAAAATGGCGGAATTGTTCACAGCCTGTTTACAGACACAAACGTTTCCGGCTATTTTTAAACAATCCACAATAATCCCAATACACAAAGCTAACAAAAACCCCGATCTACCTCAAAATTACAGACCCATAAATTTATTACCCACAATTGGAAAACTTCTGGAAAAAATTCTTTACTAAAAATTGACACCTTTTGGACAATGACACTTTAATATCACAGCAATTTGGCTTCCGGGCAGAACACCCACTACACAACAACTTCTACGGGTAATCGATAAAGTCCAGCACGGTTGGGCAAATAAACACCAGTCCGCCATGGTCACTCTAGATATAGAGAAGGCGTTTGACAATGTGAGGCACGACGTGCTGCTTTATCGATTACATCAAATTAAAACACCTACATATTTGATCAAAATTCTTCAAAATTTTTTACACAACAGGCTGTTTTCCGTCATGGTCAACAATACACTGTCAGACATTAAACACCAACACTGTGGTGTACCGCAGGGCAGCCCTCTGGGACCACTTGTTTAATGTATTCATTAATACAATCCCTATTAACACGGATCCCGGAGTAACGACTGCCCTGTTTGCAGATGATACTGCAATAATCGCCACGTCACGCTCACAACAACTCGTTCACACACTTCTACAAGACACTTTAGACACAATCACATTCCACCTCGAGAGATGGGGGATGAAAATCAATCATGAAAAGACTGAGGCGATTGCCTTCAAGAACCATTACAGCACACCACTCATTCAAAATTTATTACACAACAATGCACTGGTTCCCTGGAAGCAGTCCTTAAAATACCTCGGTGTCCAGTTGGACGAGAAACTGCGGTTTGAGGACCACCTCAACACCGTTAAGGCAACTGCTTTCAGGATAACAAAAAAAACACCTCAACACTGAAACACGAACATTAATGTACACCTCTTTTATCAGACCTACACTTACATACGCCTGCCCAGTCTGGGCTCATAACAAGACACAACACTTTAAAAAACTCACCGCCTTCGAAAACAAACTTCTCCGGAAGTTACATCACACGCCACGTTACACGAACAATGTTCAACTACACGAAACAGCACGACTCCGTGAAGCCATTACAACCCACATCACTAAATTAAGTCGAAATTTTAAAGAGAGGGTGAAGCTTTCGGACAACCCTGAGGTTAAGCAAATGCTCATCTCAAAATTCTCGTGTAAAACAACTGCGGCCTTTTTAAACACCCTCTAAATTTTTTTCCCTCACACTGCAAGATCTAAATTTTAGTACAAATTTAACTCAAAATTCAAAATTTTGTGGTTGCACAAAAAATTTCACCATTACGCACCCCCTGTCATTGTTATTTTTATCACTATTGTTTATTTTGTTATGTTTATTTTTACTTTTATACCTATTGTTATTTATTTATACCCCTTTATATATACCTTGTTATTTTTTTTAGGAAAAGTTTAATTTAAGATTAGTTTAGCTCTGTCAATTTAGGTTTAGTTGGGTTAAGAATTAAAATTAGGATTTAGATATAAGTTACGTTTTAGGATAATTTATAAATTTATAATTCAAAATTACTAAATTTAATCACAATGTTAGAGTAAGTTAATTCTGAAGTAAGGTTTTCATTAATGTACTTCAAAATTTTTTATGTAATAAAACACTGATCGGATCTGGAGTCAGTCATTGTGTGACCCTTGAACTGTCTGCTTAACATTTTTGGAGCTCCCCGAATCACTTAGTTTTTTCGCCAGTTACACGTGAACACAAACCGTGAGGACTTCACGACGTGTTAATATCCAGTTCTTGTACGGATTTAACACAGAATCAATTGTATTTGCACTCCTGTCTTCGTCTCAGACGAATTAGCGTCTGAGACGAGTCAGACTAATGCCTTTGTGCCTTGCTGCATTGGCCACGCCGTTAGATTTCTCCTTGCCGACCCCCGGACCTGCCCCCCTTCTGAATCCCCCCCTGATCACCTCCTCGCCGACCCCCACCACTGCCCCCGGACCTGCCCCCCTAATCACCGACGCCCCCATGAACACCTCGGCCATAATGGAAACCTCACCCCTGCCTGAGTCGGACGGAGAAGCGGAGACGGCTCGCTTCTCGCAAGTTAAGGGGGCATTCACCTTTAGCGGGTTCAAAAAGTCGATTTTTTTTGTAGAATCGGACACAGTGTTGACTATGGGTTTCTGAAGCCGTTTTTCGAAATTCGAGTTGGAAATATGTGAAATTGCGATTTAAACAAAACAATATTTTTGCTCAAAAACGGCGTTTTCGCGCGCGTCAGTTCGCTTGCGTATTTTACGTTTTTGGTGGCAACTACTTACTACCGCACCCATGTCCACTGCTTAAACTCATCAAACACTCACTAGACGGCGCTGTAGGTCGAAATCAGTTATCGACTGTCGATAATATACTACTATTTCTCTAAGTAAGCTGCACTTTCTCAGTGCAGTTTAGTCACTGTCAGACGCGTAAACACTGACACGTGCGTGAGAATTGTTTTCGCCGCAACAATGCCGCGAAAACCGGGACGAGATCGTCGGTTGAGTATCGAGAAGAAACGGAAATTCAAGTTTAACCAGCACACGATCGAAACCGAAACCAAGTTCGCGAGCACGTCCGCAAAAAAGTTAAAGGCCAGTGATTACGGCGACATTGAGATTGATCCCGGGAATTCTTACGTCATCCTGAACTTTTTGTTAGTCTTCAACTATTTGTCAACTATACTGAAGTGTAAGGACTGCAATAGTGATGTGAAATTTACCCGTACCGCTGAACGAGGTGTCGGGTTCAAATTAATCGTCAAATGTCAGTGTGGAGAAAAACAAGTTCAATCGTCTCCACTGGTGCGCGGAGCGTACGAAATCAATCGTCGGATAATGTTCGTCATGCGTCTGCTGGGACAAGGATTGGAGGGGATCAACTCGTTTCTTGGACTCATGGATATTTCAATCGGCTTCACTACGAAGTTGTACTACACCTGCCTGAACAACGTGCACATCGCCTCCCAAGCTGTATTCAACATCATTCGTACGAGAGCAGCGACTGAAGAAATGGACAGAAACAGAGAACGAGGTGACGAACCGACCCATTTAGCAGTTTCGGGCGACGGAACGTGGAAGAAGCGCGGATTTTCTTCGCTATTTGGTGTAACTTCTCTCATCGGCAAGTATTCGAAGAAAGTTCTAGATATTCAAGTGAAATCATCGTATTGCCACAGTTGCGTTCTGAAAAAAAAGTCGGATTCGGAGAATTTTGAGGAGTGGTTCGAGTCACATCAAGAAGTATGCTCAGCGAATCATTCCGGAAGTGCAGGAAAAATGGAGGTCGACTGCGTTAAAGAAATGTTTTCGAGATCAGAACAATTATTCGGCGTCAAATATAAATATTACATAGGGGACGGTGATTCCAAAACGTTTAAAGGCATTCTTGATTTGGACCCATATTCTGATTTGACCGTCGAAAAAAAAGAATGCATCGGACATGTCGAGAAACGTATGGGCACGCGACTTCGAAATGAGAAAAAGCGGAACAAAGGGTTAGGCGGAAAAGGACAAGGGAAGCTTACCGACAAACTACTCAAGGACTTGACGATCTACTACGGCTTGGCCATCAGACGGCATTCAAATTCAGTGGACGACATGAAGAAGGCAATTTGGGCTACATATTTCCATAAATGTTCAACAAACGACCATCCACAACACCAAAACTGTCCGGAGGGAGAGAAGAGCTGGTGCAAATGGCAAGTCGCAGCGGCGACCGGGAAGTTGGACGAATTCGACGACGAACCTCCGATCTCCAAAGAAGTTCAGAACGTCATCAAACCAATTTACGAGGCTCTTTCTTCGGATGATCTACTGGTCCGGTGCTTAGGAGGCAATACTCAAAATTGCAATGAAAGTTTGAATGCCTGCATTTGGAGGTTGGCGCCCAAACATTTGCACGCCGGGATGAAAACCGTCGAAGTCGCAACATTTTTGGCCGTCGGATTGTTTAATGAGGGATACTCATCGCTTCTGAAGACCATGACAACGATGGGAATAACCGTAGGGTTCAACGCAATGCAGTTCGCGAAAAAAACCGATGCGAAGCGGATCAAGCATGCAGAGCGTAAGCTGACTCCAACGGTACGGGCGGCGATAGAGGAGCAGAGAAGGGACCGCCTCCAGCAAAACGCATTCTACGAGGAAGAGGAGGGCTTACTTTATGGTGCTGGCATCGCCAATTAGCCGTAGGTTGCATAAAAATGGTTATTTTCTGAAGTTGAAACTTTAAACGCGTTTTTTTCGAAACCAAATTTTTTAAATCGCGCGGTAGAATATCTCGACAACGAATTAACCGATTTAACTCTCGATAAGCGTGTCTTAAAGGTAATAAAATTCTCTAGGAGTTGATCCTCGACGAAGTGTGTCCGACAATTATTAATATTTTTTAAGGCCCGCCAAAGGAGAAAAAAAGAGGCAAAAAATGACACTTTTCGTACGATGGTCGCCATTTTGCTAATTATGGTCCAATTGGACCATCCAAGGGTCAATTCGTAGACAATTTAATATACTTTAAAACCCTTTTTTTTTTTGTTTTAGACAACTGGGACCAGAGTTATGCTACCGCGCGCCAACCAATGCTAAATTGAGCTGCCCACTTTAGACCTAGACATCTTCGCCGGGGCTGAACGTACCCGACTTTAAAAAATACCGTATTAAAGAGAAAAGTTAAATAAATATGATACAGAAAACCGTGTGCGAATATCTCGAACGTACCCTGAGAAAAAAAAATGTCAAAAAACAGCCTTTTTCTGTGCTCTAAAGGTGAATGCTCCCTTAAGCCAAAGAGGAAGCGAGTAGAGCTTCGTTACCAGGTTAATACAGGTAATAAATTCCAGCCCCTCTCAGACAATGATAGAATGCTGTCTGAGGGGGAGGATGACATTACTGAAGTTCCGGTTAACGTCAATTCTGACGTACCTAAAAAAATTAACTATCCCGCAATTTATACAAAAACTGACAAGCAGGTAACCCTTATCAAAAATTTAAACAGACTTTTGGAACAGCCGCCAAATATAAGAATAACCGCTAAATTTCTAACAGTGAAACCTGCCTCTTGTGAGGAAAGTAAAATAGTTATGCGATATTTATTAAATAATGGGATTGAGTTCTTCTCTTATGGCAATTCTGAACAAAAGCCTATTAAAATAGTTATTAAACACTTACCGAGGGATGTCGAACTGGATGACCTCAAGAACGAGCTAGAGGGGAAGGAAATCAGAGTCTTTTCCCTGGCAAAAATTAAGACAAGGGATAATAAGGTCCCGTTAATAAAGCTAACAACTGATAAAACGAGTGCTCCCAAAGTCTACAAAATTATTAAACTGTCAGGTGTCAACGTGTAATCTGAGGCATTCAGATCGACATCCACTCCCCAGTGCCATAAGTGCCAGGAGTTCGGGCACAGCTCATACATATGCCAAATGTTACCGAGCTGTGTCCGGTGTGCTGGTAGACATGTGGGGAAGTGTACGGTAGAAATTGAAAGCCCCTAATGTATTAATTGTGGAGGCCCTCATCCGGCAAACTACAGGGGGTGCATTGCGCACAAAAATTATTTACAAGTCATTCAGAACCAAAAGGCAAAAAAAGGAAACGCCACAAATACCAAATTGAGTGCATTATCTACTCCTCCCCCTTTAAATAAATCAGATTTCACGGCTTTAAAATAGAAAACTTCTGTTCAAAATTCTAATAACACCCAAAAAGTTTCTTATGCTGCTGTAGCAGCAGCAAGATCGAATAATTACAATAACGAAGTAATAGCATTAAGGAGTAGAGTGCACTCTCAGAATGTACCTAACCCGGCCCCAGCAAAATCTAATAATGCAACTTCTTCCCCTTTGGACATCCTGTCAATAGGAGCAGTGCTGAGGGAAATTAAAGAACTATTCTCGGGCATTAACCTCGGGGAAATTAAAAATATTTTTGTAACAACTATTTCCAAATTAAGGAAGAGCACTGACGTGTTCGACAAGATGTCGATTGTATTCGACGCCGTCAGTCAGCTCTTCCCGTAATGGCTTTGCACCAAAATGCAAAGACACTGAAAATTCTAACATTTAATGCCAATGGCATTTCACGGCAACGTCATGAAATTATTAACTTCATTAACACTAACAACATTGACATCGCACTTATACAAGAGTCCAGGCTGAATCGCACACATACATTCAACATTCCAAATTATAAAACATACCTCACAAACACACGAACACCAGTCGACAACAAGGTGATTGGGGGCACAGCCATCATGATTAAATCCTCCATCTCTCACACTAACATTCCACACTTTGAATCCACCACAGAAAACACTATAATCCAAATTCCACACAACAACACAGTACTCACCGTAATCAGCACTTACAGACCACCCAGCAAAATTCTCACCACACGCACACTTAGCAACATGTTGGGATTCCCAGGGCAAGTAATTGCAGCTGGGGATTTCAACGCACACCACACAATTTGGAACCATCACACAAATAACCCCATAGGCAACAGGCTGGTGAGGTTCTCCGAGCAACACACCAACATAAACATAACTGCTCCTTCAGACCCTACACACATCTACACCAAGAATGGTGTAGCAGACACCAACATTTTAGACATTATAATACACAAAAACATAGAAATATCTAACTGTTACACGGTACCTGGTCTAAATTCAGACCACGTACCAGTCATCTTAACAGTTCCTCTTAGCATTTCGACAGCACCAGTAGAAAAAGCCTTGCGCTATACAGCTAAGAACACGAACTGGGAACTTTTTCGGCATCTGACAGAAAATACAAATGACATTGACATTCAGCACACACCTGAAGGAGTCAACACAGCTGCCACCCAGCTAGTTGGGGAAATCACTGAGGCTCTGAAACGAAGCCTCAAATATAAGCAAAGGCCGACACCGTCTACACCTAGACACGATAAGCCACTGCCACCGCACATAATTTCTATGATTCAGGAAAAGAACCGTTATTTCAAGCATTACTTATGCACTTTAGATCCAGAGTTCAAATTACTTAAAAACCGACTTCACAATGAAATTAGATCCGAAATTAAAACCTTCAATTCTCTGAAATGGGCAGATATAATTAAGGAGAACGAAATTACAAACCCATTTCGACTACCCAAAAACACCCTCACCACGCGCACGCCAATACCATTCCTGAGGACAGCTCAGGAAACAGCTTGTATAGACTCGGAGAAAGCCAACCTGTTGGCCTCCACTTATGAAAAAAATTTTACACCAAACCCTTTGGACAATGACACCCTCGAAATTGTAAACAATAACCTTCTCGAAATTTCAGCACTCTCACCTGACGACACAGTACCCGTAATACACGACACAGACATCACACCATTGATCAAACAATTAAAAATTCGCAAATCTCCAGGCATACACAACATACCAAATTTGGCACTTAAACACCTACACCCACACATGTTGACCAAAATGGCGGAATTGTTCACAGCCTGTTTATAGACACACGTTTCCGGATATTTTTAAACGATCTACAATCATTCCAATACACAAAGCAAACAAAAATCCCGATTTACCTCAAAATTACAGACCCATAAATTTATTACCCACAATTGGAAAACTTCTGGAAAAAATTCTTCACCAAAAATTGACACAACACCTTTTGGACAATGACACTTTAATATCACAACAATTTGGCTTCCGGGCAGAACACTCCACTACACAACAACTTCTACGAGTAATCGATAAAGTCCAGCACGGTTGGGCAAACAAACACCAGTCCGCCATGGTCACTCTGTATATAGAGAAGGCGTTTGACAAGGTAAGCCACGACGTGCTGCTTTATCGATTACATAAAATTAAGACACCGACATATTTGATTAAAATTCTGCAAAATTTCCTACACAACAGGCTGTTTTCCGTCATGGTCAACAACACACTCTGACACAAAAGATAAGATAAGATAAGATAAGATAAGATAATGTTTATTAGTGCTACTAACTGTAAAGTTTTACACACGTCATTCTCTTAAAGATACATAAAGTTATAGATACATAATAGGTACTACATGGCAGAAACATTTCCTTATAGCTAATAAATAACATAATCAAATACTAGTAAACAAATGCATAAATTAACTCGTAATACGAGTGATATACAAAACAAATGTAGGTATAAAAGGTTACAATTTAAAATATAAACTATAAATAATTTAATTGTGTACATGAGTAAATGCGCAAGACGATACTGTTATGAATTAAGAAAATCTGAAGTGAGTATAAAATACATAGATGTAAAATTAAGACAGCGAATACAAGTAATATTTAATGTGAGTGAAACTGTATAAATAGATTGAATCAATGGAGGTAAATACTAAAGTAGATATAGATGAATTGTCGTAAGTGGTTATAAGACAATAGTTAAAAGCTAGAACGATCCTATCGGCTATCATACATTTATGTCCGGGTCAGCTAAATATTCTTCCCAGCTAAAATATGCTTTATTGAGCAGTAGTTTTTTCATTGTTAACTTAAATTTGTCAATAGATAGGCCTCTAATAACTGCAGGTAGTTTGTTGTAGAATTTAATACCCCAGAACTTGGGGCCATTTCTAGTTTTTATTAGCCTTGTTTTCCCAATATATAGATCTTCCTTATGTCTGGTTTCATGATTATGTATAGTGGAGATGGTACTGTACTGGCTTAAATGATTCACAATGTGAATTAGACAGACATATATGTATTGACATGGTAGGGTCATTATGCCTACAGTTTGAAAAATAGGCTTGCAATCCTCCCGGTAACTAGCTCCTGCTATGATACGAATTGCACGCCTTTGTAGGGCGAATATTCGGTGCCTACCCGAGGAATGACCCCAAATAAGCAGGCCATAGCTCAGTAAACAATGACAGGTACCATGATATGCGGCTTTTAGAACGTGTCTTGAAATTTGGTTAGCCAGGTTTCTAAGTAAAAATATGTTGCTACACAATCTTTTAGCTAGCACATCCGTATTTTGTTGCCAGATTAACGATGGGTCCATTACCAATCCCAGAAATCTAGACTCGTTCGAAAACATATCAGCATCACTATCACACTTGCGCAGGGTACAAAGCATGTTGATTGTTTTTGTTTGATTAAGTTGCAGTTGATTAGCAGTAAACCACTTCTTAGAACTTAACAGAGCACTGGAGCTAAGCTGTAGACTTGTTTCAAAGTGATCACTGGTGCTAAACAAGGTAGTGTCATCAGCATACATGATGGTTTGTACGTTATTCACAGAGTAGGTGAAGTCATTGGTGTAAATCAGAAATAATAGTGGTCCTAGCGTTGATCCCTGTGGTACACCATGTTCCACCAACAGGGTATCAGAAGAAATACCATTAGCCTTTACGACTTGGGATCTATCACTCAAATATGATCTTACCAACGCACAGCTTGCCTCACAGAAACCGTAATATGCGAGCTTTTTTATTAGTAGTGGTTAACGCAGTCGAATGCTCTAGTTAAGTCTAAGAAGGTAACCATAGATATCTTTCTGTTGTCGAACGAGTCTAAAATGCTATCTGTGAGCTGTAAGATTGCATCGGTGGTAGATAATCCCTGTCTAAAACCAAATTGGCACGTATTTAATAACAAATTTTCCTCCAAATAAGACACTATTTGTAAATACATTATTTTCTCAAGGATCTTTGAAAAAACAGGAATGATCGATATTGGTCTATAATTGGAAGGATCGCCTTTGTTGCCTTTCTTAAAGACTGGTATCACTACTGAAATTTTCATTAAATCAGGAATGATACTGTACTGCAAACAATCATTGATCACAATGGTGAGAGGAATTATTATTGCTTCCTTACAGTTTTTAATTAAATCAACAGACCAACCATAAAAGTCTTTTGTTTTGCTCGTTTTCAATCCACATATGACATCCCTGACATGGGCTTCTGATACCTGCTTGAAACTAAATTTGGAATTTGATCTTTTGGGTGGCATGAACTTCAATGCATTAGCAGCATTAGTTTCAGTAGAATCAACGATATTCCGTATTAGTTGCTGAAAAGATTCATTGAACTCATTTGGAGAGATTGGACACGGTTCGTCATGAATTAATGTTTTTCTTGCATTTGAATTGATAACTTGCCACATGGCTTTATTTTTATTGTTCGAGTTGTGTATAAAACTATCATTAGACTCAACTTTAGTAGCTTTAATTGCCAATCTGTATTCACGTCTTTGTTTGAGGTATACATCTTTATAATTTTGGTTAATTTGAGCAAAACATCAACACAGTGGCGTACCGCAGGGCAGCCCTCCGGGACCACTATTGTTTAATGTGTTCATTAATACAATCCCCATCAACACGGATCCCAGAGTAATGACTGCCCTGTTTGCAGACGATACTGCAATCGTAGCCACATCACGTTCACAACAACTCGTACACACACTTCTATAGGACATTTTAGACACCATAACATTCCACCTCGAGAGGTGGGGGATGAAAATTAATCATGATAAGACTGAGGCGATTGCCTTCAAGAACCATTACAGCATACCACTCATTCAAAATTTAATACACACCAATGCACTGGTTCCCTGGAAGCAGTCCTTAAAATACCTAGGTGTCAAACTGGATGAAAAACTCCGGTTTGAGGAACACCTTAACATCGTCAAGGCAACTGCTTTCAGGAAAACCATACAACTCTCTTGGATTACAAAACATCTTAACACTGAAACACGGACATTAATGTACACTTCTTTCGTCAGACCTACACTAACATACGCCTGCCCAGTCTGGGCTCATAACAAGACACAACACTTGAAAAAACTCACCGCCTTGAAAACAAACTTCTTCAGAAGTTACATCACACGCCACGTTACATGAACAATGTTCAACTACACGAAACAGCACGACTCCGCGAAGCCATTACAACACACATCACTAAACTCAGTCGAAATTTTAAAGAGAGGGCGAAGCTTTCGGACAACCCTGAGGTTAAGCAAATGCTCATCTTAAAATTCTCGTCTAAAACAACTGCGGCCTCTTTAAATCAACTCTAAATTTAATTCCCTCACACTGCATGGTCTCAATTTTAGTCTAAATTCTTCATCAAAATTCAAAATTTAATTGTGGTAGTTATAAGCCCATAGATCTAAACACCCCCTGTAATTTGTATTGTTATCCTATATTATACCGGGTGATCTGTAAAAGCCCTATAACTTATTTGCTATTTGAGATATCGACTTGTAGTTTTCTTGAACTGGTACCCACACTTATTCTACATATTTTAAAAATATGTATGTTTTTGTACAGGGTGTCCCAATATACATAACAGAACAAAGTTATGTTTTTTTTAAATAGAACACCCTATATTTTATACTTTATTTTCACCCCTCTTGAGAAGCTGATAAAAATAGTATAAGATAGTATGGGTCTATTATGGACGATTGGTTAGTTATGGGCAAATTTGTGGCAAAAACAAGGACACATTGAAAAAGTTGCAGACGCGCTCCTAGCATTGCTAGAGTCGTTTTTATACACTAAAAAATTTTCCACATCATGAAGAATAATACAAATCGGCTTTGGTTCTTTTTTGTTCATACTGCTATACAGGGTGTCAACATACGCAAAATAATGGATAACTATTTTTTTTTTAAATAGAACACCCTATATATCTTGCCACCAATGCATAGCATTTTTGATAAGCTTTCCAATGATGTACAATTTGTATAATGAAATATTAAGGATTCTTGAGATTTACATATAAAAACATGTTTCTTTTGTCATCTCCTGCCCATTGGATTTTCAGCCAAAACTATGCATTTTCTGAAAAAATAATAAGAGACCAAAGTTGTAGAGCGGAAAACTTTCGATCGATATAGGTCTTTCGACTTTTCCAATAATGCGTGCATTGCCCGCTAGAATGCGCAAAATCTTGACCGTATATGCATTTTTAGCGTTTTCCTTAAATTTCTTGTTAATTAATTGCACTATACTTTATTTTCCACATCCTCTAGCAGAAAAAACGGGTTATTATAGAATTATTTAAATGACCTACATCCATTGAAAATATTCCGCTCTACAACTCTTAAAAGAAGCAATTTTTGCCCAAAATGCATAGTTTTCGCTAAAAATGCAAAAAACCATTGAAAAACGCAAAACTTGATATATACATTTTCAATTTGCATTTTTAGGGAAAACCATGCATTTTTGGCAAAAATTGCTTCTATTAAGAGTTGTAGAGCGGAACATTTTCAATCGATATGGGCCATTTTAATTTCTCGTTTTTCCGCTAGAGGGTGCGGAAAATAAAGTATAGTGCAATTTATTAATAAAAAAATTGAAATGAAACCGCTAATATACATATACGGTCATGATTTTGCGCGCTCTGGCGGGCAATGTACGCATTATCTGAAAAGTTGAAAAACCTATGTCGATCGGAAATTTTCCGCTCCACAATTTTGGTCTTTTATTACTTTTCTAGAAGATGGATAGTTTTGGCTGAAAATCCAAAAATGGGCAGGAGGTGACAAAAGAAAAATGTTTTTATGGATAAATCTCAAGAATCCTTAATATTTTGTTATACAAACTGTATATCATTGGAAAGCTTATTAAAAATGCAATAGATTGGCGGAAACTTATATAGGGTGTTCGATTTGAAAAAAAATAGTTATTCATTGTTTTGCGTATGTTGACACCTTGTATAGGTGTCTTCATGACGTGGAAAATTTTCTAGTGTATAAAAAATGATGCTATCTTTGCTAGGAACGCTTCTGCAATGTTTCCAATGTGTACATGTTTTTGCCACAAATTTGCCCATAACCAACGAACCGTCCATAATAGACCCAAAGTATCTTATACTATTTTTATCAGATTCTTAAGGGGATTAAAAATAAAGTATAAAATATTGGGTGTTCTATTTAAAAAAAAAAAAATTGATCTGTTATTTATACTGGGATACCCTATACAAAAACATACATATTTTTAAAATATGTAGAATAGGTGTGGGTACCAGTTCATGAAAATTAGAAGTCGATATCTTAAATAGCAAATAAGTTATGGGGCTTTTACAGATCGCTGGGTCACCCGGTATGTTATGTTTATTATTATGTTTTGTTATCGTATATTGATATGTTATATTTATTATTATGTTTTGTTATTTTATTGTTTTTTTACACTCTAATTGTTATCTCTGTGAGAAGTTTTGTTTTAAAAAATTTCAGTTAGTTTAGTTCTGTTAATTTAGGTTTAGTTAGGTTAGGAATTAGGATTAGGAATAAGATATAAGTTATGTTAGGATAAGCCCTTTCGGAAATTATAAATTCAAAATTATTAAATTTTATCACAATATTAGAGTAAGTTAATTCTGAAGTAAGGTTTGAATGAATGTGCTTCAAAAATGTTATGAAAATAAAAACACTGAACGGATCTGGAGTGAGTCATCGTGTCGTCCTTGACCTGTCAAGTTGACAAATATTCGTGCTCCCGAATTATTAGTAATCTCGTCAGTATTTATCGAGTTTAAACCGTGAGGATTTCACGAGCATTCAGTTTACTGTTAGCGAACAGTTTGAACTCATTTTTGGACCTGCACGCCTGTTTCGAGCCTCAGACGAATTAGCGTCTGAGGTAAGTCAGGCAAATGCCACAGTGCATAAAAGCACTTGCCACACCGCTGGATTTTCACACGTCGAGCACCAGCGCAATGGATGCAATTTCCATAGAGATGGAGACTACGCCGCTTCCCGACTCCGACGGAGAAACTGGGACGGCTGCGTTCGCGCAAGCTAAAACTAAAAGGAAGCGAGTGGAGCTGCGCTACGCCCTGCCCACAGGTAACAAGTTCCAGCCGCTCTCGGAAGACAAAAGGATGTTGTCCGAGAGCGAGGAGGAAGACGACACAACACCTGTCAAAAGTAAAGTTTCTCGGAAATCAGAACAAAAAATTAATTACCCGGCCATCTATATTAAGACGGACAAACAAGTTTGATTAATTCAAAAACTGACAGAAATTCTAGATCAGCCCCCGAACATTCGTATTACATCAAAATTCGTAACAGTAAAACCTGATAATTGCGAAGATAGCAAGGCGATTATGAGGTTTCTCATGTTAAGGGGTTAGGCCAGTCTAGGATTTAAACAAAATCGACTTTTTTTTTGGCTTAAAGTACACTTTAGGGTCCTAAAAACATTATTAGATTGGTAGAATAGTGAAAAAAACATATTTTCCCTGACCAATCTGCTGTAGTGTCGAAGCGTTAGGAGTGTGCGCCGAGCGCATTTTCTACTTGCCGCGATGCGCTTTCCCTTTGTCACCCGTTTACGACACTTACCCTCTGCACTAATGTACCAACGAGGCCTCATGGCCGTAATGGTTCCCCAAAAGGTCGCCAGGAGGTGGTAGTTCATCAATTCAGTTATATGTGTCAGTCAGCTGAAAAACAACACCACGCGTGGACGCTTTTTTCTGCTTTCGTTAGTTTTTCTGCTTCAACGAATTACTTTATTGACTATAGTGGCTTTTACTGATAAACTATTATTGTTAACAATATGTTTGCTGACAAGAAGCCAGTTTATTCGGCGCAAAAGGGCAAAAGAGGACGGAAATCCAAAGCAGGTGGACCAAGCATTTTAAAGCGGCAGCGTCCGGTAAATCGCTTTGAAATGGAGCAGCCCACTGAGAACTTTGGTACATCTGCTAAGAAATTATCTGAAAATAATTCAGATGATATTGAAGTGAATCCTAGTATTGGATACAGGGTGATAGACTTTTTGACAGTGTTTACAGCAATTTCACAAGTAGTTGTTTGTAAAAAGTGCAAATCCGATGTAGAATTCACCGAAACAGGAAAGCGTGGCTTGGGTTTCAAGATTGTGATTACGTGTAAAGAATGTGATAAAGTTTTTGTTCCGAGCTGTTCATTTATTGATAAAGCATACGAAATTAATCGCAGAATCATTCTTGTAATGCGATTAATCGGAGTGGGATTACACGGCATACAAAAATTTTGTGCATTCATGGATCTTCCACGGCCGATTTTTCATTCATTTTATGACTCTGTAGTGAAATGTATTCATGATGGTGCAGAAATAATGTGTGAGCAAAGTATGAAGAGAGCTGGTCAAGAGGAAAAAGGAAAAACCGATGAATCGAGTAACTCCGGAGGAATAGCTGTGTCCGGTGATGGATCATGGCGAAAACGAGGCTTCTCGTCGCTTTTTGGATTCGTCTCGCTAATTGGATGGAAGACTAGTAAAGTTGTGGACGTTACTGTAAATTCTAAGTACTGTAAAGCATGCGAATTTTGGAAAAAGAAGGAAGGTACAACAAAGTACGAGGAATGGTTGGTAACCCATGCCGACGAATGCCAAGCTAACCACGAGGGCTCTTCGGGCCTCATGGAAGTCAATGCTGTTTGTGAAATGTTCCAGCGCTCTGAATCTCTACACAACCTGAAATATGCTAGCTATATCGGAGATGGAGACTCTAAGACATATACGGGTATCGTAAATTCATCACCTTATGGAGATTCGATTGTCCAGAAGAAAGAGTGTATCGATCACGTCCAGAAACGCATGGGTACGCATCTCCGGAATTTAAAAAAGAAAACAAAGGGCCTCGGCGGAAAAGGTAAACTAACTGGCAAATTGATCGAAGAACTGTCAATTTATTATGGTCTAGCGATACGCAGAAATCATGATTCTGTAGAGAAAATGAGGACTGCGATCTACGCAACACTAGATCACAAATTATCAACAGATGCCAACCCCAAGCACGATCACTGCCCGAACGGAGAAAATTCGTGGTGCTCGTGGCAAAAGGCCAAGGCCAAGGCCATTGAAACTTTGACCCAATATACACATAAACCACCTTTACATGCAGAAGTATACAGGGCTATAACTCCAATTTATGAAAAATTAACCACTGATGACCTACTCACTCGTTCCATAGGCGGCTTCACTCAAAACAGCAATGAGAGTTTCAATGCTACAGTATGGTAGATGGCCCCGAAAGTGACATCCAGTGGCAAAAATGTACTTGATACTGCTGTATTTATTGCTGCAGGTACTTATAATGATGGCCTCACAAGTGCTATGAGAGTCATGCAGAACATAGGCGTCAAAATTGGGCCGAACTGCTACAATTACTGTCAAGAGACTGATCAAAATCGCATCAAATTATCCGATCGTTCGCTCTCAGATGCTGCAAGAGGGGCTCGAATCGAACTGAAGGCATCCAAAAAGGAAGAAGATGAGTTCCACGTGTCCATGGAAGGTGAAATGTACGGCGAAGGCATCGCAGACTGAAGGTATAACCAATTTTTCAGAACGTAAAACTTTAAACGCGTTTTTCTCGAAACTGCATTTTTCAAATCGGGCGACGATAGTACTCGGAGACTATCGCACGTATCCATTTGAAATTTTAACTGTAGCTTCACAGTAACATTATCTAGTAAACTACGTACGATTTTTTTGTTATCATTTCAACTTTTTTTTATAAACAATTTACTGTTCATTTTTTCGGTCAAAAATTGAACCTTTCTTTTACAAGTCCGCCATTTTGCGAAAAATTGATGTAAAACTAAAAACGTACGTACTTTACTAGCAAATCTTATGTAGATTAAAATCCTGTTTTTTATTTAGCTTCAGATAGCATGAGTTCCTAAAATCACCGTCGCCCGTAAAGGCCCTTTTGAAGAAGGTGATTCCGAACATTGGCCCAGTAGCCGCCATTTTGTATCAAAATGTCAAAATATTTTTTTTTGTACACTCAAATACATGTTTAATAAAGCCTGACAGTGAAAAATTCCATTCCTTTTTCCTTACTCCCAGAATAAATTGTCAAAGTTGTGCCTTTTTTGAGGGCTCTAGACTGGCCTATCCCCTTAAATAAAATTGAATTCTTTTCGTACGGAAGTAGCGAGCAAAAACCAATAAAAATCATCATTAAACACTTGCCAAGGGACGTCGACCTTGATGAGTTGTAAAAGGAACTCGAGGGAAAGGACATCTTGGTCCTTTCCCTAGCTAAATTGAAAGCTAGGGAAAATGAAGTTCCCTTAATTAAACTCACCACAAACAAAAACAAGCGCACCGAAAATATATAAAATTATTAAGTTAAGTGGAGTAAACGTTAAATCCGAAGCTTTTAGGTCGACGTCCACCCCTCAGTGCCATAAGTGCCAGCAGTTCGGGCACAGTTCGTACATCTGTCTGATGTTACCGAGCTGTGTCCGGTGTGCTGGCCGGCACGAGGGGAAGTGCACTGTGGCACTAGAGCAGCCAAAGTGCGTTAACTGCGGGGGGGGGGGGGCACACCCCACACACCACAACTACAGGGGGTGCGTAGCCCATAAAAATTATCTTTTAATCCTACAAAATCAACGCGCTAAAAAACCAGCAACAACAACCACAACAACTAAGGTTAATGCACCCGCTCCTCCTTCTCCTTCTCCTTCTTTAACAAATTCTAATTTTCCGGCCTTAAAATCAAAAACAACTCCAAATTCCAGTCAAAATTACAGGACCTCGTATGCTACTGCAGCGAGAAGCCAGTCATACGTAAATGAGGTTACTGCTTTAAGGAGCAGGGTGCATAGTGAAAATGTACCTAATCCGGCCCCACCCAACCAAATACTTCTTTATCTTCAACTTCACCTTCAGACATCCTCTCGCTGGGAGCAGTGTTGAGGGAATTGAAAGACCTTTTCTCGGGCATCAACCTCGGGGAAATCAAAAATATAATTATATTAAGTATAATTACTACCATTTCCAAATTAAGGAAGAGCACTGACGTGTTCGACAAAATGTCGATAGTATTCGACGCTGTCAGTCAACTCTTCCCGTAATGGCTTTGCACCAGAACGCAAAGACACTGAAAATTTTGACATTTAATGCTAATGGCATTACACGGCAACGTCACGAAATTATTAACTTCATTAACACTAACAACATTGACATCACACTCATACAAGAGTCCAGGCTGAATCGCACACACACATTTAACATCCCAAATTATAAAACATATCTCACAAACACACGAACACCAGTAGACAATAAGGTAATTGGGGGCACAGCCATCATGATTAAATTCTCCATCTCTCACACTAACATTCCACATTTTGAATCCACCACAGAAAACACTATTATCCAAATGCCATACTCACGATCTTAGCACATACAGACCACCTAGCAAAATTCTCACCACACGTACACTTAACAACATGTTGGGATTCCCAGGGCAAGTAATTGCAGCTGGGGATTTCAACGCACACCACACAATCTGGAACCACCACACCAACAACCCCACAGGCAAGAGGCTGGTGAGGTTCTCCGAGTAACACACTAACATCAACATAACTGCTCCTTCAGACCCTACACGCATCTACACCAGGAATGGTGTAGCAGACACCAACATTTTAGACATTATAATACACAAGAACATAGAAATATCTAACTGTTACACGGTACCTGGTCTCAATTCAGACCATGTACCAGTCATCTTCACAGTCCCTCTTAACATTTCGACAGCACCAGTAGAAACAGCCTTGCGCTTCACAGCTAAGAACACGAACTGGGAACTTTTTCGACATCTGACAGAAAATACAAATGACATAGACATTCAGCACACAGCTGAAGGAGTAAACACAGCAGCCACCCAGCTAGTTGGGGTAATCAAATATAAGCAGAGGTCGACACCGTCTACAACTAGACACGATAAACCACTGCCACCGCATATAATTTCTATGATTCAGGTAAAGAACCGTTATTTCGAACACTACTTACGCACTTTAGACCCAGAGTTTAAATTACTTAAAAACCGACTTCATAATGATATTAGATCCGAAATTAAAACCTTCAATTCTCTGAAATGGGCAGAGATAATTGAGGAGAACGAAATTACAAACCCATTTCGACTACCCAAAAACACACTCACCACGCGCACGCCAATACCATTCCTGAAAACAGCTCAGGAAACTGCATGTACAGACTCGAAGAAAGCCAACCTCCTGTTGGCCTCCACTTATGAAAAAAATTTTACACCAAACCCTTTGGACAATGACACCCTCGAAATTATAAACAATAACCTTCTCGAAATTTCAACACTTCCACCTAACGACACTGTACCCATAATACACAATGCAGACAACACACCATTGATCAAACAATTAAAAATTCACAAATCTCCAGGCATACACAACATACCAAATTTGGCACTTAAACACCTACACCCACACAAGTTGACCAAAATGGCGGAATTATTCACAGCCTGTTTAAAGACGCAAACGTTTCCGGCTATTTTTAAACAATCCACAATAATTTCTATACACAAAGCTAACAAAAATCCCGATTTACCTCAAAATTACAGACCCATAAATTTATTACCCACAATTGGAAAGCTTCTGGAAAAAATTGTTCACCAAAAATTGACACAACACTTTTTGGACAATGACACATTAATATCACAGCAATTTGGCTTCCGAGCAGAACACTCCACTACATAAAAACTTCTACGGGTAATCGATAAAATCCAGCACGGTTGGGCAAATAAACACCAGTCCTCCATGGTCACTCTAGATATAGAGAAGGCGTTTGACAATGTGAGGCACGACGTGCTGCTTTATCGATTACATCAAATTAAAACATCCACATATTTGATCAAAATTCTGCAAAATTTCTTACACAACGGGCTGTTTTCCGTCATGGTCAACAACACACTGTTAGACACTAAACACCAACACTATGACGTACCGCAGGGCAGCCCTCTGGGACCACTATTGTTTAATGTATTCATTAATACAATCCCTATTAACACGGATCCCAGAGTCACTACTGCCCTGTTTGCAGATGATACTGCACTACATCACAACAACTTGTACACACACTTCTATAGGACACCTTAGACACAATTACATTCCACCTCGAGAGATGGGGGATGAAAATCAATCATGATAAGACTGGGGCGATTACCTTCAAGAACCATTACAGCACACCACTCATTCAAAATTTATTACACAACAACGCACTGGTTCCCTGGAAGCAGTCCTTAAAATACCTCGGTGTCCAGTTGGACGAGAAACTGCGGTTTGAGGACCATCTCAACATCGATATGGCAACTGCTTTCAGGAAAACTATACAACTTTCCTGGATAACAAAACACCTCAACACTGAAACACGAACATTAATGTACACCTCTTTTATCAGACCTACACTAACATACGCCTGCCCAGTCTGGGCTCATAACAAGACACAACACTTGAAAAACTTACCGCCTTCGAAAACAAACTTCTCCGGAAGTTACATCACACGCCACGTTACACGAACAATGTTCAACTACACGAAACAGCACGACTCCGTGAAGCCATTACAACCCACATCACTAAACTCAGTCGAAATTTTAAAGAGAGGGCGAAGCTTTCGGACAACCCTGAGGTTAAGCAAATGCTAATTTCAAAATTCTCGTGTAAAACAACTGCGGCCTTTTTAAACAACCTCTATATTATTTCCCTCACACTGCAAGATCTAAATTTTAGTACAAATCCAACTCAAAATTCAAAATTTGTGGTTGTTACATAAAAAATTCATTTTTACGCACCCCCTGTCATTGTTATTGTTATCTCTATTGTTATATATTGTTATGTTTATTATTACGTTTATACCTATTATAATTTATACCCATTTATTTATACCTTTGTTATTCTTTGGAAAAGTTTAGTCTAAGAAATAGATTAGCTCTGTTAATTTAGGTTTAGTTAGGTTAAGGATTAGAATTAGGATTTAGATATAAGTTATGTTAGGATAAGCCCTTTCAGAAATTATAAATTCAAAATTACTAAATATAATCACCATATTAGTGTAAGTTAATTCTGAAGTGAGGTTTTAATTATTGTACTTCAAAAATTTTATGAAATAAAAACATTGAACGGATCTGGAGTCAGTCATCGTGTGACCTTTGAACTGTCTGCTTGACATTTTCTGAGCTCCCCGAATAACTAAGTTTTTCGCCAGTTACACGAGAACATAAACCGTGAGGATTTCACGAAGTGTTATTTTCCTGTTCTTGAACGGATTTAACACAAATTAATTTGTATTTGCACCCCTGTCTTCGAATCAGACGAATTAGCGTCTGAGACGAGTCAGCTTAATGCCTCTGTGCCTTGCAGCACTGGCCACACCGCTCGATTTTTCCTTGCTAACCCCCGCCACTGCCCCCGGACCTGCCCCCCTTCTGAACCCCCCCCCCTGATCACCGACGCCCCCATGAATACCTCTGCTACAATGGAAACCTCACCCCTGAAGCGAGTAGAGCTTCGTTACCCGGTTAAGACAGATAACAAATTCCAGCCCCTCTCAGACGATGATAGAATGCTGTCTGAGGGTGAGGATGACATTAGTGAAATTCCGGTTCCCGTCAATTCTGACGTGCCTAAAAAAATTAACTATCCCGCAATTTATATCAAAACCGATAAGCAGGTAACCCTAATCAAAAACTTAAACAGACTTTTAGAACAGCCGCCAAATATCAGAATAACCTCTAAATTTCTGACAGTGAAACCCGACTCTTGCGAGGAAAGCAAAATAATTATGCGATACTTATTAAACAACGGGATTGAGTTCTTCTCGTATGGCAACTCTGAGCAAAAGCCAATAAAAATAGTAATAAAACACTTACCGAGGGATGTTAACTTGGATGACCTCAAGAACGAGCTCGAGGGGAAGGAAATCAAAGTCCTTTCCCTTGCAAAAATAAAGACAAGGGATAATGAGGTCCCGTAAATAAAGTAAACAACAGACGAGACGAGTGCCCCCAAAGTCTACAAAATAATTAAATTGTCTGGAGTCAATGTCAAATCTGAGGCATTCAGGTCGACATCTACTCCGCTACTCATAAGTGCCAGCAGTTCGGGCACAGCTCATACATATGCCAAATGTTACCGAGCTGTGTCCAGTGTGCTGGTAGACATGTGGGAAAGTGTACGGTGAAGATAGAAAGCCCCAAATGTATTAATTGTAGAGGCCCTCATCCGGCAAACTACAGGGGGTGTATTGCGCATAAAAACTATTTGCAAATCATTCAGAATCAAAAGGGAAAAAAATGGAAACGCCACAAATACCAATTCGAGTGCACTGTCTACTCCTACTCCTTTAAATAAATCAGATTTCCCGGCGTTAAAATCAAAAACTTCAATTCAAAATTCTAGTAACATCCAAAAAGTTTCTTATGCTGCTGCAGCAGCAGCAAGATCGAATAATTATATAAACAAAGTAACAGCATTAAGGAGTAGAGTGCACTCTGAGAAGGTACCTAATCCGGCCCCAGCAAAATCTAATAACGCAACTTCTTCCCCTTCGGACATCCTGTTAATAGGAGCAGTGCAGAGGGAAATTAAAGAACTGTTCTCGGGCATTAACCTAGGGGAAATTAAAAATATTTTTGTCACAACCATTTCCAAATTAAGGAAGAGCACTGACGTCTTCGACAAGATGTCGATTGTATTCGACGCCGTCAGTCAGCTCTTCCCGTAATGGCTTTGCACCAAAATGCAAAGACACTGAAAATTCTAACATTTAATGCTAATGGCATTTCACGGCAACGTCATGAAATTATTAACTTCATTAACACTAACAACATTGACATCGCACTTATACAAGAGTCCAGGCTGAATGCACACACACATTCAACATTCCCAATTACAAAACGTTCCTCACAAACACACGAACACCAGTCGACAACGAGGTGATTGAGGGCACAGCCATCATGATTAAATCCTCCATCTCCCACACTAACATTCCCCATTTTGAATCCACCACAGAAAACACTATAATCCAAATTCCACACAACAACACAGTACTCACCATAATCAGCACTTACAGACCACCCAGCAAAATTCTCACCACACGCACACTTACCAACACTGTGGCGTACCGCAGGGCAGCCCTCTGGGACCAATATTATTTAATGTGTTCATTAATACAATCCCCATCAACACGGATCCCAGAGTAACGACTGCCCTGTTTGCAGACGATACTGCAACTGTAGCCACATCACGATCACAACAACTAGTACACACACTTTTACAAGATACCTTAGACACCATAACATTCCACCTCGAGAAATGGGGGATGAAAATTAATAATAATAATAATAATATGCCTTATTGGTACTTCCATCGTAATGGTATCTTAGTAGATTAACACTTCAGAGTGAGTACAACGATCCGCACCTTTAAATTTGTTCAATCAATGTATTGGACAATATATTATTCGACGGAAAATTGTTCGAACGGTAATTCGTTTGTTTAGTTGGTAGTCGTCCTACATTGCCATAACCGGCTATATAATAAACCTTTAAACGTCACCCTAACAAGATTCAGTTTTTCAATATGTCTTTAGTTTAAGCGAATAAATGTAAGGTCGAAGGTAAAGTATAGTACATAACGCGAGTTGTAACGCAATTACGCGCTCGTGAAATTACGTTACTCGCCGCTACGCGGCTCGTACGCAATATCTTTCACTTGCGCGTAATTTGCTACTTACAACTCTTGTTATGTAATATACTATTATTTGTTCAACCCAAAAATAAAAACAAGTGTATAAGGGATACGTAAATGAATTTGCACACATCAAAATACAGAATCATATGTACAAAAATAAAATTAATCTGGGAAGACAAACCACAAGGTGAGATTCAGTTTTGGGGGAAATACCCAACTGTTCTTCCATCTAAACCTTATAAATATAACAAGAAAAAAACTAAATAATAATAAAGTATACTAAACTAAAACTAAAAACTAATACTAATAAAAACTAATAACTAATAAAGTGCCATTCATATACATATATATATATATATATATATATATATATATATTTACATCACGCAGCAATTATGCATCCGTACATAAACAAGTAATTTCGCATCCTACAGAAATAACGTTTCTACACACAATTTGATCGTATATATTGAATCAGCGGAAAAAACATTAAGTATCAATATATTTTATTTGCATGAAAGTTTAAAAACAAAATATTCATTTATTTTCAAAATACAGTTATTTTGTATCCAATATACATTACTATATTTTTTGACTCCAGAGAATATTGTATTATTCAGTTAATGCACTATTTTACCTCCGCCCGAGTATATTCAATTCACTGCGCTATATATTCTGCATCCAACAATGTTGCCAAATTTATGTGTACAATAGAGATGGATATATACGTATTTTTTAAGGTAACGCGCATGAAGACAGGGTCCTAAGTACTTGTTTGTTTTATTTAAGGCTGATCGCGCACGGGCGATATTTTTGGGGAAATTTTAAATCGCCCCACATAAATTACACAAAACTATATGAGTGCGAGCGCAGGGGCGATTGAAAAGACACGACGATTTATAAATTACCCCCGGACCTATTTTACAGGCGACGCAATTATCGCCCAACGTTTTCTACAAAATAGAATACTCGTGGGTAAAGGTATGTGCGGGCATTAGGCAATTAAAAATCGCTGTGTTCCCATGAATTACTTTTTCAGGCGGCACATATCCACCATGTCTTTTGATACCGAGTTATTTATTTCGGAAATGGAAAACTATCACAACTCATTCTGAAGAAATTGAAAAAATTAAGAGGGTAATTCCGTAAACCACCGAACTTTTTACAAAACATATTATCTAATAACTTTTCATTAACGTACGGATGTACCCACAATAGTTTGCATTGTCTTTTTCTCTTTTTCTTTAAAAAAATAGCACAGCAACGCAAGCTTTTTCGTCGAAGTTCATTTTGTAATCATGAAAAGACGAACGATTTTTAATCCCCCGTGCACGAAGTAAATGATTGTCGTTAGATATTTAATTTTGCAATTATTTAATTGCTCAATAAAAAATTGCTCGTTCGCGATCAGCCCAAGGGTGGATATACACTAGAGCATTTTCTCGAGCATTTCTATGTAATGTAACGTTCTAACGAATGGAAAATGCTCAGTTTCAAAAGATGTTGTCAAAAGACGTCTGGTTCGTGAGGGTGATACACTAGAACATATCATAGAGCGGCTCGTTGTTCTGTTACTAGTAAATGCTCTAGTCTATACTCACCCTAAGAGAAATCATAAACTATTTTAATATTCAGAATGCATTTGAAAAATTAGTAGCTTGCTTCTGCAACTGATAATTTTAATTTAACATAAAGGGTAACTTAGAACAGGAAAGTCATATAAATTTGAAGTAATTTTATTAGCATGTTTTTATTTTTTAGAATACAAATTTTGTACAAACACTTTAATTTTTAACCAGTTTTTATTATTTAACAGCTCCGGATTCAGCTCTTTCAGTTCCTCACATTCATTTTTCTTAGGCGGCTTCTTACGTTTTATATGATTAGCAAAAAAATTAGTCACAACTTGTTTTTGTTCTCCGGTCCATGGTATCAATACTCTCTTTTTATTATGGGTACTAATCTTTTGATTTATTATTTTATTTGTCTCTTGGGTACTTTTCAGTTGATTTGTAGAAGCAACTATTTCTTTAATTTTTATATTTTGCCCATTATCATCTTCTTCATCGACATCACTGTCTTCACTAGCATCTCCATTTAAAAGATTTTGTTCCAAATCTATCGGAATATCATCTAATGTTTTCCCTTTATGTTCTCCCGCCTCACCCTTCTCCATAAGTATTACAAGTTTCGAGATTTTTACAGTTTGATAAACATCGTCCGGTAGTCTGTAAGAACTTTTATGTACCCCCGTCGTATGACCCATGAAAGTTGATAACTGTTCAATTTCATTATCATTCAAATTAAACAGTTGTGTCAGGGTTGCTAAGTGTTTTCTCAACCGTGTACAAGTGATAGCTTCAGGATTTTTTGCTCCGCAAGCAATTGCATATTTTGCAATTATTTTATAGCCGCAGATTGGTGTATTTAGGCCCGGTTTGCCAAATAAATACGGATTGTTATCTGCCAAAAAATTAGGTCTTGCCTTCAGCAGCTCTTTGATATGGTTCTGGGTATCAACACTAAACATTACAGGTACCCCACGTCCTCTTTTACCTCTGATTACAACTCTTTTAAAGTTTTTGACTAATAGCCTTTCTGTTTCACTCACAATTTCATTAAATTCTTCATACGTTTCATTTCTTTTTTCTGCATTTTCATATGTATGAACTAACATACGTTGTAGTTCACCAGGTCTTCTTCTGTTCAATAATATGACCCTACAATAAATAGTTTCTAATAAAATGTTATATGCGGAGGTTTCATGAGAATGTTCATTCAGTCGTTTTAAAGACTCTTCTGCTTTTAAGATCAAATATTCTTTAAGTAATCTAAGATCGCTTGCAAGAGGTACAATAGTGATTTTGTTGAATTTTTTTAAGTTTAAGTCACTGCCAGCTTGGTTTGAAATATCGAATCGCCAATGAGATTCGAAAAGATTTTTTAAAGTTTTTATATCTGCTTCATATTCCGCTGTTTGAACTGATGATTCCGTTTTTACTATCATGTATATGGCGATGTCACAGCACTGCTTGAGAGAAGTACATATGTTTAATGCGTATGTAGGAGATATGAACAATTCATTTTTGTTATCATATTTTGCCACTGATTTTGTAGCTTCTACAAATGAATCGTAATATTTTGGTTTTAATGCTTCAAATAAAGTATTGACAGTAGGTTCTATTTTTTTCAACTCTATCAATATTCTAGATAATTCCCTCATTTTCCTGCTGGTGACATTGATAAAGTGTTTTTCTCTGTGTATTTTCAAATATCTAGCACCAAAGGAACATATTAGAAAATCGTTTTTAGCATGGAGAGAAATTTTGTCTGGTCTCATCCTGGGAAATACTTCATCCTTCAAGCGTTGGTCGATTCTTTTCATATTTTTAACTAGAAAATTTTGACCAGAAGCTTGAGAATATTTAGACGATTGGCCATTTAAGCATTGCTTTCTATGTCTGTATAAATATTTGGATCTATAAAACCCAAGACAATTGGTACATGGTAAAAATGCTTGGTCAGGTAAGAGAGCTTCTTTGACAGGTTTAACGCAGTCAACTGAATTCTTTATGAAATTTCCCTTATTTTTCAATAAAGCTAATAGTTTTCTTCTCTCTTTAGTTCTTTTATCCTTGGAAAATATCTGTTGTACTTCTGGTTCACAAGAATGATTTCTTAATAAGTGCCTTGAAAAATTTGTTACATCAGTTTCGCAAAAATAGCACAGGTCCTCTTTTCTTCTATATGTTTTCTTATTCTTAAAAGTAGTTTTCTGCACTTTGTCTCCCGTTCCAATGTCGACTGCTTGGTTGCAATCTTCATCTTCCTGTAGCTTTTCCTAAAAATGTTTGATTCAGAATTATATCATTGATAATACAAAATAGAAAAAAGGGTAAACTAACCTCAATGGATTTTTCGAATTTATTATCAGTATCTCTTGACGAATGTCCAAATCGATGTACTATATTTTGAAATACCTTAAAGTGAACAAACAGACATTTATTGAAAGATTGCTTATTTTGAGAAAGTCAAACTACCTTCTCAGCACTAGTTGACGGAATAAAGTCGATATTTTCCTTGTTAGTAGTATATGAATTTAAATTATTTAAGGTCATAGGGTGCTTCTGAAAAATAAATCATTCAGTTTTAAAAGTTTATTTTTATTACTAGGTATTGATTGGCATACGAAATTTTACCTGCTTTATAGCATCTGGAATCTTAAAATTTTCGTTAATATAACTATCACTACTATCTGAATCTGGAATGTATTCTGAATCTGAATTGGTATCGTATATTGGAGAACTAAGGGAAATATATTGATTCTAGAATTGAAAAACATAATTCACTTAAAACATAGAATACGTGATTTATTTAGTTACCATATCGTCTTCGTTGCCTTCAGAGCCATTTGTAATTAATTGAACCTTCTGTTTAGTTACCATGTCGTCTTGGTTGCTTTCAGAGCCATTTGTAGCCAATTGAACCTTTTGTTTAATTACCATGTCGTCTTCGTTGCCTTCAGAGCCATTTGTAACTAATTGAACCTTTTGTTTAGTTACCATGTCGTCTTCGTTGCTTTCAGAGCCATTTGTAACCAATTGAACCTTTTGTTTAGTTACCATGTCGTCTTCGTTGCCTTCAGAGCCATTTGTAACTAATTGAACCTTTTGTTTAGTTACCATGTCGTCTTCGTTGCCTTCAGAGCCATTTGTAACTAATTGAACCTTTTGTTTAGTTACCATGTCATCTTCGTTGCTTTCAGAGCCATTTGTAACCAATTGAACTTTTTGTAAAATAGGTGATAATGGTCTATTGCAAAACCAAGAAACTTTCTTTTTAATTTTGAAAAATTGGTTAGCTTCCTGAAAATACCATAGTAAATAAAAAAAATAGCATTTGGAATAAAAAAATTACAATATTTAAAGCTCCTATGCAATCATCACAAACAATTCAAAAGTTTAATAGTTGTATGATTTTTCATGATCCTTTTCATGGTTGATTATTAGCAATAATATCCAGTATGTAAAGTATTATATGCAATTACTATAGTATTATTATTTTTATGTGTATACTTAATATCTTATTTAGTTTCCCAATATGAACTTGGCCACAATAACTGTACATCTAGTACAACGCCGCTTATTAAAATCACGGATATTGAAATCAATCTGATAATATGATGGGATGCGAACATCAGAAGCAAATAACATAGATACATTTGAGGCATTCCTTTACAAATCGAACGGAAATATGGGGTCTATTTTTCTATTTGCCTCATTTTTTTTTATGCGTAGCCTATACAAAATAAGCCGACCCGTATTTTTCCGTTTTTTTTTCGTCAGTCGTTTTGAAAACACAGACAGTAAAAGTTTTGAAATCTCGTTAATTATGTATGTCTTTAGATCGTTATAACACCCTTTCTATTAGTCGTATGGAGCTCCGTTAGGGCTCATTTTAAAGGTAATAGAATTGTCTTCATTCTGGTGTTAATTAATATTACTTTTGTTGTTAATTTATAGTTATTATAAACAATTAAAATATTGAAAGTCATTTTACTATTCAAGGCCAACACTTAGAATTTAAAAAAATACCATTGTATTCCTCGTTTCATTTCATATCAAAATCATATTTTTTTAGAATGGTCATTTGATTACATCAGTATGAAATAAATTAATTCGTACGGCAAAACGGGTTACGCGGTCCGCGGTCCGCGGCTGTGAGCACTGGGTCCGTGGCGTCGTACTTTACCTGTTTATCTGGCAAAAGGGCACGCATTCTTTCAAGGAAAAATACAGTTTTACATCACTTGGGGTGCGGGTGTTGTCGCCACTTGTAAATACTATGATTTTTTGTAAATATTCGATGTATAGATCTTGAAGGGAGAGGTGGTTTCTAATACTATGCTTAAATCATATGATTTGTAGTCCGTCTTCAACAAAATGTTATGTAGGAAAATGTGACACATGTTCCGGTATCACAAATGTTATTCAACAAATAGAAAAATCTTGTGACGATAATTTAATTGATTGTATAACTTACAAGCAATAGACTTCTGTTGACAGGACTGCGTTGACGATCTTAATATCTCCCGTAGAAGATAATTCAGAAATGCTAGAAAGTGGTTTATCCAAATGACTACTACAATAATTTCTTGTAAAAAAACAAAATGGATTATTAAATGATAAAAAACAGAGTCTGCCGCGAGGCGAATGCATTGTTATTTGCGACTTTTCTGAAAACTACGCTTATGTAATCCAAAATTCTATTCAGGGCATACAATGCAACAACGATCAAGCGACAGTGCATCCATTTGCAATATATTATCGAGATAATGACAATGAAGTGAAAATGAGAAGCTTAGTAATAATTTCCGAATGTTTGCACCATGATACCATTGCGTTTTACATTTTTCAAAAACATTAATTCAATTTATAACATTTATTTCATAAAAATTATTTACTTTTCTGATGGGGCAAGTGCACAATATAAAAATTTAAAAAAATATTAATTTATGCCACCACGAAGAAGACTTTGGCATAACAGCAGAATGGCACTTCTTCCCGATGTAAGATGGCAAAGGACCGTGTGATGATTTGGGTGGAACTTTGAAACGATTAGCATCTAGGACTAGCCTTCAACGGATTAACAATCCGATTCAAACTCCGCAAGATTTGTTTACTTGGGCAAGTGAATCGTTGCCAAATATTGCTTGTCGATTTGTTACTAACGAAGAGTATGACGAGGAGGAGAAAATTCTGGAAATACGCTTTAGGAAGGCTTTGACCATTAAAGGTACTTCAGCGTATCATTGCATAATACCAATAAGCAAAATAAATTCAAAGCAAAATAAGTTTCATTACACGACATATTTATATATGCAAACATTTCGAAAGAGTAAACATATTATCAATGACGTTTGGTTAACAAATAGATTTACATTATTAATTATTTTTCAATTGATTTATTTCCGTATTTAAAGTTTGATCAACCTACATTTCCTTCCTTACTGATAGTTTCATTAACAAGTGATCGTATTTTGACCACAATCATCCGTTTTCTTCATTTCATATCATTCACAATAAAATTATTTATTATTATTTCATGGAATAATAATAAATAATAGTCGATTATAATATTTTTTACCTTTCTTTTAATTTCTCTCACACTTAATGACAGGTAAAGTACGATTCCACGGACCCAGCGCTCACAGTCGCGCGTCGCGTATCGCGTTTTGCCGTACATGTTAATTTATTTCATACTGATGTAATCAAATGACCATTCTAAAAAAATATGATTTTGATAAGAAATGAAACGAGGAATACAATGGTGTTTTTTCAAAGTGATGGCCTTAAAAATGACTTTAAATATTTTAATTGTTTATAATAATTATAAATTAACAACAAAAGTAATATTAATTAACATCAGAATAAAGATAATCCTATTGCCTTTGGAATGAAAATAATAGAGCTATATACGACTAATAGAAAGGGAGTTATAATGATCTAAAGACATGCATAATTAGCGAGTTTTAAAAACTTTTACTGTGTGTATTTTCAAAAATACTGACGAAAAAAAAAACGCAAAAATACGGGTTGGCTTATTTTGTATAGGCTACGCGTAAAAAACTTTTGAGGCAAATAGAAAAATAGACCCCATTTTTCCTTTCGATTTGTAAAAGAATGCCTCATTTGCGGAAAAAGAGTTCTGTAATAGATGTAAACAATATTTCAAGTTACACTAGATATTATATACTTTCTGATTTATTCGAATAAATAGCCTTCAACATGAGCCGGATTTATACCATCCGTTATTAAAATCAATCGGAGAATATGATAAAAAAGTCCTAATGTGATTCTATTTTATTGTAAAATATGGATTATAAATTCATACTCACGCAATGTTTAAAGAATGGATATTCTCTCCTTTGCACTGACTCCGATTTACTCATAACTGCACTATTAGAAGTTCAAAACGTGTCGATTGTAAGTAGATACGCAGTATTAACACACTGTCCAGGGTTGCCGTACTTTACTTCTTCGTGGTATCAAAATAATGCGCCAATTGAAAGCAATATATTCATTTTGTATATCAGCTAGCGCACCTAACAGCTTTTCTTTGAACTAAAATTGTGTAATCTCTTACGCATGTAGTACTAAATTGCCTCCACTGAATTGTTCACTAGAGTCATCTGGTGAAATATATGAGGAATTAAAAAATAATGTATTAACGAGAAAGACGATAATAGGGTGATCGGTAAAAATGGTTGATGTCCATGCTCTAATATTGGAGAAATGAGGAAAAACTATTTTGCATCCGATATACGGACGTAAAATAGTCAAGGAGTCAAAATGATATGTGCGGAGTAATAATAGGGATGCAAAATAGTGCTAAGGATATATATATATATATATATATATATATATATATATATATATACATATATATTATATAGATTAATTTACTACACATACAATCAACATGCTGACACCAGGTGAGTTGCTCGTCCTCGGCAATCCCAAGAAAGGTGTTCTGATTTAAATTAACAATTGGTGTCTTTCTATTAAAAAACTGAATGTTTACTGTTTTATTCTTATAAGGAAGTAAATTATGAGCATTCATTATGGTCTGTATTTGATTGATCCTGCATTATTTCGCAGAATACACGCCTCCTTTCTTCATCCACTAACAGTATCTCCTGATGGCATTGATGTTTTTAAGAATGATAACCATGCTTCTTCAGAATTTTCTGTACAGAAAATTTAGACACGTTGCACTCACGAGCAATGCATCATATGCTGGTTGTTGGTTCAGCATTTATCAAACCCAAAACTGTTTCTTCCAAATCATCGTTGTTTCTTCTGTTCCGTTTGCATGTAATGTCACGAACTCTGAGTAAACTGACGCCACTGCAAAATGTTTTGATAATGAATACGCTCTCTTCATTGGAATAACTCAGATTATTGTTCATAGTAATTACATTGCGTGAATTGATATTTGACTAGCAAAATTATTCGCACCATAACATGACATTTGTCAAAGTCATGGCAAGCGTTTTTCTTAAATGGTAAATGGTTAAACTTATTTTTATTATTTCTGAGGTGGATTCTAGTACAAACGTAAATTAAATGAATGATACATTTACAGTTTTTAATTCTCTAAAAAATATTCCTTTACGATTTTTCTCTAAAATGAATAGGAGAGCTAATAATTACACATGTTTAATTTTACATGTTAAATCCCTATGTTCGCCCCTTATCCCAGACACTCGGTATACATACATACGTACACACACACATACATATAATCAAATAAAATACAATGTAATAAGAGCGAAAAATTAAATGTATCAAGAAACGAAAATACAAAAATACAGAAATTAAGTAAACAAGTTTAATATTGCATACTAATTGAATTTACTTGTAATTGTGTTCGAAATTAATATTATTATTAATAATGTTATCATGAATGATGTTAAATAGCCAGGACATTTTGAAATACCTATACCGACGTCTAAAGTTACTGATTGTTAGTACCTTAAAATGATAAGGAATAGCATTATAGACTTTATAAATTTGATATGAGAAAGAACGCTCAAAAAGTGAAGTGCGGTGTGCAGGGGGTGATAGTCGACCTTTAAATCTTGTATTTAATGTATGAACATCCTCACGAAATTTAAGTCTATTATACAGATACGGCGGTTTTTTCAATAAAATCACTTTGTGATAGAAAGTGGCTGCACGAGTCAACCTTCTGGTTAGCATGTTGGCCCAACTCGCATCTTTTAGCTTATGAGATATTTTGTTATATTTTCGAATCCCATATATAAATCGTAGACAAGAATTTTGTAAATTTTGTATGCGATTTGAAGTTATTTTATCAATGGCAGGACTATAGAGAGTTAACCAATAAGAGAAATGAGACAAAACGTATGCATTGCACAATGATATTTTTGACTTGATTGGCATACTAAGTCGATGTGGGTACAGTTTTTTTAGATTACAGTAAGAAGTTTGGATATACTTATTAATTTGCTTTTTGTATCTAAAGGAATTATCAACGATAACACCTAGATTCTTAGCACTCTCTGAATACGGAATAGGTGTACCATTAATTACAATATTTAACTTGTTTCGTAGATCATTACATATTTTATTGTTGCCAAATAGCAGAAACATAGATTTTGAGGGGTTAAGCACCAAGTTCAAAGAACAAGAAAAGTTATAGATTCTTTGCAAATCAGAATTAACCCACGATACTGCTTCATTGAAAGAGTGGGGCAAAAAGGAAAGGTACAGTTGACTATCGTCAGCATACATATGACATTTACAATGTTTGATATTGTACAGGTATATATGGAAAATAAGAGTGGTCCGAGGACCGAACCCTGAGGGACACCTCGTTGAATATTAGCAAAAGTTGACCTGTCATTATCAATTTCAACACATTGTCTTCGACCACGTAGATAACTGCTTAACAGCTTCCTCGCTGACTCATCCAGACCAATATAGCTGAAAATATTATCTAATATATCATAGGTGACGGTATCGAACGCCTTGCTATAATCTAGTAGGATTAAAATTGATACTTCACCTTTATCAGATGCTGACAGTATATCATCCGTTATATTGACTAGGGCGGTTTCACAGCTGTAACCATCCCTGAAACCCGACTGAGTTATAGGTAGCATGTGAGACTCCCCAACATAATTTCCTAATTGCTGTTTAATAGCCTTTTCTAAGATTTTTGATAATGTTGGAAGTATACTGATTGGCCGCAGATGATTAAGCTCAGATGGATTATTTATTTTAGCAATTGGTTTGACAATAGCATCCTTCCAAGAAACAGGAAACACTGATTCTAGTAAACACGTATTAATAATATGAGTAATATAAGGAATTATAATAGAAAAACACATACGTATCATATTAATATTAATATTATCAGATCCCATTGATGCAGATTTAATTTCATTGAGATAGCTAAGTACATCATTATCAGTTATTAAAGTAAAGTGAAATAATCCTGCATTTGGGTGCCTGTTATTTAAAAATGCAGTATTATTAATAATACCATTATTGATCGGTGGAATGCAGTTCTGAAAATATGTATTAATATCGTCAGCATTTCTTAAAGAATTAGGAATTTGAGGAGTTTTTTTTTATTTCCAGGAATCGAAGATGTTTCCATAGAGTCTTTTGGTCACAGTTTTCAGTAATATAATTGTAATAAGCTCTTTTTTCATTTCTGCTTGCTGTGGTTGTATAATTACGTAAACTTTTGAAATAATTCCAGTCAGATGGTTGTTTAGTCTTTCTAAATTTTGCTTTAGCTTTGTTTCTCAAATCAATTAATAGTTTTAAATTGTCAGTTAACCAAGGACAGCTGGCTTTTGATATTTTTGTTGTTGTTAAGGGAGCATGTTTGTTGAATAAATCAAGTATGCATTTATTAAGAAAGCTTACTTTATCATTAATATCAGTCATATATATAATATTACTGAAAGGAATATTTTGCAAGTCAGCATCAAACTGTACATAATCTATGCTGCGCAGGGGTCTAAATGTTTTCAAATTATTATCACAGATTGGAGAATTAAATGTGATGGCACAAAATACCGCGTCGTGGTAAGAAAAATAACAATCAACGACACATTTAGAAATCAAATTAATTGTGCGGGAAATACATATAATGTCAAGAATTGTAGATGTAGTCTCGGTTATTCGCGTTGGCTCATTTATTATTTGGATTAAATCCATACCATCCAATCATGATAAGACTGAAGCGATTGCCTTCAAGAACCATTACAGCACACCACTCATTCAAAATTTAATACACAACAACGCACTGGTTCCTTGGAAGCAGTCCTTAAAATATCTCGGTGTCCAGTTGGACGAGAAACTGCGGTTTGAGGACCATCTCAACACCGTTAAGGCAACTGCTTTCAGGATAACAAAACACCTCAACACTGAAACACGAACATTAATGTACACCTCTTTTTATCAGACCTACACTGACATACGCCTGCCCAGTCTGGGCTCATAACAAGACACAACACGAGAGAGTGAAACTTTCGGACAACCCTGAGAGTAGAGTAACAGAGATGGTTCTGGGCCAAAAATTTTCATTCTAAGTCCGAAAGTAGGTCAAGTTGTCGTTCGGTCATCTGAGGGCACTAAACCTAACCGGGTGTGCGTGCGAATTAAATTTTTATAAAAAGAAAGAAAAAAAAAGAAAAAAAAAAATGTCAATCAAAAAGAAAAAATTAACCAAATGTTAATCAACTAACTTAGATAAAAATAAAAATAAGGGAAATGACCGCTCATGGCCTTTGGAAGCACAAAATCTATTTTTAAAATCAACTTTCTGGAATTAATTAAACTTTGGGTTGAATGACAGGCCAGGAGATGTGTGATGGTAGCGCTTTGCAACAACAAAGTGTTAATAAAAATGTTGGGTTAACTGACCGCTCAAGATAAAGTAAAAATTTCGCTTTTTTAAATCAACTTTTCAGGAATGTTTGAGGTTAAGAACCTTGAGGGCAGTGCATACGTTGGGTTGAATGACTCCGTCAAGGAGATGAAATACCTGTCTGTCAAATGACCGTTCAAGGCTACGTCCCTGTGGAAGCAAAAATATTTCGATTTTTTAAATAAACTTTTCGTTTAATGATGGAATTAATTAACTTTTAATAAAAATGTTGGGTTAAATGACCGGTTAAGGAGATGAAATACCTGTCTGAATGCTGGGTTAAATGACCGTTCAAGGCTATCAACCTTTCAAGCAGCTTTGCAATAGGATTTATTAAAACAAAAACAAAAAAATAATCGCAATCAACTAAGTAAGGTATAAAAATAAGGGTAGAGATTGATCATCCTATTTATTTAGAGTAATGAAACACTAACACATATAACAATATAATTCTATTATATTAATTTACATCTTGTTTTTATAGCTTCATGTAAGATTTATATAAATTATATGTAAGAATATAATCCTCTGGGCAGCTGGATGGCCAAATACCGGAATCAGGACCTGATCTCCATCCTACATCTTTTCCTTCTTCGGTCCGAGATATATTTTTTAGCAACCATGTCGCAATATCTTTATGTGCCTGTCTAGAAAGTGGTTCAAATCGATATGAGTTGTTTTCTTCTTCCTCTAGTAGATGTAGACATATTGTTAATAATCGGTGATTAGCATAATAAGCTCCCTCGCATATTAGCTTATCGAATAAATACAGCTGTTTTTATAATTCTTTAATGCATTCAAAATATGCATATTCTTCGTTGCATTATTTATATCTGAATGTAAAATGTGTTGTATCAGAAATATTTTATAATTATCTGAATATTTACAGTCTAAACACTTCAGGTTAGTTTCAATGTCACTCACTTCAATTTCTTTATTAAAATGTTTAAATAGTTTTAACACTTGAGAAGTAAATAAGTCTAATTCTTGTTTTGACTTATAAATAAGTTTTATAATATCACTGCTTGCGTTTTCTAAAACTTGTATTGTTATGATTTCATCAGGCACATACATAAAATTTAGTAATTCTTTAATTGAATCTATGTTATTTTCATAAATATAATTTTTAATATATCGAATATATATCTCTTTATGTTTTGAATGAATATCATATTGAAGCTGATAATATTGATGTTTATCCATTGCATACTAATCTCAAACTGAAGTACAGTCAGCGAATGCATTTAAAATTTATATTCAGTCAATCGTATATCCCCAAGGTAATGTATCTGTTTTCAAATAGGATACATTTCGTTTATCATCACACGAATTAAGAGTTAATTTAGTTTGTCTTATAGAACTGATTTCATGTAACTTTGATCTAATTAAATTCTGAGTGCGATATATATTGTTACAATTAAATAGACAATTTAAATAATCCTCAAAATGAATTGTTTTCACAGTTGAATTTGTAACTCCTTTACATTTCTTAAATTCTTTATCTTCTAGTCTATATGCATAGAGTTTCGATCTTAACCCTGCAAATTCAAGCATAATTTTTCCAAAATTTTCATCTTTCATTAAACCAATTACTTTTTTATTAGCTTGTGGTATACCATAAATATTATCTTTACTGTAATCTGATGTATCAAATTTATGAATATCACTTTTTATAAATGTATAAATATCCTTTTTAAAATCGTAAATTAATGAATCTGAATCTGTGTATAATAATTTAGCTTCAAATGGTGTAAATTTAGTATGGATGTAGTTATAATGAAAATCATATAAATATGTTTTAGATATATCTAATATAGAAAATCCTACATAAATAGGTTTGTTAAATTTTATATTCGATCTACTCATTTCAATCACCACCATATCTTCTCCAAAAATCACACAACTATGAAAATTAGGTTTTGAGATTAAGGATTTAGCACCATATCGCCCTTCCCATTTGGTTACTAGTTTAACATCTTTATATTTTCTAACGTTTTCCATTGTTTTTCCAAATGAAGCGTTGATAAACAATTTATACTGATTTTTATCAAATTCTGTTGTGGATTTAGCTCGTAAGCTTGTATTTAAATCTATATAAGGTTTAAGCCATGCACTTTGTTTAAATCTTAAAATTCTATAAATCTTTTTTTTCAATTGTAAACCTAATTTTATATACTGTTGTAAGTTACGGTAATGTATAACATACTTCTCTTTAGAGTATAATGTAGTCATTAATTTTGTTAATTTAGATCCTGGAGGACGCTTATGTTCAGGACACAATGGTAAATCTTTATGTGCATTAAACAGTTGTCTAGGGTACTCTAAATCTACTTCTAGTATGTAACCTATTTCAGATGTAGATGATACATTCATTAATTCTGTTACTGTAAATGTAGTTATATCAACCCACTCAAACTGTTTATAAGGTAAATATTCACACATGGCCGCACCATACAAATTAACTACATCAAAGTACATTAGATATGATTCAGGTTTACTAGGATCATAATCTTTTTGCATATATTTATTATTAGCTTTTGCATATCTGTTAGAGCATTGTGAAACTACACCACGAATACCCTTTTCAATAAATGTAATCATATCAATGTCTGTTAATAATTCTAAAGTAATACCTGTGTACTTTAACATTGCATCCCAAGTATAACCAGGCAATGTATAGTAATGGGCAGCATCTAAATTGTAAGTGTGTATACAATTTATTCGAAAATTTTCAAACACATCAGCTAATAACAAGGTATCAGTTTTCAGATATAAATCACTATATTCACCTAAGTTTTTTATATCAAAAGTATTCCAAACTAATTCTGCATGTCTATAATCCTCTTCAGATATATGCTCATCTTTTAATAAGCTATAAAACTCTGCTTTAGCTGGTAAATGAATTTGATCTAATTTTTCCCATGAATCAATGTAATCATACGGAAATACTCCCTTTCGTGATAACAAATTAAATTGTAACTCAGTATTGTAATAACGCTTTATAATTTTCTTATTAGCAGGATTAAGATATGATACTAATTTATCTAAACCGCATGGTAAAAATCTAAAAGAATCTAGAAATTGAAATATAATTCTAGAACCTGCAACATATTTTGAAAAAGATATATATTTTTCTTTATTAATTGGCAAAAGAGATATGTTTCCATCAAAACCAGTAGCAAGTTCCTTAATGATTAAATGAGCATCATAACCACTAAAATTATGGAAAATAACAGGAATGGTTTGGTGAGTTTGATAATTTAAATTACAACTATTATGTGCAGGTCCGCGGTAGGTTCCAGTGATATGACAGTGATCATGCACTTTCAAATCATCCAAATTAAACGTTGTTTGACATATGTGACAATTTGTTGCTTCCGAAAAATCGAATTGTTGTTGATGCGTTAGTTTATCCATAGGAATTGTTACCATAAATACAGTTTCAATATCTTCAGCTAATTTCTTTAATTGTTGAACAAACCATGAAACACAGTCACTACCTCTATATAAATTAAATTTTGATAATGACTCATCGTAGGAACATTGTAAATAATATGCACTGCTCATTGGTATATGTTTTTGATATTCACCATCATTGTTCTCTGTTTTTTCTAAAATACATTCAAAATCTGCATATACAACAAAGGGAACCTTTTCCTTATAATTGAAATTTTTAAATTTTATATATTATCATTCTCTGATGGTAACTCTAATTTACCAGAAATCGTACAATTATCTTCATGATTTTTTAATATAACACTCGTAGAAAAAGAATTTAAACATCTCTTACAAAAATATAGTTTATTTTGTCTTTTCGTTATTTGTCTTGTTACTAGTCTTGATAAATTTTTTATCCAAGCAAAATGATTTATTTCACCTGAAGTAATTAACAGTAAATCAATAACACGTTTTGATTGATTATTACTTAATTTAATCGGTACAACAACATCTTGTTTTGTACCATCTAATGTGTAAACATTAATATTTAAATCATTTAACTCCTCAAATTTTGTTATATCGTTTAGACCTATTGGAAAACTAATATTATTATATTTGAGAATTGTACTGAAGTGAGGGTATGATTTAATCCTATATGAATGTGATTGTGCAGGATAAAGTGCAGACGTAACAGCCCACAGGAAACAAAAGTTATCATTATTTTTAACATTAATTACAGCTTTTTTATTTTGAATGTGAAGAGGTAACTTAATATAAGAACCCACTGAAATTGGATTGTAATTATTAATATTTACTTTTATAAACATAATTTCTAATAATGCCCAACCTGAATCTTTCTCTTGAAATTCACTTAAACGATTTAATAATGTATCATAAACATTATCATGATACCATTGTTTTAAATTAGTAGACTTATCAATGATTTTATTTCTGGTGCTGAATGTTTTATTTTCAATTGTGTTTTTAGAGGGTAAAATGAATTGTCCACATAATATAGTATTAACCTTTATCAATGATGTTAATTTACGTTTAATTTTAATGGAGAAACTTTTAAATGCATTTTTTTAAAAATTGCGTGGGTCTTTATAATGTAAGTTAATAATAATACCTGTACATATTCTACTCTGAAAACAAGATTCAACATCTTGCCAGATTAATTTTCGAGTTGACCCTGTCTTTTGTTGCAATTTTAACTTGAAATACTTCAGTAAGGATAAGTTTCCTTCCAATTTTGATTGCTGCGTTTTAAATTCATGACTTTTTATTGCTTTTCTCACTAAAAAAACTATTTTGTTTATATGCTTAATGAAATTTTTTACTTCATGATTATGTTTAAGTAAATGAATTGATTTTGAAATTGTTTTGATTAAATTGTCACTAATTTCTGAAATGTTCGGCATATTTGTTTATTATATACTGTAACAAAATAAGTAGTTTATTAGAATGAACAAATTAATTTAAGAGAAATAATAATACATACCTCTTTTATTTAAAAAGTAGTTTATGGTAGCAATTATAAAGGAGCTGATGCACTTGCTATTTTCAATAGTATGTAGGAATATAGATGCAACTCTGAATTTATACTAAGAGCTATGATATAACTTGTTAAAAAAATGAGTGGACGAGGAGGGGGATTAAAAATTACTCAACACTAAGTAATTAAATATTTATTTATCATATAAATTACCCTACACCATATAATATTAATTTTTTTATCATTTAACGTTATGTCATAAATTTATAAGTTTAACAAACTTATGACATAACCAATATATATATATATATATATATATATATATATATATCACCCACACTCACTCTTCACTAAATACTACATCTACTGTCTGTCCCACATGTTTTATTACTACCATGTAAAGAGGTTTCATATTTATATCTGTAATGTTTTGTTCACTTAATGCCGCAAACCTTTGCGGCAAATACACTATACATCTCGGCTGTAGCAGCACAGCCTGGATAGCGTCGCCATGTTGCGTCCTCACTTTACGAAGACGCTCCAATTGATATTTCTCACCAATAGTTAACGATCTTATGGGTGTTATCACCCATTGTGACTCCCCACCAATTTTGTTTAAAATATCCATTTGGTTGCTGTTGCTGTTGCTGTCGCTGTCGCTGTCGCTGTCGCTGTCGCTGTCGCTGCTGCTGTCGCTGTTGCTGTTACTATTGCTGTAACGGTTGCTGGAGCTGTTGCTGGAGCTGTTGCTGGAGCTGTTGCTGGAGCTGTTGCTGGAGCTGTTGCTGATACTGCTGCTGGTAGAAGACTTAGAGCTTTGTATATCCATTAGAAATGAAATTCATATTTAAAGTAGATTCTCTCTTAAAAATGTAGCTATTCCCCACCACCACCACACATGTTTGAAATAGATTCATACGTGAATCAAACATTATAAAAAATAAAAGCATATGGTGGGAACCGAAGCATTCCCACCATATGTCTATACCCTGTTTAAAAAATATTAAATGAACACATTAAAGTAGATATTTAATCATGCATACAACTTGTTTAATACTATTTTGTATAATCATTAGGAATCCTTATCTCATTTATATAAGATGCAAATTGCATAGGGCAGTGCCCGTGGGTGATCAACTTAATTATATTTCCATTTCAGTTTATAACCTGCTCACTAAAACATTTTTATATACAAGTAGTGGTCACTCTCGGTTATTAACTTCTCCACTTTACTTTCCATCAGGAATGTTCGCATCACTCAATAATAAAAATATCTGATTGCTTTGGTTCCCACCATACTTTTTGTCTATACCCTGGATGATTTCAGTTCCCATACATTAAACTAGTTATTTATTTATGCGTGCAGGAATGCAGGAGTCCATGCTTATTTATATGCAAATCTTCTAACACACCTATCCTGCACTATTAACTAGATTGATAATGACTTTACATATAAATTCTATTTCCATCGGGAATGTTCGCATCACTCTATAAAAATATCTGATTGCTTCAGTTCCCATCAAACATTAAGCTCATAACAGAATTTGATAATTTCCGTTCCCGCACACATTAAGCTAGATATTTATTTATTACTTTGTAAGTAAACTAGAAATCCCTGCTGCGCGTACGTCTGAACGCCACTAATGACGATGCTAAAATTGTACGCGACCGGTCAAGGTTAATGCCCTCAGATGATTGAACGACAACTTGACCTACTTCTCGGACTTAAATGGAAAGAGTTGATCGGTACAATTTTATTAATAACAATAACACTATAAAACCTGCTTAATTATTACCTGTTTGATAATAATATCTATCGTTTCCACACATTAAACTTAATCATTATTTTTTTCTTGTTTTTAATACCCCAAGAACATTTATCTTATCTATTATCAAGGAAAATATAAAACATTTATTACGAATAATTCACAATAATATTTTTTATTATAAAATATATACATATGTTTTCACATAAATGATTCTAATAAATCTAAATAATTTGATAATCCAAGTTTGATTAACGCCGCACACAAACATTGGATACATTTTTCATTATCTAGAAACAGTTGGCACTCTTCTGCTGCACTATAATAAGTCTCCTCCATAATCTGCAACTGTTTCAGCTTCTCCTGGTCTTCCTGGTCTTCCTGGTCTTCCTGGTCTAGGCCCAATTGGTTTTGGCGTTGACAACTATCAAACGCCAAATTTGAAAATGTCTGCTGGAGGTTTTCCACTGCGCTGTTTATGTCAACTGCTCCAGTCTGGTTATTATTACTGTATGTCATCCACATGGTGTATTTTATTTATGATTTACTTTCTTGCGATTGACTACTTTGGATGTAGAATATTAACTGAACTAAGAACGTAGCCAACATCTATTTATACAAGAATATTTTAATAAAAAAAATATCTTGCATGTATGTACCTTATGTACCTTATGTAGTATATATGTACCCTATTCCATATAAATCATATAAGTACTGTAAAGAAGATGATTGTAAAATCCAATTGTTAATTGCGTAAACGTTCTGCTTTGCGCACTGTAAGTGATTGTGATTATGTTTTAAACAATGATATTGCTTTGATGATTCTAATTTCTGTACGAGAGAAGATAATTTTGGACATCCTTGGGACTCAATATCAAATATTTCTATTCCAGGTAATTGTTGTTCCAATCAGCGTTTCTTTTGCAAACCTTTAACAATTACAAGTGTGCCAAGATCTAATGATTTTAATAAAAATGAAGTTAAATTTGAATAGTTCATTGAATTTTCGGTAAACCATTTTAAACCATGAATATTATTAGTTAACCAACTGATTTGTGATTTAACGTTACTATTTAAACATTCAAATTCTAAAGGAAAATTAAAAAGTGTATGAAATTTACAACAACAATCACCCAAAGTGATTAATGCTAGTTCTTTACATAAAAATTCTCCGTTTTTATATTGAAACCCCTGAATATCAAGAATGATTTTCCTATTAATTGTCACGTCTGTGCACATTGAAAGTTTACAACGATCTAATAGTACCCGTCAATGGATTATACTTTATAATTCTATCATGTAATATTAAACAATAAGCTGACGTTATTGCCGGTACGTTATCATTAGTTTCAAATTCTATACGAATGTCAACTGTTCCCGAATTTAGAATTTCATTTTGCCGAGAACAATCGATCATTACTAACGGTGCTGTGTTTTTAAATGTTATAGGATCAAATAATGGTTCGTTTTCTTTTTCATAATATGAACTTTGGAATTGTGAATACATTTCAAACAAAGATGCAAACTGCCACCTGGAAAAATCTAAATTTAAGTTATCATAAGGATATATTTCAGAATTTAAAAATAATTTTAAATTTTTTAGAGTGCAATGATCAAATTTACTGACGTTGCCATTGCTTTTATTTTTGCGATCAGATTGGAAACCTATAATTACATATCGCGGTTTTTCCATTTGAGTTGCAGATTTAACAGTCCAAGTGTGCTGTTTTGTCTGCTGCAGCAAAGGATATTCATGTAATTCCCAACTGCGAAAACCGATTTCTAGATCTGTACCTTTCTCAATATAATTTAGTAATGTTAAACGTTCTACATCTGCTACAGATATATGTGGTACACGCCAAACTATTTTGTTAATATTAACTTTAATTCTTTCATCAACTGCAGTATTATATATTGCATTAAGATCTGAATTACTTCGAATCAAAACAAGTTCTTCACGAAGATTCAATAAGATTTTTTTTAAATCCTCAGCAAATCCCATTAGTATTTTTAAGGGAATGCAAACATTGAAATAACCTAATGCATCTTCTAAATTATAAGTATCAATGGACCAGCCTGCATTTCGTAATTTATTTTTATCACTCTCATTAAATGAAACGTAACCCTTCATTGTTGTAGTAATGCCTGGATTTCTGACACGATCTATAACTTTTCCACCGATCTCATAGCGAATCTCTTCAAATAAATGAGCAAACCCATTATTAATAAATTTAGCAGTACCCGATATCGTGTTATCTTCTTTTGTCAAGCGACCCTCTATGTAAATATAACTTTCAGATGGTAAAGTGTAAATATCCTGTTGTTGAATAGGAATTCTAATTTCATCATTGTTATTAAATGAAGTTGACGCGTATGGAAGGTGTGAATGTTTATCGGCATTAATAATGGAATTATCAAAAAGTGCCCTTTCTCCTACGTTCAATATAGTCATCTTTAAGTTTTAAACCAAGCTGTTGCAGAAATTTACGATTTTCAGGTGTTAACCGTTTTATAGCTTTTCTAACAATGAGTGGTTGCGATGAAGCAGTCTTATTTAAATAATTCTTATTGTACCGTACAACCATTTTACTCAGACTCCCTTCAGATGTAGTCTTATCGTTATGACCTCCTTACGAAAATTGATATCGTTTCCATCTTGATCTACTATTTTAAGCACAACTTCTGAGATTATTCTCGTATTTATAGGCATGTATAGTACATTTTGAGGAACTTCAATAATTTTAAATCCAGGTGGTACTGATGGAAAAAATTCATGTAGTGTATGAACTAATTCATTATTATTGTATGCTCCTGTGGTTATGTTACATTCTACGCGTATGCTATTTACTTTCAATATATTAACAGGTAAATCGGATATGTGTGACGTGTTTTCTTTCAAAATTTTGTTTTCAAAGCCTAACAAACTGTTTATTGACTGTGGTTTAGTAAAATCAATGGACTTTGAACATTTTATATGACATTTTAGAGTATTATTATTAGCTGATATGTGACAAACAGCTTTAAAATTAACATCCTCTTTATTTAATTTCTCAATTTCATTGCTAATAAATTGATCAATATCATGTAATTCATATGAACCAGTTGGTATTTTAATGATTTTATCACCAATATAAAATTTATTATTATCTTCATCAATATTTGGAATAGCATTGTAAGTTTCAAAACTTATTAAGCCTAAGCTATAATTTTTTTCCTCTGACGTTAAATCAATAGGTGGATGATAATGTGCTCTAAGTAATGATGTTGTACCAGTAAGAGTGAACGTCTGCATTTTGCAACAACCATACCACTAGTGAAAATAGTTACAAAAATTAAATATTTTTATATAAAAATTCTAAACACAAGTGTCCACATACTACAGTATTAAATTTTTGTATTCTTGCATGATTATAAAAAATTTTAACTTGCCCACCACTATTAAAATAATTTATAATTTCTGGAGGCGGTTTTAAGTTACCATAACTATCATAATATTGCACATTATTAAATCCTTTTATATAAGCAACCCAATGAGTTCCTTGACCCTTATTAGTATCTAAATTAACAATACCACACTCATGTTCTCTTATACTTTTAGGTAAATTGTCACGCATAAAAACACCTCGAAACGAAGCTATTTCCTTTGCATACCTTCTTAAATCTATATTAGTGAGAGCACGTTGTGGTAGTTTTAAGGGTTTTTTGAATAAGGTTTTAAATGCAACCCATATCCTGTTTTATATGGTTTCAGAAACAATCCTTTTCCCACAGCTATTCCTTCCATTGCTTGATTGTGACGCTGTTTTTCCTTAAGATCTGCAGCAGCAGCTTTTGCATCATTAACAGCTTTTGCAATTCCGGCAGCACCGCCACCTAATGCTCCCAAAGCACTCAATCCAGCAAAAAGTGGAATTAGTGGTAAAAAACCACCACTTTTTGGAATCGGAATAATCCTCGTGGGTTTTCTTTTTTTAATTCCCTTAACAGCATTCAATGCGATTTTTGATGCTGATATTAAATCAGTTGGTTTAAATCGTTTTAGTTCAGCACGAGCCTTTTTTACCGCTGAATGAAATGATAACCCACGTCCTCTTTTACCTCTACTCTTCTTTTTCCTATTTTGCTTACGTAGACCCATTCCTAATTTAACTTTCGCCTTCATAGCTCCTGCAACACCTAAAGCTGCAGCTTTTTCAGTGATACTTGAGTCAAATGCGTTAATTCGTTTTATTGCTTCAGTAGCTAATATTTTATCAGCTTTATGTCTACTTTCTAAATCATTAAATTGTGAATAGGAAATATCATGTGTTTTACAAGCTTCATCTAATTTATTTATACCGATATCACCTCTATTTAAGCGTTTCTCTAAATTCGTTCCAGGTCCACAAAATTTGTAGCCAGGGATATGTAACTCAAAGGGTAATTTATTAATTACTTTATTTAAAAGTCCTGATCCTACCCTCTTGAAATATTGTCTTGGACTAAGCTGATCTGCTTGATATCGTCTCATTATATGTGTTACAGGTATAAATACTAAATAACAAATGTTTATATTACTTATATTTTCATATAATATAGTAGTTATAAAAATGAAGTTGGTGAAACAACTACAAACGATTCACGTTAATAATATAGATGAAAATTATAATAATAATAAAATTGTTCATCGTCATGGTTCATTACTTCCATCAAGTATTAGATGTATTATTGCGGGTCCATCGAATTGTGGAAAAACAAACGTTATGATCAGTTTACTTGAGGATCCAAATGGGCTTCGATTTAAAAATATTTACATATACTCTAAATCTTTATATCAACCAAAATATGAATATTTACGAAATTTATTATTACCAATAAAAGGAGTTGGTTATTATGAATTTTCTGAAAACACAAAAGTTATTGAACCTTCAAATGCAAAGGAAAACTCTATATTTATTTTTGATGATGTGGCATGTGGTAAACAGAATGCAATTCGAGATTACTTCAGCATGGGGCGACATAAAACTATTGATTCATTTTACTTGTGTCAAACATGTACCAAAATTCCTAAGCATTTAATTCGAGATAATGCTAATATTATTATTTTATTTAAACAAGATGATACAAACTTGAAACATGTGTATGAAGATCATGTAAATACTGATATGACATTTAACAAGTTTAAGGAAATGTGTTCAATGTGTTGGATTAAAAAGCATGATTTCATTTTAATTGATAAAGATAGTGACATTAATAATGGACGATATAGGAAGGGTTTCAGTTACTATATAAATCTATAGTGTGTGTGTGTTTACTCATCATTCCAAATTTATCAATATCATAGTACAGACCTGTTTTCAGTTAAACAGACCTGTTGAAAAGCTGTTTTTCAGTTAAACAGACCTGTTGAAAAGCTGTTTTTCAGTTAAATAGACCTATTTATTAGCTGTTTTCAAATAAACAGACCTGATTAAAAGCTGTTTTCAGTTAAATAGATCTTTTCAAGAGCTGTTGATCCTTTTAATTTAAGTATATTCAAACATGAAGGAACAAGATATAAAAAGTAAACTAATAAAGAAAAGAAAATCAATTAAGAAGAAATTGGAAGATTTGAAATCTAGTGAAATCTCATTACAGGAGTCATATTTACCAATTACAAAATCTATAAGCAAACTCATTAGCCCAAAGTTTGAAAAACATGTAAATGATGAAGCAACAGTTTTTAAGGAACCAATCAAAAGTGAACGCAAACAAATTTTTGATAGGACAATTCAAGCCTTGCCTGAAGATGAAATTTTTCGACCACCTCAATCGGTATCATCGCCAAAGCAAGCTAAATTTATCGATGATAGTGAAATATTTGAGAATATACCTACAGAAAGTTATTCTTATGATGATAATGAATCTGTGTTAGATCAAACAAGAATAGAACAAACATTAGATACAACATATTTAGGTGATATGATACCTGAAGATACATTTCAAATGTACTTAAATTCTTTCGATGATTTACCTAGAATATATATAGAAGCAAAAATCCGAGATACAGACAATAATTTTGATACTCTTTACGGTATTAGACATAATTTAGAAACTGAAAAATTCTATATAGGAAATAGTGAACTGATATTTAACGGAAATGATATATCTATACGTGGTCTCGATTACAAAGGTACTCCAGGTTTATATGAACTTTTATTTAAAAAAGAACCTATAGGTTATACACCTGAAGATTCCAGAAATTACAGAGATATTGTAAATAGAACTAATGCTCACCGACGCGGTTATCTACCAGAGGGGCAAATTGCAGGAAATAGGTCTAATAAATATAAACACATTGTACAACCTTTATTTTCCAATATTCAACAACCTGCTGTATTTCGCGGAGGATCATTTTCAAGTCAAGGACTTCAAATGGAATATAATAATAATTCAATTGATCATGTGTATTGGGATGACCCTAACGAACTAGTGGATCGATTGCAGCTTTTACTTGCTTCCCAGATGGCCGGAAATCATTCTCATACTAATGAAATAAATAGTATTCTAGAAGAATTGAAAGAAGCAGATATAATAGAATAAAATAGAAAAGATTGGCATTTGTTAGGTGACATGACTATTGATAAGTTCGGTAAAAAGATTGAGCACTATCGTCGTGATAGTGAACATACGACTCATATAAATAAAATAATATCATCTATAAAAAAACCTAATTTATTTGGTTTAATAAATATTACACTTCAAGGAATTTCTAATAGTAACATATTTACTACATTATCAACAGGATCTCATATTTACTCAGTTCCGTTTAATTCTGGTGAAATAAGTCACATTTATTTGTATCCAGGGGATACACAGGTATATGTAAACCATAGTGAAATTGGACGAGAAAATTTAGTTGGATATAAATTAAAATTTGATGATGAAATATCTATAAAAGTTAAAGGTAAATATAACACACCATTTGTAGAATTAATGGTTAAGTATCCAATCGAGCAGTAGTTTACCATTTGTAGTTACATATTCAATTATGAGTGTTAAAAAACAAATTGTTGAAGAATTACATAAACCTGCTAGAAGGAATTTTAAACGTAGAAAAGTTATTATTAAAGGTTTGAATGATTTATTTCAAGCTGATTTAGTTGAAATGATCCCTTATGCTCGATTTAATCGAGGATTTCGATACATCTTAGTCATAATTGATACTTTCTCAAAATATGTTTGGGCAGTACCAGTAAAAAAATATTAAAGCCACCTTTTATCCCAAAAAATCTACAAACAGATAATGGAAAAGAATTTTATAACAAGGAAGTCAAGAGTTTGCTAGATAAATTTAATATTAATCATTATTCTACATTTAGCACAATGAAAGCATCAATTGTAGAACGAGTCAATAGAACCTTAAAATCTATGATGTGGAAAGATTTCAGTTTGCAGGGAAATTACAAGTGGTTACAATTATTACCTAAAATAGTTTTGAAATACAACTCAATGAAACACTCAACTATAAACATGAGGCCAGCAGATGTAAATTCTGCAAACGAGAAACGTATATTGAACACATCCTACAATAATGTTAAAGTAGCAACACTGAAAACTAAATTTAAAGTTGGCGACCAAGTTCGTATAAGCAAATACAGAGGAATATTTGATAAAGGATATACACCAAACTGGTCCAACGAAGTTTTCAAAATTCAGGAGGTTAAATTGACAAATCCAACAACATATATTTTAATGGACCAAGCGGGGGAGTTGATATCAGGAGGATTTTATGAGTTCGAGTTACAAACTGCAAAATATCCAGATGTTCATTTAATCGAGAAAATTCTTCGAAGGAAAGGAAATATGGTGTACGTGAAATGGTTGGGTTTCGGACCAGAACATAACACGTGGATCAAGAAAAGTGATTTTGAATTATAAATTATGTTAATGTTAATAAATAAAATGCTTTATACTTACCTTATATATATGTTTTATTTAGGTGTAGGGTAAGAAATAAAACAATGTACAGGTTATTATATATTTAATTGATTAAACTTCATTACAAGTACTTTATAGTTATGGTATTGTCGAATCTTATTCTTAACTAGTTTTATATTCAAACGTAGCAGTTCTAAACGAATGTTGATGTGTTTTATTTCTTGTTTCAAGAAATTCATATTGCGTTGGTCCATGACTAACGTAGAATGAAGACAACTACCATTCATCCTCCTCCTCCTCTTCTTCCTCCATTGCCTGTGTGGTTGTTGATAATTGAATTGATGTAGACTGTACATTCTGCTCTTGACTTGTTCCAATGATGGGGTGGCCAAACAATATTCTTACCATGTTTCCATTTAAAATTTCTTCTAGTGAAAAAATAGAACTGTCAGCTTCCAACGGTGTGGTTTCATATGGTAAATATGTTTTTCGTGATGTGGAACAGGATTTTATTAAGTCATAAAATGTATTATCAATCTTGTATACATAATAAACAATACTCTCTGTATATAATTCGAGCATTAATAAGTACTCGTTATATTCCCCAATATATTGAATCGTATCATTATGAGGATTAAACAATAACTCAGTATCATCAGTGAACACTATAGATATATCTATGTTTGGATAAATAGCGTCTTTATAATTATTCACCATATGCATATACACACTTTCCGCAACATCATAAAAATATCCATTAACACTAACTTTATAATATTTTGAATTATGAAGTGCACCAACTTGCAGTTTAACCATCTTGAACTAACTATTTTTATGTCTATATGACTTACTTATATAAGATTTTCAATCCCCTCCATTACTTTAATATCCACCTTCAGATTTATTTTAAATTACAAATCGAAAAAATGGTGATGTGGCTATCATGTTACTTTCTCCGACTTTATATTTACGTTTTCATGGGTTTATTTTCAATGGAAATCATATTTTAAATGTACATCGAGCGTTGCGTAAACTCGGATGAAACTGACGTTTAAAACGTCAAAATCATGAAAGATGGAAAAATTATACTTCAAATTCAAAAACTCGGTTTACTCAAGAACTAACGAGATTTCGAAAAAAACTTATTCTTTAGAAGTTGTTCATTTTGGCATTCTCTACAATTATTATTCACATAAAATTGCTGTAACTATTATCGTTTCATAATTATAAACCAAAAATTAAAAAAAAAGAATATTTTTTTTTCTCGAATAGCAATGATTTTATCAAAAATATTTTCAAGCAAAAGCTATTCATTTCTTTGTTGTCTTCGATGTTTGTTTAAATGTTTTTGTGATATTTATTATATTTAAGAAAATATTGGCAAAAAACAAAAAACAATTAAGGTAAACACCCACTTCCGGTGTACGAAATTTTACCAAAAGCTTTTCAGTTCTTCAGATTATCAAATAAGACGTATGTTCAAAGTTTCATAACAATTGCTCTATTGGTTTTTGAGATACAGCGCACACAGACAGACACACACACACACACACACACACACACACACACACAGACACACAGCACACACACACACACAGATACACACACACACAGACACACACACAGACACACAAATTTTTTTTCCAAAAATTGTTGAAATGGCATCTAGGGACCCCAAAACGGATATTTCCGCAAAAAAAATTTTTGAAAAAAAAATCACGATCACAATACTTTCTCGTACTTCGTAACGGAGAAAGTAAAAAACTGGATCTTCATTATAAGTAACTATAAGTTCTTCTTCAAGTGATGTTCTTAAACTGTCTGGTGTAACTTGATTTGTTGTCAGAATTGTCATCACAGGCATGGATTCTTCGATCTTTTTTCTTTTAGTTGAATTGAAAGTATCCTCTTCGTTCTTTTCATGTGTTGGTAAATATATACGATGTACAAAAATTTTATTCATTCGGCAAATAGCACAAGAAGTTAATTTTGTTAAACAAGATGTGCAATACAGATGCCCGCAATTCATTGCATATTTTACCACATTTATTAGACACACTGGACATCTTCCACCATCATAATTCGATTTATATTCTATAAAAAGTTTACACTAAGTAACATTATTCAATTTTAAATTTGAAACTTACCTTCATCTTCAGTTAACTCATAATTATATTTTCTTTTAAGTTTAGCGAATGTATCGTCCGCCATGTTTTATAATCAAGTGTTTGCTTCATCTATAAATATTTTATTTATATATTCCAGCATGCATCCTATTTTTTGTTTTTTGTTTTAATAAATCCTATTGCAAAGCTGCTTGAAAGGTTGATAGCCTTGAACGGTCATTTAACCCAGCACTCAGACAGGTATTTCATCTCCTTAACCGGTCATTCAACCCAACATTTTTATTAAAAGTTAATTAATTCCATCATTAAACGAAAAGTTTATTTAAAAAATCGAAATATTTTTGCTTCCACAGGGACGTAGCCTTGAACGGTCATTTGACAGACAGGTATTTCATCTCCTTGACGGAGTCATTCAACCCAACGTATGCACTGCCCTCAAGGTTCTTAACCTCAAACATTCCTGAAAAGTTGATTTAAAAAAGCGAAATTTTTACTTTATCTTGAGCGGTCAGTTAACCCAACATTTTTATTAACACTTTGTTGTTGCAAAGCGCTACCATCACACATCTCCTGGCCTGTCATTCAACCCAAAGTTTAATTAATTCCAGAAAGTTGATTTTAAAAATAGATTTTGTGCTTCCAAAGGCCTTGAGCGGTCACTTCCCTTATTTTTATTTTTTATCTAAGTTAGTTGATTAACATTTGGTTAATTTTTTCTTTTTGATTGACATTTTTTTTTTCTTTTTTTTTTTCTTTTTATAAAAATTTAATTCGCACGCACACCCGGTTAGGTTGAGTGCCCTCAGATGACCGAACGACAACTTGACCTACTTTCGGACTTAGAATGAAAATTTTTGGCCCAGAACCATCTCTGTTACTCTACTCCTGAGGTTAAACAAACGCTCATTTCCAAATTCTCGTTAAAGATAACTGCGGCCTTTTTAAACAACCTCTATAGTATATTGTATAACGAGCATGGAATGACATACATTTCTCGCGAGTATGAAGTTTGCAATTCATAAGAGCGAGAAATAGTCATTCCATGCGAGTTGTACACTATGCTTTAACTACGACAACGCTGTTGAGCTTCATTGTGATAGTTAAGATAATTAAAAACCGAGAGCGGACAATTTGTACGTGATAACTTTTATCAGAAGCACCTGCTTAACGTTACCGCGGAAACAAATGTCAGTCAAAAACCAAGCCGCCAGCCGCAACATTATTTATGGTTCATATCATTTCTCAAGTTTATGTATTCTTAGTGTTTAAAAGTATATATAAATAGTACGGAAACAAACATCGAAAATACAGATTTGCCGAGGTACTACAACTAACCCCACATGTATGTTGAAGCGGCGAAGCAAACATCTTTAAATCTACTCCGTCATTTTGACACATTGAAGGTTAGGCTTCACGCGTGACAGTGCAGTGTTGGAATAAATTCTAGCACAGACAATCGATGCGAGAATGAAATGCGTGAGCAATGCACTACATATACTAATCATTAACGAGCATGTAATGAGCATATATCTAAGTTGTCGTAGGTAATAGTATATTACATAACAAGAGTTGTAAGTAGCAAATTACGCGCAAGTGAAAGATATTGCGTACGAGCCGCGTAGCGGCGAGTAACGTAATTTCACGAGCGCGTAATTGCGTTACAACTCGCGTTATGTACTATACTTTACCTTCGACCTTACATTTATTCGCTTAAACTAAAGACATATTGAAAAACTGAATCTTGTTAGGGTGACGTTTAAAGGTTTATTATATAGCCGGTTATGGCAATGTAGGACGACTACCAACTAAACAAACGAATTACCGTTCGAACAATTTTCCGTCGAATAATATATTGTCCAATACATTGATTGAACAAATTTAAAGGTGCGGATCGTTGTACTCACTCTGAAGTGTTAATCTACTAAGATACCATTACGATGGAAGTACCAATAAGGCATAGCATGGAGTTTATTGTGTCGGTTATTCTTTTAACCAATAAGTTGCAATCTGACGTTTAAATGTCACTGTCACTTTTAATATTTAAAGATGAACAGACGAATGCAGGGGACTCGGCGGACGTTAATTATAATTGGTTAAAAAGTATATAATATACCGAAGTGCATAAGCGGTAATAGTACATGTTACTCATTTATGTACAACATTTAACATTTATATAAAACATCATTTCTACGCACCCCTGTCACTGTTATTGTTATTTCTATTGTTATATTGTTATGTTTATTATTACTTTTACACCTCTTGTTATTTATACCCCTTTATTTATACTTTTGTTATTCTAGTTAAAAGTTTAGTTTAAGAAAATAGTTTAGCTCTCTACATTTAGATTTAGTTAGGTTAAGGATTAGAATTAGGATTTAGAAATAAGTTATGTTAGGATTAGCCCTTTCGGATATTATAAACTCAAAATTATCAATTGTCATCACCATTAGAGTAAGTTAATGTACTTCAAAAATTTATGTAATAAAAACACTGAACGGGTCTGGAGTTAGTCATCGTGTGACCTTTGAACTGTCTGGTTGAAATTTTCTGACCTCCCCGAATTACCAAGTTTTTCGACAGTTACACGAGCATATAAACCGTGAGGATTTCACGAATTGTTATTTTCCTGTTCTTGAACGGATTTAACACAACTTCATTTGGATTTGCACCCCTGTCTTCGAATCAGATGAATTAGCTCTGAGGAGAGTCAGATTAATGCCTATGTGCCTTAAAGCAGTGGCTACACCGCTCGATTTTTCTTTGCCGACCCCCGCCACTGCACCCGGACCTGCCACCATTCTGAATCCCCTCTGATCACCGACGCCCCATTGAACACCTCTGCTACCATGGAAACTTCACCCCTGCCTGAGTGCGACGGAGAAGCGGAGACGGCTCACTTCTCCCAAGTAAAATCGAAGAGGAAGCGAGTAGAGCTTCGCTACCCAATCAAGACAGGTAACAAATTCCAACCGCTCTCGGACGACGATAGGATGTTGTCTCAGGGTGAGAACGAATTTAGTGAAATTCCGGTTCCTGTCAACTCTGACGTGCCTAAAAAAATAAACTATCCTGCGATATACAGGGTGTCCCCGAATGGTCTGTACAACGCTCTACCACATATTCTCTGAAACAAGATAAGACGATTTAACTAAACTTATCTCTATCCAAAAGTGGTTCCTAAGCCATCTACGAGGCCTCAAAGATATTATTTTTTTTTCATTATTTTTCAAATATTTTTATTTTGGACTTAGGTAAGAAAACCTAATTTGGCACATTTAATTACATTGATACCATGCACTTTTTGCGATATGTTTCTTTATCCTACGTTTAAAGTAAGTGGTCAAACTAGGACCATCGACTTCTTAAGATACCTAAATATTTAGGTAGGTCAAATCATAAGGAATACTTTTTTTCTGCAAGATCATTCAATTTTACGTATTTTTTGTCTCTTATAAAATTTTGCTATTTTCCCCACAAAAAATATTTTTATTTGTCAAAACAACAAAGAAATAAAATTCTAAAAAAAAGTGATTCTTTATTTACAAATATAGAAATTGAGACACCTGTGAAATTCAGTTACCGGTGATTTTGTGACAAAGTCAGTCATGTACTCAATTAATGAATTAACTGATATTGTTTTAGTTTTTGGGTTTTGTGAAGGTAATGGCCGCAAATGTGTAAGAGTATACAGTGAAAGATTTCCAAATCGCCGAATACCAAACCATCAAACATTTGCTTCCGTAGAAAGGCGACTTCGAGAAACTGGCCGCTCAGAATACTCTGCGAGGGATTGTGGTAGAAGACGCACTGTACGAACTGTGGATGTTGAAGAAGAGATTTTGGAACGGATAGACGAAGATCCATCTAAAAGTACCCGGCGTTTAGGTGCTGAACTAGGCGTATCTAAAAATGTTGTGCATAAGGTGTTTAAAGAGCAACTGCTATACCCATATCACATTCAAAAAGTTCAAGAGCTAATGCCTCAGGATCACGATAAGCGACTTCAGTTTTGCCAATTTATTGTTAATAACCAAATTGACAATTTGAATTTCGCCAAGACAATTTTGTTTACAGACGAAGCGTGTTTTACCCGAAGAGGTATAACAAATCTCAAAAATGAGCATGTTTATTCCGAAGATAATCCACATGCAACTAAAACCATGCATTTCCAACGGCAATTTAAAATAAATGTTTGGGCCGGTATAGTAAATGATATTATTGTAGGACCAGTAATTTTACCACTAAATTTAAACGGAGAACAGTACTTACAACATCTTCAGGAATTGCCAGTCTTACTGGAGGATGTGCCGCTTTTACTTAGGCGTGATATGTGGTTTATGCATGATGGGGCTCCACCTCATTTCACTTTACCAGTGCGTACTTTTTTAAACGAAAAGTATCCCGGTAAATGGATTGGGAGAGGCAATGACGCACCAGTGCCTTGGCCTCCACGTTCCCCGGATATCACCCCAATGGACTTTTTTTTGTGGGGAACTATTAAATCAATTGTTTATGGTAAGCCCATAGATACGCACGACGAATTATGGGCGCGAATACAGAATGCGTTTCAAACAGTTAAAAACAATGTTGGTGTTTTACAACGTGTCCATTTTAATTTTTTGCGACGTGTAAATTGTTGTATTGCTGAAAATGGCAATCAGTTTGAACATTTGTTGTGAAACTAATAAATTTGTGTTTGTTGTTAGGTACCTATCTTTATTTCTACTTAATATTATTTCAATATTTATTATTAAGCATTTTTGGGGACAAACATACCTGCTCCACGTAGTCGTAGATTTAGTCTTCAATAAACATTTGTAGAAGGATGCCTTCAATTTTGAAAATGTACTCGATAGTGTAGTTTTGGCATTATATTCGTTTCCATTACAGAAACCGTACATCATGTACATGTCGGCGCTCTCATTAAATGTAAATCCATTAGAATTGAACATATCAAAACAAAAATAATAAGAAACACAAGAACACTTGACAGTGGCATAAGCTGGAATCGATGTTGCTGGGTGTACTTATTATGAAAATAAGCTAATTAAGATTTCTTAAAAATACACATTTCACGTAGAAAGACAGCATGCACTAACAAATAATCTTCAAACTGGAAATTGTACGGTTTTCTGTAAATGAATATGAAATAATAACATATCTTAAATGTCTCGATATTCAAACTTTGAGGACCTCATAAAGGCTCAGGAAACATGGTACAATTTTAGAAGCAAGATACGATGGTTAAAATTTTAAGAAGAATATCGCCACATGTAGATTATTTGCCAATTTATACACACATTTAAAATTGTCGTACTTGTAATAGTGCCAGCGAAAACTGAAGATGACTCTTCGCTCAAAATTGCATCAATTAAGTTTAACGTATGTCCATAATCAAATTTGTTGCTGCGCTGATATTCTGAGATGTGATTAAAAAAAATTATTACCACGTTTCACATAACAGAGGAATGAATAATAATTGTATTCATTTTAATTAGCAGCTTCATATTTGCCAATTATGACAGAAGTAAACAATAAATGCCTTTGAATCAATTTATTTATATGTTATGGAAAATATATTTAATTTAATATACGATTGAGGATATTATAATGATAAAAAGAATATAATTTTAGAATAAATATATAGGTACCGAGTGTTGTGGGATAAGGGGCGAACATAGGGATTTAACATGTAAAATTAAATATGTGTAATTATTAGCTCGCTAAGGAATCGTTAAGGAATATTTTTTAGAGAATTAAAAACTGTAAATGAATCATCCATTTAATTTACGTTTGTACTAGTCGCCTCCCTGGGATGATACTAACATGTTATTAATATATGGAACAATAACTTGATCGGGTTTGTTGAAATTGTACACTTTTAGTTGAGGGATAAAACTTGCAATTCTGCATACATAACTAGGAAGCTAAAAATTTATAAAAATACTGTATACAGGGTGTTTCAAAATTCATGCACCAAAAAATTTCTGCGTACTCCTTGTAGATAAAAAGAAAAAAAACCCTTATGACAAATCTCGATTTTCCACAAAATAACATGGATTAAATCCCCTTGCGGAGATATTAAAGAGACGCCAATGCTCCCCATTAATGAATAGTTTCGTTCGCGCGTAGAAAGGCGAGACCACCGCCATACACGTTCGCGCTCGCCTGTCTCGGGTTTTCGTCTCTCGAGCTTGTACTGCCGGCATTAGATAAACAAACGGTGTGGATTTTAGTGTTTATGCAGCACACAAATTAGGTCAATGTACCATCGAGTTATTTAGAAGTAAATGTCGTGTCAGTCAGTTCAAATTTTCGTGATTATCAAACGGTATTAACGCCATAATTACCAACTCAGTTTACAAGCAGAAACTAACTGAATTCTTTTTCGGTTTTTCACCGTCTTCAATTGATGGGGGTGAATTTGTAGAGGGCATTGATTGGTCAAACTGTGCAGCCCCATTGTCGCCCTAGGAATTTTTAAAACCGATTTGTATCTTCGAGGAAACACACATGTTTTTACGGATTTTCTAAAAATGTGTTATTCCAAATTAGGTCTTGGCCTTGGGTAACAAAGGAATATTATTTTACAGCACCTACCCCCCGTGATTTTAAGTAATAGGACTGCAAGGGATACAATTGTACAGCAATAAAAATGCACAAGTGTAGGAAGCCGCAAGGAACAATAAAAAAATGCATAATAAATAAGATGAACTTGAAATTTGTGCGTCGGTTTTATTAAGCCTCACCGTACTGTTTATGTTAAGATCAAATTTCAACAGCCCGCTCGAAATTAGGTCACCATTCATTCATGCGTCCACACTTAAAATCGGCACCGTGTGTTTTTATACAAGCGAACGAAAGTATTCATTGATAGATGAACAGTGGCGTCTCTTAAATATTTCTGCGAGGGGGTTTAATCCATGTTATTTTGTGGAAAATCGAGATTTGTCATAAGGGTTTTTTTTTTCTTTTTATCTACGAGGAGTACGCAGAAAATTTTTGGTGCATGAATTTTGAAACACCCTGTATAAATATGCAACAAATGTAATTCTTGGTATAAAACAATTTATTTCATTTCGTATTTCAAACTTGTATTTATCTCCTAAATTTAATAGTATTAAGTATGACTATCTCCGCTGTCAATGACAACGGAGATATAAAAACTTTAATATACCGAGTGTCTGGGATAAGGGGCGAACATAGGGATTTAACATGTAAAATTAAATATGTGTAATTATTAGCTCCCCTATTCATTTTAGAGAAAAATCGTAAAGGAATATTTTTTAGAGAATTAAAAATTGTAAATGAATCATCCATTTAATTTATGTTTGTACCAGAATTCACCTCAGAAATAATAAAAATAAGTTGAACAATGTACTATTTAATAAAAAACCCTTGCCATGATTTTGACAAATGTCATATTATGGTGAGAATAATTTTTCTAGTCAGATATCAATTCACGCATTGTAATTACTATGAACAATAACGTTTGGCTCGTTGTAAAGTGTGAACTAGCATTCTTCGGTAAAACAGACTGCAAAAAGTTAAGCTTAGTTTAGTTTTTAGTTAGTTTATTAATTCGCAGCAAATGTTGCTATTTGAAATATGTAAATGCATATTAATGTAGTATGTTGTTCTCCTTAAATAAACTACGGCAAGTCTCCAATCTAATTTTATTAAATTTAATCTTAATATTCTTTTTTTTTTTCTGGGCTATAAATATCCTTTGAATATGACTTCTTTCCCACGCTGGTATATTATAGGAGAGATAAGGATATACCTATGAGTAGTAGAGAGTTATGATTGACTCTGGTGGTAAAATGGGTTTTAGTTTAAGAACTGCATCGTAAGCAGTATTTAATTTACTACACACACAATCAACATGCTGACACCAGGTGAGTTGCTCGTCCTCAGAAATCCCAAGAAAGGTGCTCTGATTTAAATTAACAATTGGTGTCTTTCTATTAAAAAACTGAATGTTTACTGTTTTATTCTTATAAGGAAGTAAATTATTAGCATTCATTATGGTCTGTATTTGATTGATCCTGCATTATTTCGCAGAATACACGCCTCCTTTCTTCATCCACTAACAGTATCTCCTGATGGCATTGATGTTTTTAAGAATGATAACCATGCTTCTTCAGAATTTTCTGTACAGAAAATTTAAACACGTTGCACTCACGAGCAATGCATCATATGCTGGTTGTTGGTTCAGCATTTATCAAACCCAAAACTGTTTCTTCCAAATCATCGTTGTTTTTTCTGTTCCGTTTGCATGTAATGTCACAAACTCTGAGTAAACTGACGCCACTGCAAAATGTTTTGATAATGAATACGCTCTCTTCATTGGAATAATTCAGATTATTGTTCATAGTAATTACAATTCGTGAATTGATATTTGACTAGCAAAATTATTCGCACCATAACATGACATTTGTCAAAGTCATGGCAAGCGTTTTTATTAAATGGTAAATGGTTAAACTTATTTTTTTCTACTCCTTGCCATATATTGATTAATTCCCTAACAATAAACTGTACGGATATAAGCGATTTTTCGGTTAGGTGTACGGATATGATATATCCAGCAGGGATTACTGCCGATCAGATCCCGTCCAAAATATGACTTCGCATATAAACAATATATGGATTGATGTACAAGTAAGAATGTGAAAACTATCAATGAAAACGTTATGATTACGTGCATAGAAAACATTTCCAAAACTGATAAACCTTAAACATTGTAGACCACGCATTACAGTGACTTTTTTATAATGGAGACGTGGCCGCGATGAGAAAACGTCACACATCAAACGTCATATAAATTAATTTACATGTTTTTTCGGTATTCATTATGAAAAGTGAAAGGGATTTCAGTCGTAGAAAAAGTTATCTGTACAACGCGAGTGGATATGATGCCCCCATATCTCACTCGGCATTGGGGCACTCGCCTACGGCTCGTTCCCCAAACTTGCCTTCGTGAGATATGTGCATCATATCCACTCTTGTTGTACAAAATACTATTTATTATTTCTGAGGTGGATTCTAGTACAAACATAAATTAAATGGATGATACATTTACAATTCTTAATTCTCTAAAAAATATTCCTTTACGATTTTTCTCTAAAATGAATAGGGGAGCTAATAATTACACATATTTAATTTTACATGTTAAATCCCTATGTTCGCCCCTTATCCCAGACACTCGGTATACTAAAAGCCTAACATTCTGAGCGTTATTTTTACAAATAACTTTTCAACCCTTATACATAGCGATTTGAAATTTTTACGAAAAATCACAAATAATTCAACACACCTACTATTAAAATTTTAAATTGTCACCGAATGTCATCGAATGAGCAAATTTCATCGTCCCCATGATCCTCCGCGTGGCCGTCGGGGCCTTCTCAAGAAATTATACAAGAATATTCGGCCCGGCCTTCCGGGTACATCCTGGACAATTTAAAACCACTTCATCCTCTCCACAAAAGACCCCTTTATTTATTCTCATTATTTTTTGATTTTTCTAATCGTTCGCGAGTTATGAATTTGACGAGCCATTATCCGTAATTTTTTCAAAATTTTTCAAACACCCCCCACCTCTCCAGAGCGCGTTATTTGGCCTACCCCAGAATTTGCTGTCAACTTCTTTCAAGGACGTATTTTTTTCTATTCAAATTGAAGAGTTGAAACTTTTAGGATAGGTTCGGAGTACAACTGGCCTTGCTCCATAATTTTTTCAAAATTTTTGAAACACCCGCTACCCTTCCGTAATGTTTTAATTTAACATTCTCGAAAAACCTCAGCAGGGGTGTGGAAGGGAAGCAATTGAATCCAACTCAAATGTCAGATTTTTCAATAAATATTAAAACTGAATCGAAAACATGTACAAAATTTTTACATAAGGTCGCCCCGTCACATGATAGGGCATTGGAAATAATGACTTTAAATATCAGAAACCAAATTTTTAATCGAATTCTGTTGGGCGGATGTTTATTTGCTAGCATGTAAATGTGGTTGCCCACCAAACTATTTCAATAATAATTGAAACACGGTTATCAACAAATTTATTGATAGAGTTGTGGAGTTGTGTAGTGTGTTGCAAATATGCCGAGTAAGAAGCGCCGCCAAACTATTGGCGAACAGAATAATCTGGAGAAGATAAGAAAGAAGGAAGAAACGGACGAAATAAACCGTAAGTACGAGTAATATTAAGTTTAATTTATCCTCTATGATGGCAGACCGTATTACTTTCGCCTACAAAAAAGCTAATTTATAAAAAGTGCGAAAGAGGCGAGGAACAATGTGTCGGGCTCTTTGTACGAGCATCAAAATATCATACGTTTAATCCAGTATCGAACATTATTCAAAATTAAAATAAATGATTCCTTGTGTCATTTTCCTAGCCTGCTGAATATTGAAATTCAAATTCAAATTCAAATTCAAATTCAAATTCAAATTCAAATTTAAATTCAAATTCAAATTCAAATTTCATAAATCGCTATCTGTGAATCAAAGCGCGAATTAGCTTATTTAATAACCATATATTTAACACGCAAATGAGAATACAATAGAAATAAAGACGTAATTGTATTATTATATATTTTTTAAAGCTAACATTTTATTTGGTCATGAACGAGTGAGATTTACGTCCACGTACAACATAATTCATAGCATATTAAGAAGCAAGTGTATAGCAGTTGAATTTAATCGTTATGTTTAAAAATAGATAAAGATAATTAAACAAAGAAAATATAGTTTCAAGTTAAATTACTCTGAATTATTAAACAAGCAAATTGTGTTGATTTTATTAATATTGATTTTGTTTTTAGGAATTGAAAATTGTGTTCCAACAAATTTAGAGGCAGGAGTTTCGACGAGCAATGGAAGTGAACGTAAGGACCCCATTCTTACTTTAAATAGATCGTAGTATTTCATCAAAAATTCTTACGTTTGTTGATTCGTATCTAACGAATCATTAGTAAGTAAGGTATAATTGATGATATAGTCGAAACAATAGTTGTTGATTCGTAATTAATGAATTGTTAGTAACTAACTCAAAGTGAAATAACAGTACTATTATGATCCTAATAAATATCAATCAATGTTTAGCATAAAATGAACATAATATATGATGATGCGACAAAAATAATAAATCATATAATTATAAATATAATTTTATACGCAGGGCCAAAAATAGATAATAAAACTTACAGGTCATTAACATTTTTTGGTGAAGTTAGCCAAAAAATACGCAATATTCTAAAAAAACATGATATCAATGTAGCATTTAAAACAACGAACCAAATTTGTAACTCTATTTTTAATTCCAAAACTCCGATAGATAAATTAGAAAGATCAGGCATTTATAAACTAACATGCAAAGATTGTAAAGGAGTGTACATAGGGCAATCTGGTCGTAACTTTAAAATCAGATTAAAAGAACATTTAAGATCCTTCCGATTACACCAAAATAATTCAACATTCGCGAACCACCTAATTGAGAACCGACATACTTTTGAAGATGATGTACTTGAAATAATCCACTTCGCAGAAAAAGGCCCGAAAATGGACCTACTCGAATCCCTAGAAATCCACAAAGCGAAGCGTAATCCGGACTTCCCCATAATTAACGACCAGGTCGACCTAGTATTCTCCTCCTTATTCCATTCCGCATAAATACGTGTGTTTATTGTAATTTAATTTACTTTAAGTTTGAAAATGATCAGCTTATGATCGAAACTCGAGTCACTAAACAATAAAGTGTGATATTAACAAAGAAACTGTTTTATTTAAAGTTCCAAAATGTATCACGAAGTTAACGCCTCAACCATCAATCAATAAATATAATTATTTATAAATATACTATATTACTATATTTAAAATAATGATATTCAACAAAACATCTACATAAATGAGGAGTGACATAAAAAATATTTAATTTAAAATTCTGGAAAATCGTGAGTTTTCAATCAACTTTAACTTTAAAAAAATCTTATTAATAAACAGAAAGTCATATTAAAATAACCACTTAAAATTGCAAATGTGTTTGAATTACGAGGGTATGCCTTTCCCCCCACCCCCCACCCCCCGGTAGTAAAGTCTCCTTTTGATAGATTGTTAGTAATGGTGCAATTTCATTTACAATAAACTAAGAATTTAGCAAAAATTAAGTTATCTATAAGTTATAAATACATATTAACCATTTTGTAATACATTTTATTACCGCGGATTAAAGTAAACTGTACGATACTGTAAAGAACTTTTATCATATGGAATATTTAATAGAAAAACGAAAGTGTTAAATTTCAAGACTTTGTAATTAAATATTTAATTAAACAACTATGCAGTATTGGTGGTTGAAGGAACTGAAAGTAACAACCATTTTGTATTTTTAAGAGAAATTAACTAAAAATACAACAAATGGTCGTTGTAATTATTGGGCAAGCAATTTCTTTAAATTATGTTTTATAGAATTTACAAGTTTTTTTTATTTTGTTAGCTAATTGAACCAGGAGCTTGTAGGGACTTTTGATTTTCTTTTATAAAATAGCTTATTTTTGGGTTTTATTTTAGATATTGATAACAGGGTGGAAATTTTATACGGGAGCTTCCACCAAAGAAGCGAACACATTTCGGCTATCTCCAGGGGGTGCATGTGTACTGCCTGCGCGTTAGTGGGTCTTTGTGTGGGTACACGTATTTCTCCTGGAGAATGGACCAACCAGACAGTGGACACGGTACTGATGGTAGGGGACCAATTTTATCAAATTTCTATTGAGACGCGTAGAAGTTACGCGCCGCATAATAGCAATCCACATCTGAGCGCAGATGAGGTAACCCATGAAGATAACAATACCTTTTCGATCGCGGATTTCGATATTGTTTTCCGTTGCACCGAGCAATTGGAAACGGCCGTATGCGGATTTTTGCGTAACTCCGATGGCGACATGCTATAGTTGGCTGCGGGGTTAGTGCGGTTCTTTAATAGAGCCTGTTTCGGACTATTTATTTGTGCAGCTCAAACGATGGGCTTAATGAAGAAATTCGATCTCGACGGCAACATCGAATACTGTATGTTTGACTCGCATCCTCGCGGTGCGAACAATGCATTCTTTATGCGGTGTAGGTCAGTGTGGAAACTGACGGAATCACTTTTAGAGATTCATCGTGCGCAACCGAATGATACGATGTACACCTTGAACGCGATTCAAATTGTAAATAGTCTAAATGAAATTCTGCGTGTACCCAGTAATAGGTATGTATTCACACAGGGCGCGCAACGATTCGCCCGACGAAAACGCCCCTGAAACACGTCGTAAATCGGCACGTGTTAATACTGCGCCAACCAGAAGAAGAACCAGCACCAGCACAATCGCCGAGGATGCAGAATCTTCTTACTTGGGAGAAATGAAGAACGCATGCGAGCATTGTAATGACATTAAGTTCAGGAGTGAAACTGCGTTTAGCTGCTGCAAGAATGGCCAAGTACGACTTCCAGTTTTAGGGAATTACCCGGAGTTTTTCAAGGTTTTACTTACAGGTGACCATCCAAATTCCAAAGATTTCATCAAAAAAGTTCGAGCCTATAACTCAAACATCGCAATGGCGTCGGTCAGCGCTAATTACGATGTCCCGCCAGGGCGCGGGCCTAATATTGTTAAAATAAACGGCGTATTTCACCACAAACTTGCTGACGTTTCCAGGGAACGTCCTCGATTCAGAAGCGTTTACATTTGTGCTGGCACAAATGATATTTCGTGCGAAAATCCTGACCTGAACAGAACTCTGCTCGCTCAACTTCGAGGGACGCTGCGAGACATCAATCCGTTCGTCCGTCTGTATAAACAGATGGGCGAACTCATAGACAACAATGCTCCTCAACCAATCGAGGAGCTCTCCATCATTTTTTATTTACATCCCACGACCGATAGGCGCAGGTACAACGCACCTACGGATCCCTATGAAATAGGGGTCGTACTTTCGACCTGAGACGGTCAAGTACCGGTACAAGAGGAAGATGGCCTTCGAGTGTACTACCGCGATGCTGCTGATCGCCAGAACAACTTTGGAATGCGTAAGATCTCACGTACTTCTGCCATATCTGACCCGTTTTGTTATCCGTTGCTGTTGCCGAACGGAGAACTTGGCTGGTCCATCGATATGAATTTATCTTCGCAGGTTGACCAGGAGAGGAAGCGTCTTCGCATTTCGATGCTTGAATTTTATATGTACAGATTGCATACCGACCTGCCGACATTGGACGTCTGGTCGTTTTGCCAAGCACATTTCAAAATGGTCCTCGATTTATGATTAGTAAGTACCAGGATTCGATGGCAATGGTCGCCAAATTCGGAAAACCGACGTTATTCATTACCATGACGTGTATCTGCAGATGGAGGAAAATTACTGAAAACTTAGCCCAAAACCAGGTGTCATCGGACAGGCCGGATTTGGTTGTGAGAGTATTTCACGAAAAGTTGAAACTACTCATGCGCGATCCCACGGAGAAGGCAATGTTTGGAAAAGTTATTGCATAGGTGTACGTGATTGAATTCCAGAAGAGGGGCCTTCCACATGCCCATATTTCGCTGACGATCGAGGAAAGTAAAGCACCGAGGAGCGGAGATGACGTGGACAAAATTATATCCGCAGAATTGCCGAACAAAATTCACAGTCCTGAGTTACATCAAGCAGTTTTGGACCTGATGGTTCACGGTCCCTGTGGTGATCTCAATCTGAGTTCACCTTGCATGGAAGAAGGTAAGTGTGAAAAGAAGTATCCATTTCCGTTCGCCGAAACGACCGAAATAAGAGATGGACATATCAACTACAGAAGACGACAATCGGACGACGATACAGCAGTAGTCAAGAAGCATCCGGTGGACAACAGGTGGATTATCAAATACAATCCGCGCCTTTTGCTAAAATACAGGTGCCATTTGAACATGCTGTACGTTGCTAACGTTGGGTGCGTTAAATATTTGTTTAAATATATCATGAAGGGACACGACGCGGCGCTTTACCGCGTTCAAGAACAAAGGAGGCCGAATGTACAACAAGACGATGTGATCGTTTACGATGAAATAGAGGAATTCATCGAGAGCAGATGTGTGTCGGCGTGTGAAGCAATGTGGCGCATTTACAAAATGCAGATGGTAGAAAAAAGCCACACCGTCGTTCATTTGCCGAACCACAGGTCGGTATATTTTAACGAGAATGACGATATAGGCAACGTCATCGACAGGGCTGATCAAGGAACATCTCTCGTCGAAGCCTACTTTCGATTGAACTCCATGGATGCAGATGCGCGGAATCTGCACTATATTGATATTCCAGAGCACTACGCGTTCCGGAACAAAGCTTGGCATAAGCGTGAAAGGAAAAGTAACACTATTGGTCGAATATATTCGATCAATCCGAAGCAGGTCGAACAGTTTCACCTGAGGGTTCTTCTGCTTCACATAAAAGGAGCTACATCTTCCGAAGATCTACTGAATCCACGAGACGGCGATCCGGTTCCATGTACTTCGTTTCGCGAAGTGGCCAGGCGAAGGTTACTCATTGGCGGTGATGACTTGGAATGGGAACGGACCCTGGAAGAATGCTGCGAGACTCAAGTGGCAGGCCAGCTAAGGAAAATGTTTTGCTGCTTGCTGAACTTTTGCGATATCGCCCAACCAAGAATCCTCTATGAAAAGTTCAAAGCACATCTTCTAGAAGACTACCTAGGACGACATATGTCCCAGTACGAATCGGAAAGGAGAGCCTTGATGCGCATGGAGAGCTTCATGAATTACATGAATGCGTCTCTGTTGCGACATGGCTTCGCCGATCTGCTTGCTCGCCTAAATGTAGACGAGGAAGCAATAAATGCCACCGAGAATACCGGTGACAATCTCGAATTGGAAGCATTACGCGTGACGGACATGATGGCGGAAGTGGAAAATGAAATAGCAATTCTGAATCCTCAGCACAGGATGATCTTGGATATGCTGTGGGAAGCAATTCAAGGACCGAATACCTCGGATGGCAATTCAAAATGTTTTTATTTGCAGGGCGCAGGCGGCACAGGAAAAACATTTTTGTATAATGTCCTGCTCAAGCGTTGTGAGGCAGTAGGAATACCGTCGTGTGTGGTGGCATACACCGGTATAGCCGCACTCCTGTTGCGCAACGGACGTACGGCCCACTCTGCTTTCAGGTTGCCTCTAGACGTGCACGAGCAATCTACTTCTGCGATAGCTAGCGGTTCTTCAGAAGCGGAACAACTGAAACGAATCCGTCTGATAGTTTGGGATGAAATTTCGATGAGCAGCGACTTCACGATAGATGTCGTCGACCGTTTGTTGCGACATTTGCACGGACGACCATTTGTTCCTTTCGGAGGACTGTGCATGCTCCTTGGTAGTGACTTGCGACAATTGCTGCCTGTTAAAAAACATATCCATACTTCTACGCGTCTCAATATAAACCTTATCAAATTGGTCCTCTACCGTAAGTACCGTGTTCACTGTCTGGTTGGTCCATTCTCCCGGAGAAACACTCAGTTATCAATGTGCAATAGAGATGGGTTGGTCACTCCTGAGTTTGTCGACTAGAGGAGTTGACTTTTGGAAATGAGTCGAGAAGCCAAGTGACTCTTGTGCTAAATATCCTGATTCATTTAGTGTTATAAAATGTTAAAAGTGGACCTTATTTGTTTTACATACTTTTTACTTTACAATGTGACAACTTAGAAAACATTTTCATTTTGCCCATCTCTATTGTGTTTAAATTCTACGTGTCTCGAAATAAATTAGGTAAATAGAATCTCCTATCATAAGTACGTCCAGACCATCACCCCTACGTTTGTTTTTCGACCGTTGAGTTATTTGCCTGTCCGTAATGGTAAGAATTTGACAAAAATATGCACAGAAATACTAATAAAATACTAAATAACTAAAATGTTATGATTGTTTTAGTTCATTTCACAGTCCAAGATTGTCGTTCGTCTATGATTCAGTTACGACCAAGTTCATTGCCATAAGGGTAAGAATTTTAAAGAGAAATGTGCACAAATACTATCAACTGATATTTGTTTTTATATCAGTTCACTTCGCTTTTCCTGCCGTTTCCTTTTATTGTAGTAATAGTTTAATTGTTTTGGTTAAAATGTTCAAGTATTAGTATAATTGTTTATTGTTAAAATGTTCAAGTAGTATAATTGTTTATGGTTGAAATTTTTTTGTTAGTTTAAGTTAGGTTAAGTTGTTTGTTGTGTATGCTAAAACTCATTATTTTGTGATGCATCTTTACAGAAAACTTAACTAATCTATACTTTGTTTATGTTAGATACATATTTCTAAGTGTTTAAAGTTTAATCAGTTACAACCTGCGGTTTATTTATTATTAACTCAGTAAAATTAATATTACAGTCACGAAATCAATATCAAGAAAGTTAATTATTTAAGTTTTCTGTTTTCCTGTTTAGAATTACATTAGGTTAAATTAAATTTGCTATTAGGTCAATTTACGCTTTTTTGACCGAATCAAACCCATTTTTTTATTAGATTTTAAATTTCACATGATTTGCAAATGACTACAGAAATTTCACGATCCAGTTAAAAAGGGTTTTATATAAATTCATTTATTTACATATATATATATATATATATATATATATATATATATATATATATATATACCGGGTGACCCAGGGATCTGTAAATGCCCCATAATTTATTTGCTTTTTGAGATATCGACTCCTAGTTTTCTTGAACTGGTACCCACACTTATTATACATATTTTAAAAATATGTATGTTTTTATACAGGGTGTCCCAATATACATAACAGAACAAAGTTATGTTTTTTTTTAATGGAACACCCTATATTTTATACTTTATTTTCAACCCTCTTGAGAAGCTGATAAAACTAATATAAGATAGTATGGGTCTATTGTGGACGATTGGTTAGTTATGGGCAAATTTGTGGCAAAAACAAGGACACATTGAAAAAATTGCAGAAGCGCTCCTGGCAAAGCTATCGTCATTTTTTATACACTGAAGAATTTTCCACATCATGAAGAACAATACAAATTGGCTTTGGTTTTTTTTTGTTCATACTGCTATACAGGGTGTCAACATACGCAAAATATTGGATAACTATTCTTTTTCAAATGGAACACCCTATATATCTTGCCACCAGTGCATGGAATTTTTAATAAGCTTTCCAATGATGTACAATTTGTATAATGAAATATTAAGGATTCTTGAGATTTATCCATAAAAACATTTTTCTTTTGTCACCTCCTGCTCATTTTTGGATTTTCAGCCAAAACTATGCATTTTCTGAAAAAATAATAAGAGACCAAAGTTGTAGAATGGAAAATTTTCGATCGATATAGGTCTTTTGACTTTTCTAATAATGCGTGTATTGCCCACCAGAGTGCGCAAAATCGTGATCGTATATGCATTTTAGCGTTTTTCTCAATTTTTTTGTTAATTAATTGCACTATACTTTATTTTCCACGTG